>JADBJO010000364.1:554022-604022 GCA_016801955.1 Conus betulinus | reverse complement strand
AAAATCAGGGAAAGAAAGAAGAAAAATATGAGTAAGACTGACAAGGAAAAGACTATTTCCTATAAGCCTTATCATGTAAAGAAAAATCATGAGTGACTTCTACAATAAAGTTATACCATTGCACTGCCAGTGGTGTTAAGCACCTGACACAAGGTCAGCATTCATGTAGGCTGTTTGTCTTTCAGATAAAATTCTTTATGTCTTAGTTTTATTTTAACTGCACTACTGGCAAGCGTAGTTATTATACTAATTGTCTCTTTACAGGGGACAAGCAGATTTTTTCTTTTTTCTTTTTTTATCTATTTTAACTGCACTGCTGGCAAGCTTAGTTATTATACTACTTGTCTCTTTACAGGGGACAAGCAGATTTTTTTTTTCTTTTTTTATCTACTGGGCTACAGGATAGCTGAAAATTATCTAAGCATTTCTTGCACTAGCATTAAACTAAACAAGCAGTGCTGCCACACAAGAGGCTTGCATCAGGGCACCAGTGATGGTAGTGGTGCTTTTATTTTTCATCAGTACAAGACACAAATCTACAGTCAAAAACTGGTCTGGTGGAACCTCTGCCCTAACAAGATGAAAACTTATCACTGTTGAAATTACTTCTGATATGACTTCTCGTTAGGGGAAAAAAAAAAAAAAAAGAAGAAGAAGAAAAAAAAAGAAGAAAAACCTGCCCCGAGTAAAAGGTCCTTTGCCCAAATGCAAGCATGTTAAGAATCGCCTGTGGCAGCTGACAGTAGTAGGGTGCCAGCTGTAAGGAACTCATAAGTGAGAAATGAATTTTTGTGTAATAATCATGAAAACCAAGCAGCCTGATTAAGTATTTGTAAAATGATTTTGTCCTTCAGGAGTATACATGTCCCAAGTGCAATGGTGGTTTTGTGGAAGAGTTAACAGGGTAAGTACATTTTGAATAGATTGTTGATAT
Source organism: Conus betulinus (assembly GCA_016801955.1). Lineage (NCBI taxonomy): Eukaryota > Metazoa > Mollusca > Gastropoda > Neogastropoda > Conidae > Conus > Conus betulinus. The sequence continues at coordinate 603,088 of JADBJO010000364.1, read as the reverse complement.
GCTTAAGAAAATGCAAAAAACTACTTTTTAAGTAAGTTGTAATCAATTGAAATAACTCAGAAGATTACTGGACAAATTGATCAGGGATTGCTCGATAAATCTGTATATGTTTATGTTGTATTTTGGCCTTTTTTCTGATAAGGCTGCAGTGTGTTTCCTTTGGCTTAATCAGAGTTGGCTGAAGTTCTGGATGGAGTGACACTGCAGTGAAATTTGCTACAAATGTCAGTAAATGATTTTTTTTTTTTGCCTTGTACCCATTTTGGGGATTTGGGGAACAATAACAGTGAACAGTAATTTTCATCAGTATACTTGAAATAAATGAGAACATTTGTGCCAATATCAGCATTGTAAAGTGTTTTAAAAAATCTTAAGAACACTTGTGTATGTGTGTCAAGTCTGAACACAGCCTAGCTCGAACAACATATATTTAGTCTTGTTTAGTTAATTTACATTTTTCTTGTATATGTATATCAGATGGATTATCTTACTCATGTTTATGAATTGAACGGAATTAGCACATATTAGCTTAGTAAAACTATTTTCTTCTGCAGAGATTAAAGGCTAAACACACTTTCACAACATTCTAGATCAAACCGATAAATTAAGGCTACAACTCTCAGAATGGAATGGATATCTACTTCCATTTCTGTTTCAATGAACACTACATATTCTTTTCCCGCACAACAGTCCATTGTTGTTTTATTTTTGTTTGTTTATTTTATTTATCTTTTATGTTTTTTAAGTACTAAAATTCTATGGAATGATGCAGATCTGTCATTTGCATTAAAACACGGTATCATTACCGACAGTTAAAGTTTGGTGTAATTGTCAGACAATTTGCAAAGATTGAAACATGGAAAGAATATAATTTGAAAGCACTTTTTGACATTGATTTCAAATGAACTGGTGACAAACCGGTGCTTGTTAAGGGCAGTCGGGCATAAAGTCAAATTGATTACCAGTTGACATTTTAATGTAGCAGGAAGTTTAAAAATGTATCCACAGGAGATGGGGGACAGGGGTGGGCAATGGCCCAGGACCCTCTTAAAATTTTAGTGACTTTTTTTTAGCTTCTCCTCAGTGGGAGCCCTGACAAACAAACATGGCATAGTATTCGGCACAAGACCATCAGAGTTAGTTTGCTCTTTCAGATATATGGTAAAGTTTAAATTCAAAACGGTCTGACTTTCTGACTCTTTCATATATATGCTAAAGTTTCAAATTCAAAACAGGCCTGACTTTCTGACTCTTTCAGATATATGGTAAAGTTTAAATTCAAAACGGTCTGACTTTCTGACTCTTTCAGATATATGGTAAAGTTTAAATTCAAAACGGTCTGACCTTCTGAAGTCTCACCATTTGTAATCTTTTTCTGGACATTAGAGTATAAATTAGTTATTTTAATATAGCCCAATGAAAACTAGATCTTTCAATGTAATGGAATGTAAACTAGATGTTTCAGTACAGTGGAATATAAACTAAATCATGTAAATGTTTCAATATAGTGGAATGTAAACTAGATGTTTCAGTACAGTGGAATGTAAAGTAGATGTTTCAGTACAGTGGAATGTAAACTAGATGTTTCAGTACAGTGGAATGAAAGTAGATGTAAAGTACAGTGGAGTATGTTTCAGTGTAGTGGAATGTAAACTAGATGTTTCAGTGTAGTGGAATGTAAACTAGATGTTTCATATAGTGGAAAGTAAACTATACGTTTCAGTACAGTGGAATGTAAAGTTGATGTTTCAATACAGTGGAATGTAAACTAGATGTTTCAGTATAGTGGAATGTAAACTAGATGTTTCAATACAGTGGAATGCAGACCAGATGTTTCAGTATAGTGGAATGTAAACTAGGTTTTTCAGTATAGTGGAATGTAAACTGGATGTTTCAGTATAGTCGAATGTAAAACTAGATGTTTCAATGCAGTGGAATGTAGACTAGATGTTTCAATACAGTGGAATGTAGACCAGATGTTTCAATATAGTGGAACGTAAAGTAGATGTTTCAGTACAGTGGAATGTGAAACTAGATATTTCAGTACAGTGGAATGTAAACCAGATGTTTCAATACAGTGGAATGTAAACTAGATGTTTCAGTATAGTGGAATGTAAACCAGATGTTTTAATATAGTGGAATTTAAACAAGATGTTTTCAATACAGTAGAATGTAAACTACTAACTAGATGTTTCAGTACAGTGGAATGTAAACTAGATGTTTCAGTATAGTGGAATGTAAACTAGATATTTCACACTATAGTGGAATGTAAACTAGATATTTCACACTATAGTGGAATGTAAACTAGATATTTCAGTACAGTGGAATGTAAACTAGGTGTTTCAGTATAGTGGAATATAAACTGGATGTTTCAGTACAGTGGGATGTAAACTAGATGCTTCAGTACAGTGGAAAGTAAACTAGATGTTTAAGTACAGTGGAATGTAAAACTAGATGTTTCATACTGGAATGTAAATGCAATGTCTCAGTACAGTGGAATGCAAACTAGATGTTTCAGTATAGTGGAATGTAAACTTAATGTTTCAATACAGTGGAATGTAAACTAGATGTTTCAATACAGTGGAATGTAAACTAGATGTTTCAATTCAGTGGAATGTAAACCAGATGTTTCAGTATAGTGGAATGTAAACTAGATGTTTCAATTCAGTGGAATGTAAACTAGATGTTTCACTATAGTGGAATGTAAACTAGATGTTTCACTAGAGTGTTTCACTATAGTGGAATGTAAACTAGATGTTTCAGTACAGTGGAAAGTAAACTAGATATTTCAGTACAGTAGAATGTAAACTAGATGTTTCAGTATAGTGGAATGTAAAATAGATGTTTCAATACAGTGGAATGTAAACTAGATGTTTCAGTATAGTGGAATGTAAAATAGATGTTTCAGTAGAGTAGAATGTAAACTAGATGTTTCAGTGCACTATAGTGGAATGTAAACTAGATGGTTCAGTATAGTGGAATGTAAACCAGATGTTTCAATATAGTGGAATGTAAACTAGATGTTTCAGTATAGTGGAATGTAAACTAGATGGTTTGATATAGTGGAATGTAAACCAGATGGTTTGATATAGTGGAATGTAAACCAGATGTTTCATTATAGTGGAATGTAAACTAGACGTTTCAGTATAGTCGAATGTAAACTAGATGTTTCAGTATAGTCGAATGTAAACTAGATGTTTCACTTTCAGTATAGTGGAATGTAAACTAGATGTTTTATATAGTGGAATGTAAACTAGATGTTTCAGTATAGTGGAATGTAAACTAGATATTTCAGTATAGTGGAATGTAAACTAGATGTTTGAATAACTCCAGACCTGGCACTGGCAGCAGCAGCAGCTCCTCCAGCCGCAGATCCTCAAGGGATGCAGTGCCACCCCCAAGTGAAGTGCATGATGCTGCGTCAGAGATCAGAGAGGTCAGAGTTTAATCTGCAGTCATATACCTTCATTTTGTTAATTATGTGGTGTTCCATGGAGCAAAAGAATTTACCTCTTGGTGGTCATCGTGTTCCATTTCTCTCTCTGTTTCTCTCTCTCTCTCTCTCTCTCTCTCTCTCTCTCATTTCGCCCTCTTTCGCCCTTCTTCCTCTCTCTTTAATATTTCGTTCATTGGTTGGTTGTTCTGTGTGTGTGTGTGTGCTTGTGTATGCATGCGTATGTGTGTGTGATATGAAGTGGTCTAATGATGGTGAGTGGGAGCACCCTTATCACTGTATCACAGTGTGCTGCTACTGCTTGTTATGCTGAAGGCAGCATAATCAATACTGCATTTCTTGCAAATAATTGCCAGTGTTCCCTTTACTGCTGCCTGCGGAATTTTTAAGTGTGAATCAAAAAATCCTTCGTCTCCAAAACTGGGGAATGAGGGAGCTGGAAGGTGAAGGGCATTGGCGTTACAGGGGAAAGATGTGTGTGTTGGGGGGAGGGGGGGAACTGATACAAAGGAGACTCATTAAAAATGAATTGTTCCTGTTCTTACAGACTCAGACCAGTGATACATCATTGGACTGCATTTTATAATACTTTGCTTCTGTCAAATTAAGAAGACCATGAAGCCTGCTTTGCATTAGGGGGTTAGTACTGTTAAGTGTTTGTGCTTCTTGGCTTCAGTTAGTTGACAACACCTATTTTTGTTCCACATGTTTATACTCATCAGAATATGTCATATTCATTTGCGTGAAATATTTCAAAATATCAGAATGTGTACCTAATGGCCATTAATTTCTACTGTTCACACAAATAGTCGAATGTTGAAATGGTGATAGACTAGAGATGGTACCTCTGATAGACATGCATATGTCTTATAGACGTGCAAATATACATTGGAAGGTTCCTCGCTGAAATGAAAAATAAAAAAGAAAAGAAAGAAAGCTACTCATTGTTAAACTTGAAAAGCTCTGGGGAGAGCACAAACTTCTGTCAAGATTGAAGGAAGTGTGATTGTTAAAATCATTTGAATAGGGTCTTGCATAATCTCACATCCAGTTTGATGGTTTTGTCCTTGAGTCACATTCTGTCAGATTTCCTTAGATGGGTTCAGTAGTTTATGCCTTGCTTTGCTGGATGGATCCTGGATCTTCACCTGGATCGGGGTCTACTCAAGAGTGGAATCGGGTTGCCCTGGGTTGATATCCAGTTCAGTTAATTTAGCATAACACACTTAACCCTGCACCTGGATGGTGTTTGGGGGGAGGGGAGGGGGGGGGGGGGGCACTGCACATCAGCCTCAGCCTGTGTATGCACAGCAGGCAAAGTAGCATGTGTACTTAAGCTGGTTTATCAGCTGCCTATTGTGATATGCAGTGAACGGCTAAGGGAGGTAACTTACACAGTACTTGTGAAGGAAAGGTAAAAATGGCTGTGTGATTTTGATTGATCAGTGTGTTTTTCCAGTGCTTACCTTCAGATATGGAATTTGCAAAGAATGAATTGAGCACATAGAATTTTAGTCTCATGTAAAATTTTGCAAAGAATGAATTGAGCACACAGAATTTTAGTCTCTTGGTAGAATAATATCAGAGACACGAGAGTTTAAGTGCAGATATCCTTTCCTTTCATGCAGCTCAGCCACAACTTGCCAGGCTGGAGAGATTGCTCAGGCTGTATAAACTAGCAGCAAACATGGAAGGTTGGGAAGGATCAGTCTTGCTTTTTAGCTGTCACAGACTAACAAACCAACAGACTGTTGTGTTAAGTCACTGACCAACCAACCAGCCGACTGTTGTGAAACATCTTGGTGGAGATAATAATAAAGTCAGAACCCATCCAAAATAATTCTTATCATGTTTTGCAGAGGAAAATGTGATCAGAGCAGAGCTGTTTTTTTCAATCAGTCTAAGGATTATGATGATGATACTATTGATAGTGTTGTAAAATGACATTAAGCTATTTTGCATAACTGCTTATTTCATATATGAAAGCTTGACCAATAGAGTATAAAAGAAAACTATGAAAGACAATGGCAAAGAAAGAGAAAAAAAGATAGAGGCAATCTGTATGACTAAATGCAAGCAAGCTTTTAAATGTGTGCACGTTCAGCCACATCCAGAGGTTAAGAAATGGAAATGAGGAATGAGGACCAAAATACAAAAAAAAAGAAATGATAAAGATAGTAATAGAAATGAAATGAAAGAAACCATTACAAGAAAATCAGCGATCACACATGCTGAGAAGAAATTGGTTACCAATGGAAAATTAAAGCTGGAAAGATGGTAGAGGAAGGCAGAGGGGAAAATGTGAGTCATTTATGGTATTCTTCTTTGCTCTGTGTGTGTGTGTGTGTGTGTGTGTGTGTGTGTGTGTGTGTGTGTGTGTGTACAAGTGCATGCATGCATGTGTGTATGTATGTGTCCTACTTTAGATTTCAAGAATAAGTGGACTTGAAAGAGCCAAATAATTGAATTAAAAAATTGTAAAAAAAAAAAAAAAACACCTCTTTTCACAAAGTAAACAGTAAAACAAACTAGCAACTAACTGAACAAACTAAGTGCTTAAAAGTAAACATCTACCATGAATTCAGAGCAGACTATTTACCAAACAGATTTTCAACGACGGTTGTGGTCCAGATATCTTAGGAGACTTGTCTGTGTGGTTATTACTGTTCAGTATCACTGAATGAGCATGTGTATGAGTGCATGTGTGCGTGTTTGTGTGTGTGTGTGTGTATGCGCGCGCGCATGTGTGTGTGTGCGCGCGCGCGTGCGCATGCATGCATATATGTGTGTGTGTGTGTTGTTTTGATACTGTAATAAGTGAGCTTGAGAATGTTTTATGTTTACCATCAGGGCAGTCTAAGGTTAATCTGACAATAAACTGGTTTTAGATAAAGTGCGCATGTATGTCAGTTAAAATGGAGGCGTGTAGCTAGGTCATGCCCCTTCTGTAACCACCCCTCCCTACCTCCTTTATGCCTTTTTCCCAGCAATCACCCCTCTCTCTCCCTTTTTATGACACTATCTTTAGAGCACGTATCACAAGGGAGCAGCGTTTTAAGGCCATACCCGCTTTGTTTTTGGGGTATCACCCCCACACGTGCAACACAATGTGGCTTTTTCACAATCAGGGCTATCAGACATAGCACAACTAAAACTTCCTGAATCTCATGACAGTAACATTCAGTGTTAAGTTATAAGTTGTACCAACTGGTGTGTTGAATCAGCATATATTTGTAAGGTAAGTATGTTGGTCATTTCTTTCTTCATTTTCTCATCTTAACATCTTTGCCCTCTTAATGGCAGTGCCTCCATTCTACTCTTTCCTCTCACTCCCCCCTCCCCCCAACCCTCACCTTCCCCCTTCCCCCCCCTCAGCTACTCTCAGGCTCATTCTGGCATAGCCACAGCACCAGATGATAACTGCTTTCCTTCTGCCTATGTCGTGCTTGTCAGGACTGGTGGACAGCTGACAGGAGAAGATGGGATGGAGAAGAATCTGGAGATGGCTATGATAAAGTTAGAGGGTATATAGTATTGGCGTGAGGCCACTGAACAGGTCACACTTGTACAGCTGGCTGTTGTATACATGAAGCTGTCAGGACTGCTGGACAGCACTGGTCAGCCACCAGTTGATGTTTGCTGGAGTTGTGTCTATGTGACCTGTGAGGAACCCAAGCTGGGACTTGTTTCTGTGAATTTTCAACAGAACTCAACTGACTGGCATTGTAACATCTGTAAATTTTTGTTGCTTTTTAAAATCACACACTTACATGCACACAAGCATGCATGCACGCTCACATGCCACTGATACATACACAAGCTCCCTTGCTTGTACTGATACAATTTTGCATGCCTATGAAAGGTTCATGTTGCCACAGGAATCTTAACCATCAATGCCAGCTGGCTGGGTAGAAGAAAAAAGAAAGGCAGGCTGGCTAACTTCAGCTGGTCTCCTGGACGGCCAGTGAGGGAGTCCACCAGTCCCGACAGGCTGTAGTTAGTAAGTCAGGCTTTGGGAACATGGGCTATGGCACCAGAAGTGTCACCTGCTCCTGGTGGTTTTTGCAGGCGCTGGTCTTAGTGGTCAGTTTGCGACTAAGACACAGAGGGACATTATTGTGTGTGTCATCTGGTAAGTGTTTGTTGTGTTGAGTTTTTTATTTCACTTTTTTTTTTTGTCGGTGTTCAGGATCTCAAGACAAGCATCAGCAGAATGAACAAAATGTAAATTTTTTTTTTCTTTTTTTTAAACAATGGATTAGTCATTGTGCACTTAAATTATTGGTGCAGAACAGTTGAGCCTCTTGAGGTCTAAACATTAAGAGAATATTAAAAAAAGCAGCAAAATGAAATCTAAAGGGATTTCAGTTGTAATGTTCATTGAAATGGTTGTCTTGAAGTCAGTTGATAAAAAAAAAAAAAAAAAAAAACCTGGTAGCCTTGATCATTGGTGCCTGTGTATTGCTAAAACTGATCATTGACATGAACGGAACAGGTGTTACAATCCCTTATGAGCTCCGCCTTCAGACCAGTGGAGTCTCAGGGTGCCACCGGAGGAGTCGGCGCCGCAGGCATACACCGTATGTGGAAATTCGTCGCAGGGATCAGGTAGAAGCGGAAGCTGCCAACCCTGTAGCCACTGTCAGGATAATGAGGACAGGGAGAGGGCAGCCTCTCATGGGAGGGTGAGTGTCTTGTGAATGGACTGGACTGGTGGGTGTAATGAGCCAGTGAGTATATGCACGGGATATGTGTGTGCATGTGTATGTGTGTGTGTGTGTGTTTGTACGGTATTATATTTGAGTGTATGTGCTCGTGCGCAAGCGTATTCATTAAAACTGAAATAAAAGGAGGAAGAGTTAGAATGAGAAACTATGAAGCTCAGTGACTTGTAGGATGTAGGACACTGAGAGAGAAGAGAGAAAAGTCATAAAAAGAAGTGTCAACAAAAAGATGAAAAACCTGTTACAGCTCATGCATATACGCATACACAATTGCACAAGGGCATGCACATGTATGTGCATGCATGCACTCACACATGCACATGCACATATGAAAAATGTCCTGAACATTTTAAGAAGAAAAAAAAATATGGACACACATGCACACACATACACATACATATACACACACTCACACACACACACACTCACATGAAAAATGTTTAAAACAAATTTCATGGACAGGAAAAAAATATTGAAACTGTTCATTACGAATAAGGAAGTGAGAAAAAAATCATATTGCACACATGCTGGAATGTATTTCATTAAGTGTAAAGATGGCTCAAAAATAGGACAAGTTAAAACAAAAACTAAATAAATCATGTAAAAAAAAATTAATGCTTTCTTGTGGTCCGGGGTGCTACACCTAGCATAGGAAACTGAAATAGCTACAGCCCTGTCATATCTTAATATTCTTATATTTTAACAGATTTTCCCAAACATTCAGCTTCTAGACTTGTCAGACCTTGAAATCTGCTTAGTTTTGATGATAGTTTGTCTGTGATTGTAAGCAAGAGTTAACCAGGCATAACATCAGGCTGTCGGAGTGCTAGGAATGCATTAGCTTTCGCTTCATGAAGTTGTTTTTGGCCAAATGAGAATATTTCGGATAAAATCAATTGAATCATGGGCAGAAGCGGAAGTAGGAGTTTTATCTTGCTTTTTTTTTTTTTATAACACTTTGATGGAATTCTCCTGAAAAGTATTTTAGTCTTTGCTTATTCAACAGAAAATTCCATGAAGTGTGACATGAAATTCCAGTTTTAAACACATGCAGGATTGTCAGCGCTGCATAGTAGTTCTTATTCCAAGAAATATCATTCTGAATTATAGCTGGCATTGTGTCACCTATTATTTCAGCTAATGCTTTGTCAAAGAAAGTATCTTGTGGTATATTTTTCAACGTCACTGAACAGCATGCCTGTTGCAGTTCAGACATTGAACATTGCAACTAAAGCAATTAATGTTTGGATCAGTTGAAGAATAGATTACAAGCAGATTGTTGTGCCGTACCCTGGTGAAAAGAGTCTAGGGATCATCCAAACAGCTGAAGTACTTGAACACTATATGGTACAAATGCATCGGCTAGGGATGAGAACATTACATGTGTGACCGTTTTTGAAAACCTTGTCATGTGGGCAGCCACGCTCCGACTTCGAGGGATTTTGGAGACTGATGGTGTTATGCTAGGCGCTTGTCACACAACTGAAGACAATCCCCACATAGCTATGCAGAGCATAACAACATTCAGATGTAGCCTATGTCAATTGGTCTGACATCCTTAAGCCAAGGCGTAAGATTACATGTAGGTTACTTTGGGGCCACCATGTTACCTATCAGTTGGTCAGAAACCGTTCTCTTTTACCGTCGTGTGTGAAAAGAAGGATTAACCTTATTTCTACATCAGCTTGAGTGCTGAGTACGTAAGAGAAGCTGACACATCTGCTAGATTTGTTGTGGGTGATTTTGTGGGAGTTACAACCAGATATAGAAAGTTGGATGTTGGATGTTTCATGCTAATGTTAAAAGAAAATGAAAGGTATTTATGATAAGATTTTAGGTAGTCAAATTGTGAAAAATTGTTTTGGGCATCATTGTTAAAGGACTCGCCAGATGTTTTGATGTAAATATTACAACTTTTTGGCAGACAGAAGTGTTGAATCTAAGACACATTTTCATAATAAAAGTTAAGAATGATGCCAATCTGCAGTTTGATATGTAATACTTTAATGGTGATTGTAGTGTTTCTCTTTTTTTTTCAGTGAATAGGAATTTCACATCTGAATTTCTGCAACATATGTTGACATTGCAGATTTATTTGATGGCTAATATTTTATTCAGGCAGTATATAGGTTGAATCCAAAATGACTGTAAATTTGCATAGCCAAACATTTCTTGAATGATAACTTCAGACTCGTGAGTCGCTTTTGGCAGCCTGTGGGTTATAGCACAGTTATGAATTTTTACCATGGAATGTTTCAGCAAAACTTGTGTGTCATTTAGCATTTACAGCAATCAGAGAAAAAATACGGTCTCTTAACAAATTGGAGATTGTTTTTTACGGACTTGTCTTTGCCTTTTTTTTTCAAAGTTTGATGGGCTTTGATTAGTTTTTGTTTTGAAATTGCCTATACACTGTATGCTTTAAACCACTTTGCTAATAATATAATAATTTTTTTCTCTATATTACATGTTGATAATGAACAGTGGTGAACATTAATCTAGATCTCCTTAAACATGTGTCACTGAAAGCAAAGTAAATGCCTGAGTGCCAGTGTCACCGAGTGAAGTTATCAGCATATTACCTTTGCAAAACAGTGTTATAACATGAATTCCCCTCATGGAAGTTGGACTCAGGACATTCTGTAACAAACCGTCTTTTGTGTTAATCTTTCATTTGTGTGTTGCATGTGGATAAGCCTGTTATTGCGTATGCTATTAGTAGATTAAAACCTTTTTTTTTTAATTATGAAATCATTTTTCAGAGTTGCGTTTTATGCCTTATAGTGGTTAAGGAACGATTTGAATGAGTGTACAACATACTTAATTTACTGTTATCTTGTTGTTTATTTAAACAGATACATTGTTGTAAAATTGATGTGAATATGTAAACACAAAAAATACAAATCTACTTTTTATGTGTACTGAACTCACTTCATCCCCACCCACCATCCCCCCCCCCCCCCCCCCCCCCCCAAAAAAAAAATGTGATTTGATGTAACTTAATAATCTTTAATGCTGTGTACATGTGTTTCTCATAATTATTTTCATATGTTCTTGTACAATTATTTAGAAATGTTGCCCGATTATTTCTGACCAGTATGTTCTCTTCGCATTTCAGTGTCGATTTCAGTGTTTAATTAATGCACACTATCCATGGACAGTTAAATAATATGTTGGGGGATGTGATGGAGGTGGGGGGGATGTGAGGCAGGGTGGATATTGTTTTTTTAAGTTTCAGTTTCAAAGAGGCGTCACCATGTGCGGACTAGTCCATGTACGCTACACCACATCCGCTAAGTTTTGAGACCTCACTACACATGATTTTAAGCTGATAGATCAATGGATTAACAACCAAGATGAGAGAATTGAAGAAGAAGGGCTCGTGGCTATGACTCAAAAGATGTCTGACCTACGCATTAGCCCATCGCGCTGGTCAGACCTTGAGTGCCTACCTACCATTGTTTGGGTCTTTTTTTTTTTTTTCAAATTGTTTTTTGAAAAAACGGGGAGGGGTGTATTGTTACCAAATTGTATGCTTGAATCCAACATTTTTTTCCTGCCTGAATTTTCTCATTGCTTTTTACACCTAGTTACTTTTGCTGATTGTACAGTTTCAGTCTTGAAAAATAAACAGAAATTTTGTCATGGCATGAAACATCATAATGATGTGAAAATAGTATTGTTATGTTCAGTGCACATTGTAAAATGGCACTCCAATATTGCAGTGTAAAAGTAAATCATGCGGTAGTTTTCATCCATTTTTTTTATTATGTGACAAAAGTTGGGACTGCAGTTCAGATTGTTTACCACCATGTTTGCATTATCTGTGTGGGAATACTCAGTGAAATTTGGTATGTTTCAGTATGTTTCAACACTTAATGAACAGCCTGGACTATCCATCCAGTTTGCTAGGAGTAGGACCAATGCCAGTGTAAGTTGCTTGGTGTTGTTTGAAGTGGCTTTTTTGAGAATCAGCTCTTTACAGCAGTAACACACTTCGGTGCTCACATTTTTTTTTTCTTTGTATGTGTGAATGTGGTGTACTGTACTATAGCTAGATACAAAAAAATCCTTCTGTGGGTCAGATTAATGTGAAGTGTAAAATGGTACAGGAAAAATGGCTTTAGTTTGATGCAGTTGTGCACTTGCGTTTTTCTGTGTTGTATTAACCTGCTATTATTGGTAAAACACCAGATGTTACTGTAGCAGTAGATCCCTTTCATTCAGTCTGGATGAAACTTGTGAGAAAAAAAAAAAAGGTGGGGGAGGGGAGCAACTTACCAGAATGAGTTATTTATGGGTATTGACTCTTATCAGCCAGAAGTTGAGAAGGTTATGGACACTTGGAACTGGCATCTCATATATTTCCTTTGTTTCATGATACACAGATTAACAGACAATGTCAGCCTTTTTTGTCTTTTTTCTCTCTCTAATTTCTTCAATTTTTTTATATTTCAAGTTATATTAAAAGTACAAATTTGCACAAAATTTTGATACTCGTGGGTTCAAATTTAAACTAGATCTAGCCTGTGTTACTGTTATTCTTTTTGTGCAGCATAACGCAGTGGAAATCAGTCAGACCAGCAGTGTAAACACTGTAGACTCTAACCTTTGAATGACATTTGAGCTGTATCAAGTGATCAAATGGTACACAAATGTATGAACTGATAACCCCAGTATCTGTTCGGACATGGCAGTCAGTTGTCTATCTCAAAACAGTGACAAAATGTGATAATTTCTTGCTAAAAGAAATCTGACATTTGTTGGTGTGTTTTGAGGGCAATGCTTTACCTCAAGTAATGTCAGGCTAACAATGTACAGATGAAATCAAGATATATGTATAGGCATAGCAAAAAGCAATTGCAATCCAGTACCTTCACACTAAGGCATGATATGACCATGTGCAGGGTTTTGATGATGGTGAGGTTGATGATAGTAAGCCTTGATTATAATAATAATAACCGGGCATTTATAAAGCACCTTGCCAGAGGTTCTAGGCGCTGACACTCCACACTCACGTGTACACATTGGGCTGCCTACCTGGGTAGTGCCGACTGAAGAGCTGCCTGCCGGTGCTACATCTAGTTGTTTTCGGTGTCATTCAGTCAATATCATTCACTCGATATTCTTACTTCCTTCATGCTTTCAGTTTCTGATGCAGGGTGCGTGCTATGTGTAAGGTGTAAGGTGTCATCCATACCAACTGCCAGACTGGCCTCTCGTCCGAAAGTTGGTGATAGGGTTTTATGTGCATGCAACATGTTATGTGTGCATTCAGACACACGTTTTATTGTCTCACTCGAAGGACTTTTTGGGAAAGGAGTCAGAACCAATGTTAACTCCGAGGAAAAAATCACCCTGTATCGAAACAGCCCTGGCGGAGATTCGAACCCGCAGCCCCAGGATTGTCATGATCACAAGTCCGGAGCTCTACCACTGAGCTATTCCGGCCCCGATTGGGTCATGTTTGGTATTTGGTGGTTCTTTGCCGGTTGCCATCAGTCTAGATTCAGTGATTATTTTAAGATGATGTTCATGTGTATCTTGGGTAGTTTAGGTGTTAGCAGTGGTAAGCCTTGATAGAGCCCTAGATAGTTTATGTGTTGGTGATGGTGAACCCCGATAGTAACAAGATCCTTTTATGGAATTTGTGTGTTTAAGGTGTTGAAAGTGAGCTGCCTTGATGCTGATAGGATCCTGCGTAGTATGTGGTTAGTTGGTTTCAGTTGTGTCTGCCCCGGTAGTGACAGGGCCCAGTGTGGATTGGCTGGGCAGCAAGTGCAGATCCAGCGCAGAGCAGACCTGGACTGTTCTGGTCCTGTCTGATAGTGACAGGGCCCTGAGTGGATCGGTTGGCAGCATGTGCAGATCCAGTGCAGGGCAGACCTGGACTGTTCTGATAGTGTGACAGGGCCCAGTGTGGATCGGCTGGGCAGCATGTGCAGATCCAGTGGAGGGCAGACCTGGACTGTTCTGATAGTGACAGGGCCCTGTGTGGATCGGTTGGGCAGCAAGTGCAGATCCAGTGCAGGGCAGACCTGGACTGTTCTGATAGTGACAGGGCCCTGTGTGGATCGGCTGGGCAGCATGTGCAGATCCAGTGGAGGGCAGACCTGGACTGTTCTGATAGTGACAGGGCCCAGTGTGGATCGGTTGGGCAGCAAGTGCAGATCCAGTGCAGGGCAGACCTGGACTGTTCTGATAGTGACAGGGCCCTGTGTGGATCGGCTGGGCAGCAAGTGCAGATCCAGTGGAGGGCAGACCTGGACTGTTCTGGTCCCCTGTCTGAGCATGGGCAGCAAGTGCAGATCATCTGGACTGTTCTGGTCTGTCTGAGCATCATCATAGCTGATGTACCATTTGAGGAAAAGAAAAGAAAGTGCTTGTTGTGGGTTGCAGTTTAAACAAATCATGCTTTTTTTTTTCTTTTTTAGAGTAGTCATTTTTGTGTGTACGCGCACTAGGAAACTGTTGATTTTGACTTGCTTCAGTGATGGAGTAGGAAAGGGGGCCGACTGATATAATTATGTGATCTTGGATGTCAACAGGAATGTGATGCATATACATGGCAGTCCAGGAGACTATGCATGGGGGGCAGGAGCCATGGATGCTATCGTCACACAGGTATTAGTAAAGATTCAGCATCATGAACAACTTCTTTTCCAGATCATGCACATGCGCGCATGCACGCACACACTCACACAAACACACACACTCATACACACACACACACACATTGATAGGAGCTAATGTCTTGTACCTGTGCATCTAGGACTAGCTCAGCTCCTGCAAAGTGCTGCCTTTCAGTCTTTCTCTTGACCTTAAGCTTTTACTGAGGTAACAGGGTCATGCCAAATAGTAGTAAGCGGTTTGTTTGGACTATCTGAAGAGTACTTTTTGTAGGAAAGTGCCTTTTTCTGAGAATCCAGTCTGGTTGTCATTGCTGTAAATATTTAGTTTAATTTTGTTACCATGTTTATGATGTGCAACTATTAGTAATACACAAACTTCCACTGAATGTTTTGAGTGGTTGAAATTTGTATGATCTTTTGTTGCAGACAAATCATGGTTTGCCTCTGTGGCTGTATGAATATACAACCATTGTGTCTGTGTATGTGTTTGTATGAATAAATTGTCGTCCATGTTTGGGGAAGTTGATTATGGAACAGAGAGTGTAACATTCTCCATGTAACACAGATAATCAGTTTTCCTCAACTTCTTTATCAGTTGAGACTTCTCACTTAGAACATGCAGCTGAACTGAAAGGAGATACCACAAATGCTCAAAATCAAGAAACTAAAGAGATCTGCTTGACGTACAGAGACATTTCTCATTGGATGTTTTCATGTGTCTTCCTTTTGTGTAGCTCCTGAATCAGCTGGACAACTATGGCCCTCCACCCGCAGAGGGGGACAAAATTGAAGCCCTGCCCACGGTCACTATTTCTCAAGAACAAGTTGGTAAGTGAGAGTGACACCCTTTGATGTAGATATAACGCTGATCTGCTGGTAGTGTATTATATTCTGTTGTGTGGTGTGATGCTGTAATGGAGAAATAGTGGAAACCTTTCAGGTAGTCAACACACACACACACACACACACACACACACACAGTTGGAAGGGAATACAAAAAATGTACCCATATATGTGTATCTGTTCAACGAACATGCTTGTGCATATTTTTTTTCAAGAGAAGTGTTATGTCCTTAATTATGAATGCAAGCAACTGACACTGTCTGTGTTCTATATTTCACAGTGTAGTAGATCCCATTTGTATGTGACAATCAGCATTTGTGATTTTTGTTGATGGTTGATAACTAAGAAAGTGTCTTGTTTGTTTCAGACCGAACTCTGCAGTGTTCAGTGTGTATGGATGATTTTGTCTTTGGAGAGAGCGTGAGGCAGTTGCCATGCGATCATCATTACCACAGTCCCTGTATTGTTCCATGGTTGAAACTGGTGAGTTCTGAGTGTGTGTGTTTGGGAGTGAGGGGGAGGTGCGTGGATGGGAGCGTGTGTGCATGAGAGAGAAAAATGTGAGAAATCTGAGTGGACTTGGAAACTCGCATCATTTCTATGGTTTTCATTCTTAATCCAGGTCAAAAACATTCAAAGGAATAAAGTACTGAAAATGATTTAAGGAATAATTGGACTGTCAGTCCAGCTTGGAAGATGTGGTTTATGTGGCCAGCAATGTTTGTCTGCTGTCAAACGGTGGTCTGCAGTATAGGTACTAGCAGCCACACTGGCTGTCTGTCAGCAGAGGGCAGTTCTGTACTCTTCAGGACCAAAAATGTGAAAATGTACCAGTTCGCCTAACACAAGCAATGCCATGAGCAGCATTTTTTTTTCTTTTTTGGGGGGGTGGGGTGGGGAGCTGTCCCATCTTCTGTGCCATCTCAGTGGCATTGCAACCACACCGCTCATTCCCACATCCCATCCACAGGCACAACCCGGGCTGGCCTGGCCCACTGCAGCCCTGGCATTGGCAATCCACAGGTAGCAATCAATGTCCGGCCATCAAGAGGCTGGAGGAGACACTGAACTGCTGTCGAGTCACTTCAGTGGTGTTCAGTGGTGCCTGTTCTGATCCAACATACACAGGACATCACGTACTAAGCCCCCTACCGATGACAATAATTGCTTAACTCAATGCAGATGCAGATTTCTGCCACAACCGCGACACGCTGAGACGCTCTATTTTGGGTATTTTTACAAAAAATAGAACCAAACCGAATACAACATAATTGTATGTTTTTGAAAACTTCAAATCATGTTCTTTTAGAAAAAAAATACTGCAGTCCTGTGCTCAGTACACACTACTCGCTACTGGTTTGGAAGTGTAGGAAAACAGCTATGAACAAAATCTTTTTCTCCACATAGGTATGGATGAAAAATCAATATGATCATAACTGTAATAAACACAATATGTAGTAAACACATGAAAACAATGTATCTTTCACACATACAGCTGTGTGCATGGTCCAGACTTTGAACAGAGTGCTGCTGTCACATAATTGAAGAAAAAATGCAAAAACTTCATCATCATTCGGTATGTACAACTCGCTATTGTCACTCATATCCTCTCTGTCTGATTCGGTAAGTTCGGAAAACAGTTTGGAAAAGCTCGGCAAGTTTGGAAAACAGTTCCAGCTCTTCATCTGATCTTTCTTCCATTATTCTTGCAATTACTTCTTGAAATGAGATGTTTCTGTTCGCTACCACTCGCTTATGCTTCAGTGCCGACAACATGACGAAGACAGGCGGCTAGAGTTATCTCTAGCTATCCCGTAATATGAGCAAAAAAGAATTTAACGCGACATGCACTAAGGGAGAGTACCACCCAAAAGAGGAAACCCTCAGCTTTCTGTAGATACCATGATTGTTTCCCTTAGACCGCACAGCTACATGTGAAAATTCGAGTAAATCAGCAATAACCTAGCGGGCGACACATCAGTGATAAATACTCAACCCGTCGCCCGCCAGGTGATCAATGAGATGGCAGTGAGTTAATCGCGCAGAGTCAATATGAGTGAGATCTTATTCCAGAGGGCGCCACCACGTTCATTCAGCCCCCATGGATTCACTGATACCTATGACCCCAACAGAATCAAACAAAGGCCACAGATGCGGAACTTAGGTCACCACGAGAGCAGGGCATGAAGGGCCACAGAATTTGAGACTTTTTATGCTGATCAATGAGGATGATGAAGATGATGCTACAGATTTCCCTCTGGTCTGAGACTGCATGACAGGGCTGTACCCGCAGACCTGTCTACCCTACGATTTTTTAGCGTATTTTACAAAATTTGACTGCGAAACAAAATTATACACCCAGTACAACAAAAATACGAAAATAGGCAGCATTAGCCATAGAAAAAAAAATTGTACTATTTTCCTGTTTCAAGACATGAATTATTGCCCCTCGTTCCCGTTTGCAAATGCTCGCTTACACCTTGGTCGACCATCTTTCATAGCGAGCGACTGACACAGTCTCCAGGAGAGTGCCACCAGCAGCAAAAAAAACGTGTTCATAATATATCCCGGCGTCAACCAGGCCCAAGAGATGCAGACAACTGCAGTGCTGGTCAGGAAGTTTGAGCAACACACGCCGAGATGCATCCATTAAGTGGATAAAACTCAACTGTGTGGTCCCAGTCTTCCCAGTTTAGCTCGTAGCAAACTCAACTCTGCATTGGAGCCGGTGGGGGCAGAAAAAAATCCCACATGACTCTGCTGGGAATCCAACCACAGCTTCCCAGCTGGGAGTCCTCGACGCTAACCACTTTGCCATGGCTGCTGGTGCCATGAGCAGCATTTTTTGGAGTTAGGAGCATGAAATATTTTGATTATAGTGTCAAGAATTGCTTGTCTTGTTTTTTTTTTATCCAAATCAAGCATGTTTTCTGCGAGAGACCAGCCTGATTTCCACCGAGAGAAATCTTGTTGTGACAATGGAGTTGTGTAATACAATGCAATGGAGATTTACACACACACACACACATAGGATACATGTGCAGGCACCCATACGTGTTAGGGCTGTGCAGTGTTTGTCTTGCAGCATTTGTCTTTCCCTTTCAGCATGGGACATGCCCAGTGTGTCGCAAGGATCTGAATGGACAAGACACGTCAACGGCGGACCCAAACATCTTCCCAACCCCCCCGAATGAACGTAGCAGTTCCCCATCACTAGATGATCCTCGCACATGATTTTACCTGATGTTTTCCATTTTTAGCTTCAGTCGTTTTGTCTGTAAGACACAGTGAACAGATGCCAGTTCCACTCGTTTGCTTTGTGTGGAGATAGTACATACAAAAGGATTGAGTAGTAGTAAAGGAGAATCCCTTCCATGAACTTATGATTGATATTTGTGACAAGTGAGAAAATGACATGAGAGAACAGATGTCATAATGAACATGAAATGATGAAAGACAGCTTTACGTCAGACTTTTCTAGTATGCTGTCATTTCTGGGCTATGCTTGTTTTTCAGCTCTCACCTCTGTGGCTAATATGCCTGTAGCAGCCAGTTAATGTTTTTTTTTCCTCCAAAATTTGAAAAAAAGAAAAAAAAGTGTTTAGTGTAGCTTCATCATAACTTTGATAGCCAGCAACTGACAGTGATTTTTTGCTTGACCAAACTGACTTGGTGGATGTTGCTGTACAAAAATTTCTTGAAAAAGTGATTTCCAGAGTAACTTTATAATTTGTGGGAAACTGATACACATACTGCTCCTGTCACTGCTAGACAACACTTGGCATCTGCAATTTGTGAAGACCGGTTTGTTTTCCACATAAAAACTGTCCAAATTCCTTTTGCTTTTACTGTGGACATCTTCCTATCAAAATGTTGCTGAATCATCACTGGTCCAGTGACATAGACGGCTAAAGTGTGTGACATATGCACAACTAAATTAAGGGTTCTCATTCCTTGTATACATTGTGTTGTGCAGCTGTTTGGTTACATCAATGTTCACTGCTATTTCCTTACAGTTATCAACTGGTTTGCAACTTACTGTGTTGTTTTCCCGATTTTTAAAACACGCACACAAAAAAAAGAGCAAAATTTGGTGGGATAGGTTCATGTATCAAAGCGCTTTACAGCCCAGAAAATTTCAGTACCTTTTTGTGTTATCAGCATCTGTGAGGGTATGTGTGTGTGCATATATGTTTGTTTTTAAATGTATGTTTTTTGTATGTGTGTGTGTGCATATATGTGTTTGGTTTTAATTCATGTATTGCTAATAAAAGGGCAACTGAAGCTTGAGCCTATATGAGAATATGTGGACAGTTGGTGAAGAAACAGTACAATGACATGTCGGAGAGCATTTTGCCAACACATACACATTACTGCCAATCGGCCAGAAAGATTTTGACAAAGAGAGGGAGAGGGCGAGATTATGAAGATCCATGAGAATACCAGATTTCACAGTAGTGTTGTAAGCCTTCTGCAGGTAGAAAAATTAGTGTTGTAAGCCTTCTGCAAGTGGAAAAAAGAAAGAAAAAAAATGATAGCAACCACATGCTGCTTGTTCATGGAGTTGTGGATGGTAGTTTCAAGACAGACTAAATGGTCAACTATAGAATGGTAAATGTGGGAATCACTGGAGTTAAACTGACCCTGAGGAAGCCTCCTCTCCTCCTGCTCTCTATAGCATCAAAATTAGTGAGATAATCACTTATGTGACCATGGTTCCAGTCTTCTCTGATCAGTTTGTTGACTTTTGCACTTTGTGCAGCTGGCATATAACATCGATTCCAGCTTTACATGGATAAGATCCAACAGTAGGCCGCGAGGAAAATGGTTTTAATTTTACAGCTACCAAAACTCGAGTGTATGCATGCACTTCTACACCTTCCAACAGCACTTTGCTGTCCCTGAAATTCAGCAGGATTAATTCACCACTCCAGGTGTGAAGGACACTAACTTTGGGACAGTTATCTTTGATCAAAAACCTTTCCAAAACTCTGGATTCCATCTATCATCAAGGGTGTCGAATCTGGGGGGTGTTCTGTACCACCCCTGTATACAACAGTCTATATGCAGAGGCAGAAAAAACATACTCTCCACCCTGTGGTGAAAGTTTCTTAGACCTATTGTTTGAATCTCAAAATACTGGTGACCCACCATGAACTTTCCACATCCCAGAGATCTGATTGGATCTGGCCTCTTCTTGCAAAACCTTCAGCAGCTCTGTGGTATACAAGATATTTTCCCCCAGACATGGATGTTGGAGGGGTGGTAGGTAGGGGACCGAGTTAGCCGTGCACCAAGTGACCATCTCTCCCATCTGTAATTATAGAGGGACTTTGTTTCAAAATCCATCCTTTCAAAAAAAACATTTGCTGATTGTTCTAAATCTGACAAGGGAGTTGGCTTCCACTGTTTATTGCAAAATAGCTCCTTCTCAGAAATGTTCTAAACACCTTTTCTCAGACAGTTCAATTGACACTGCTGAGCTCACAGCGTTGGTGCTGGCACTTCATATGGTCTGCAAATCTAAACATGGACTTCTTTTGTTGACGTTCTCTCTGACTCACTTTCCACTTTGGAGGCCATAATCTTAAGTTGTAAATTGTTTTGAATTACACTTCTCTGAAATCTGTTTTCACATATTTTTTGTGTGGGTTCTAAGTCATGTCAGCATTTGGGTCAACAAGATGTTTAATAACCAACTTTTCCAAGAATGCTACTGACAGAGAGTTGAGCTCAGATGTGTTTCAAAAACCTCAGGCAAGAGGAATGGAACATGCAGACAGATAACAAACCCTGTCAGATCTGTCCAGACCACTGGGGACTGTAAAGAGGAAACTGTAATGTACGCATTGCCACAGTGCCCTTCCTTGGGGCCGAGAATGGAACATGTCGATTGCACACGGGCCATTCCTTTCACACCCACTTGTATTCCTTAAAAAGGGTGAAGAAGCTTTATGATGCATACTATGCCATGCACCACTCACTGTGAAACATGTTCTTCTAGGGTGTTTGGACTTCAGTGATGTCAGACATACAATTTACAGCAAACTCCTTATCTTACAGCGTGTTTGGACTTACATGATACTTTACATACACTTACAGCAAACTCCTTGAAAATCTTGTTCAGAGATGTCCCACTAATTGCGCTTTTGAGTTTCTTAAAGAGAGAAACATTTTCAATCAGATTTTACAGATCAGAGGTTTTAAGCACACTAAACATTAGAACATAAACATAAGTAATCCCAGACGCCTTGTATTGAACTCGAAAAAAAACTATAACAGCCAGTGAATGTCCATTGGTAATGAAACACACAGACAATGCATGGTGTGTGAGACTGAAGAAAAAAGAAAAGTGAAAGTGGGAAAAAAGGAAAAGGAAGGAGGCCCCCCCCCCCCCCCCCCCCCCCCCCCCTAAAAAAAAAAAAAAAAAAAGGACCCTCTTTGAAAAAAAAAAGGTAACAAACAGCAAAGGCCAAAAAAAAAGTTTTAAAGGCCGAGGGTATGCATTATAAAAAAAAAAAAAAAAAAAAGATTTTAAGGTTATTTCTGCATGTTTTTAGAAAATCTTTTTTGATGATTTCTGTATATATGATTCTTTTTCCCCTTTGAAACATCTGTTGCAAGAGTGACAAGGTGACAGTCTGGTGACAATCCTTACATGGGCCTTTGCAGGTTTTGATTATAAACAAAGTAAATGAATATAAAAACATTTTTGTCAAAATACTGAGAATCCTCTCAGTGTTCATTCACTATCACAGACACAATTTAAAGTGTGCAGTTTATAAATATTAACAGTTTATTGGCCACTCATGAATACATAACACCCTTGTTCAAAAGTGGTTTTGCTCTTTCGAATCAATTTTTGACAAGGTTCAGTTTAATGCAAATTCCTTTTTATATTGACCATTTCAAGAAAATGACATCAGGAACAGAAAATGACATCAAATGTCTGGTTACGTGTTCTATATTTCAAAAAGGTTTCACAATACTCCATCTCAGTTATTCCCATTTTTCAAAAAATTTTCAAACCTGCATTTACATCTACCGTCCAGTGGGAAAACTGGAACATATCTCTAGTGCAGGCATGTATAATTTGCATCAAAAGTTTCCACATGCTAAAATAACATCTGTTATGATTAAAGCGTGCACTCACATGATGCTCTGACAACAACAACCAAAAGATTAGATCTGAGATACCTGTAATTAAGATCGTTGTGCTGAAATCAAAAACAGAAGGTAACAAATGTAACAAAGTTAACTGATAACTGTAGCCACAGCTCCATTTTTTTATAATGTCAAATCATATAACACCTCCTGCACATCACAACAAATAATCGCATATAAATCATGACACTGTGTTACCTGTAACTGTGGCACACGAGACACAGAATGAACATGTCTAACATAATAATTTAGATCAGTCCCCGTTTTCCTTACAGGGCAAAGGAAACAAAAAAAATAAAACAACACTTCAAATCAACCACTTTTTGCTCACCCCACATAAAACAAGAGCAGAAAAAAAATAACCAAGATGTCCCAACCATGGTGACAGTGAACCGCAAAAGCCCCCAGTCTGTAACAAGAGATCAATTTTTTTTTCCTCTGTCTCTGGCATAGTCCTGCAACCTAGTCCAAATCCCAAAGTACTCTTTGTTTTCCACTGACATTGTGCAATTCTAACACACTGAGTGCTGACAAAGATCAGAGGCAGTTTGCCCAGATACAGGGCTACATTGCACACTTATACTTTAGACATGAGTAGCTCAAGCAGTGGGTGTTGCTTCCTTCATTTTCACAGCTCTCAAAGCCTCCAAGTCTGACCGAACTCGTCTGTCTTGGATCCTCGCGTCCATACATGCCCACAATCACCATTAGCGAGATCTTGGAATATGCAACCATAGCCACATTAAAAGTTGCTACATTTTGTCTGCTGAGATGACATCTAAACATAACACAATTTTTTGGTCTACTCTTCAGTAAGTAATTCTATGGGGTTTAACATGTGTGCAAGTTTGGTTTTGAGTGTGTTTTTTTTCTTCTTTTTTTTTTTTTTTTTAAACAGCATGCATTCATACATGTAGGTTATAACCCTGATCTGAAGGACACATAGGGGGATTTAGGCTGCACCAAGGTGAGTATGAACTGATTCATGCAGGAATGAAACCTATAATCAAGACAACAAAACTTTTATCTTCTGGGCCAAGAGAGAAGTAATTCTAATAAGGAAAAAACTTTGTTGTTGCTAAGCTTTACCTTCTAGGCCAAGAAAAAGGTAAATCTAACAGAGATGGGATAAAACAGTGTCTGTTGTGATGCCCTATCAGAACTAGTCATGGGATAATAACAGTGTCTGTTGTGATGCCCTATCAGAACTAGTCATGGGATGATAACAGTGTCGCGATGCCCTATCAGAACTAGTCATGGGATAATAACAGCGTCTGTTGTGATGCCCTATCAGAACTAGTCATGGGATAATAACAGTGTCTGTTTGATGCCCTATCAGAACTAGTCATGGGATAATAGCAGCGTCTGTTGTGATGCCCTATCAGAACTAGTCATGGGATATGATACAGTGTCTGTTGTGATGACCCATCAGAACTAGTCATGGGGTAACAGATACTGCCCTATCAGATACAGTGTGTCTATTGTGACTCTCTGTAACTAGTCATGGGGTAACAGATACTAAGATAGTGTCTATTGTGACTCTCTGTAACTAGTCAGGATAACGATACTAAACTAATGAAGACTGTGACTCTCTGTAACTAGTCAGGATAACGACTATGAATTACAAGTGTCTATTGTGACTCCTTACAACTAGACACAAAAAAGACCAAATAAGATATTATAGTGTCTACTGTGACTCCTTACAACTAGACACAGGATAATAACCAAAAAGATATAGTGTCTATTGTGACTCCTTACAACTAGACATGGGATAATAACCAAATAAAATATAGTGTCTACTGTGACTCCCTATAACCAGTCATGGGATGATAAGATGAAGTGTCCACTGAGACTTGCTACTGCAAGTAGTCATGAGATAATATGATACAGTCTGTTGTGACTCCCAATAGCAACTGGTCATGGATAGTAAGTTAAAGCGTCCCTTATGTCTTCATGCAACAGAATAATCGGAGATGGCGTCTTCTGACTCCCCGAAAGCAATTAGTTATGGTATGAGAAGATTCCTATGAAGATCACTGATCTGAGGAGCTGTTATTTCATAAACAGAGAAGAGAGAAAAAAAAAAAAACATTCCCATACTAACACTGGAAAGAGACATTCAGTCAAGCTGCCCATTGAAAATTACTCCCAACATTGCAGTGATGATAAACAGTGAGGGACAGAAAGGCATAGATTCGGCTGCATGGGTGGACTTATTCAAAAAAAAAAAAAAAAAAAAAAAAAAAAACACACCAGCATCTCATTGTTACTGATCACACCCAAATGGTCTTGTGGTCTTGCTGTGCTTTTGATGCTATGCATACTGATGTGATCTCTAGACAAAAAACATGCAATTCAACAATCTATTTGTGGACCATTACATTTACAGCTCTTCATTTTTTTTTTTCTTTAGAAAGTACATACACCTTCAGTGACTAATTCACACACAAAATGTCAAGAACTGTATCGGTGCACTTTAGTAGTAAAACCTTAGAATTTTGCTTTAGTAAAACCTTACAATTGGTTTAAAATTACGCAGAGCACCAAATGCACATCAATAGTGCTGAAACAAAAAAAATGATATAACTGCTTCTCCACAGCTGTAAATGAGGACTGGTTAACTCTCATTCCTGAACTAAGAAAACTTCCCTTAAAACATTGGTCCTTATTCATTCTGCATCACATATTATGTATCAATAGAAAACAATGTTTCGTTCATGAGAGAATCGCCAAGACCCACATCGGAAACTGTCATCCACTTTTTCTTTCGTTCATGAGAGAATCGCCAAAACCCACATCGGCAAATGTCATCCACTTTTTTCTTTCGTTCATGAGAGAATTGCCAAGACCCACATCGGCAACTGTCATCCACTTTTTCTAACTTTGGGGGTATTAATTCAAAAGACCACAACAAACCCTCTCTGTGTCACTGTACTACATACTCTGCAAAAAGTCATTAGTCCTGTAAAAATCATTACAAAAGGATGTAAAGGTGAAAAAAATAAAACTAGGAGAATTCCTTACACATATCCCCTTCCTTGTCAGACCAGCATTAACTGCACACTTCATAACATTTGCCTCTCTAGACCAATCAAAACCTTCTAACATTAGAACAGTAGCTTTAAAGTGTGTGTCAAAACAGGACAAATGAAAAGATTTTGTGGGACTAACCTGTAGTTGTACTAGAACATAATAATAATAATTAAAAAAAAAAAATCAAATCAAGCTGAAACACAAAACTTGATGCATTTGTTGTTTAGATCAGTGACTGTGTCAAATACTCTTTAGCAAATATCAAAAAATGAAATGCGTGCAAAAAAGCATGATCCAAAAACTGAAAAATCCTTGCACAGGAAAAAAAAAAAGCAGCATTCTACAAACCAAAATCCTGATAAAAGTACTCAACTGTACATCAGTTGCAATGTTTAACTATGCTGACCTCAGCCATTTGAATATTTACATACAACAAACACAAGCAAACAAAAAAGAGATCAGAATTGAGGGGGGGGGGGGGGGGGGGGCAGAGTTGGGATGTCGACCAGTCAGTTGGTATTTCCTCCAGAGGTAGTAACGGTAACATAAACGTGCTTGTCAACTTGAGGTCCTCGGATCATTGCAGGCAAAGGACTGCCATGATCTGTTCTTTCCAACTGGAAACTTTCTTTTTCATTCTTGGGAAAGGGGAGGGAGAAGAAGAAAACAAGTGACAATGGGATAAACACATCTATTCGCGACAAAAATAATAACCTCTGCACGACTATTATTTACACATTATTTTGTGTTGCACTGGTTTTAACCTTCACCAGCGGTCATCAACTAATCTCTGGCAAATGTGATCAGCTGTGCAAACCCTACCAACGTATCAAGTCTCTGTCTCTGAACTACTTCTGGGTCTACACCCCATTTAGCCATGCACATCAAGTTCAATGTTAAGAGAGAAAAAAAAAAAAATAGAGTGAGAAAGTAATCTGAGAATTCAACAACAATGCACTAACAGCATGTAAATGCACACTTATACACAAATTTCACCCCATTTTTGTACAATCTATGCCAGCATGTTTCTTTCAAGTTAGTTGTCTGCACTCTTGAGCCACACTTGATGACATTTGGAGAATCTGATGACATGATAAAACAATAATCCAGCAAAAAAAAAACCCTGCTCTGTCAGACGAGGAGGCTTGGGGGAGGGGAGCGAATGAGAAAAAAAAGGAGCAAGCAGGGCTGTGAGGAAGATGTACAGGTATACTGTATCTCCATAACCTTGCGTCGGTCATTTCAGCTCCTGTCACAACGTCATCCATACATTTTAACTGATATACAGCACTGCCTGTATCTATTAAAAAAAAAAAACTTTAAAATTTTAAAAATGAATAGGGAAAAGGGATAACAGACTAATTACTGAACAACTCTAGTGTCATCTGTCTGGATCTAATAAGAAGGCAGATAAATATTAAAACTGTTAATTCAAATCAAATGAGATTCAGACCGCTCTGATGACCAACATCGGTGAAAACGATCAGTCATGAGGAGAGAAAGAAGGTGGCACAGCAGAGGAAACGGGGCAGAACAGAGCTGAACTCTGTATCCCAATCTACCTTTCAGTGTTCAACTACCAAACCCTTCCACAGAAACAGAAACGGATAACATACCTTCCTTGATAGTTTTCACAAAATGTCAACTGAATCAGTAAAATAAAGACACTGTTGTTTTCTTTTTCTTTCTTCTTTCTTTTTTTTTTTCAAATTATGCATGCACTATTTTTTGTATATGTTACCTATATCAATATATAATTTAGAATAATTATCAACTTATATTCCTCATTCCTGGCTATGTATACAATAGCATGCACACTATAATCTACTTCAAATATGTTTTTCTTTCTTTGTGCATTCTTCCACATAATATACCTACATGCATGCATAACTATTCTGTGTTCTCAGGCAATGCTTGACGTGCACACCATGCCCTACTCACAAAACTGTTTTTGCCTTGGCTCTCAGTTTACTGTTATTCTAAGCATCATCATTCAGACACAACCCCCAAAATGAAGGCATGGCCTGCTGGCATAAATGCCTTTGCATTCACTCCTTAAACAAATGTTACATGACATACTAATAATAAATATTCCCTTCAGCTTTCCATTCTTCGTTAAGACAAAGCCGCCACAGACAGACGTGATCCACTTCAAATGTCCCCCACTCTCTCATCTGCACTGCTTTCCATAAGTATGGCATGACCTGATCAAAACGTTGTCAAAGTCTTCAGTCACAGGATGATTTTTTTTTTCTTTTCTTCCCCTCCCCCCTCCCTCCCATACAAGCTGACCTACAAATACGTTTTCTCAACAGCTTTATTCTTCCATGCTCAACATGACCTACATGACTATTACTTCTCCCTGAATTCCTATCGTCTTACAAGACCAACATAGACATGCTTTTCACTGCATTCCTTGACAGCTATCATGACCTACATGACTGTTTACTTCTCATGACTTTGCTGGCTTCTAACATTACAGTTTACTTCTCATCAGACTCCTGGCTCTAACATTACAGTTAATTTCTCATCCGACTCCTGGCTCTAACATTACAGTTTATTTCTCATCCCACCCCTGGCTCTAACATCAGGGTTTACTTCTCACTGCACTGCTGGTTTATGTTTTACCTACTTTGTTACCATTTCTTACAACTATAACAATTTACCAGAACAAATGAATGGCACAGTGTTTCTATTACCTTCCTTACTATCAGCTATTACTGTTATTCATGGGATGTACGGTACTGATATCTCCCTGTACAATTTTATCTTCCTCATTATCACCTATTATCATTATTCATGGGACCGTACTGTTATCTCCCTGTACAATTTTATCTTCCTTTATTCATGGGACGTACTGTTATCTCCCTGTACAATTTTATCTTTGTTATCAGTTTTTATTGTCATTCATGGGATGTACTGTAATGCTATCTCCCTGCACAATTTTCACCTTCACTCGTTTTTTTTAGTCCTTTCAACATCTGTGGCGCTGTATACTGTATTTGCTCACTCTATCTAATGTGTACAATTCATGTATACCTCCCCTGTCCTCAGGTCAGCTCAGTGATTACAGAACATTTTGTACCGCGTTTGAAAACACCACAAACATGCATTCATGACACAGGTATATTATATATACACACAGACTTGAGTTATGTCTGCAGTGTGGGAAAAAACAAAGCATTAACAACATATTCATTCCGTTTGAAAGACAGGGCAGTTTGCTGTGATAGGCAACAATGACACACTAAGTAACGCATTAGACACATGATGAACTATCATCAGACACAAGATGAACTATCACGGAACTTCATGAGGAATGGTACTTGTACATCTCCACATATTTTCAAAGACAACTTTGATGCCTTTTGTGTAACATGTACACTAGATACATTACTGTAATCCTGTGTCTGGCATAATGACAGCATGTATAACCAGTCTAGATGACACCAAGCACACAACTGATTTCCCTGGCACATACTGTCGTAGCCTATTCCTCCGACATGGAGAAAAGTCTCGCAGTTTCCATTCAGAAATGAAGCGGTCATGAATGTGTACTCAAAGCAGTTCCTTCACAAATCATCATGTCAATATTCACTTTGTTGCATTCAACAAATTACAATCAGTGTTGCACTTAGAAACATTTTGGAATATGAATTCCCGAGCATTTTTCAACAATAAAAAAAAAAACTTTGCTTCATCTCCCTTGTTATCAACAAAAATATGAACTCAGATACTCTTCCAATTCCAGATTTGATACACTGGTGAACACACACCCCCTCTTTCAACACCCCCCCCCCCCCCCCCCCCCACACACACACACACACACACACACACACACACACACTCTCTCTCTCTCATTCACACACACCACTGAATCTCATCCAACTCTTCTATGCCTTTTTGTTTGGTTGGTGAACAGTTCTGTGATTTCCACACCTCATCTTGTGTTGAAAAAATTATCTCTGGAAGACTTCATAGTGTCACAATCTTTAAAAACTGATAATTAAATGAGCAAACATGATTCAAACCTAACAATGAAACTACAGTGAATTGTTTTGAGCATGAAACTAATGATGGCGTAATTCAATTTGATCAAAAATGACAAAAAAAATGACTTGCTGTAATGAAAAGATCATACGAATAAATGACATAAACTTGAATCATTTCCCCCTTTAAAAATCAGTTGATTAAAACAGGTAATGTAAACAAACAGATGTGATGCACTGCATTATACTTTTAAAGCTAGTTGAATGATTATGTTATAAATCGATTACCTAACCAACAGTCTAGTGCTTTCATCCACCATCTTTTATTATCCAACAACAAAGTGCAATAAATTAGCCTATACTTTTAATACTTCCATTTCATTTAATTTCTGACAAACGACAAAACATACTTTTTCAGTCATTCATAAAAACACTGGAAAAAAATATGAAATACAAGATAAACGTCTCAGCGGATGAAAAAAAAGGGAGACAAAAAGAAAAAAGAAAAAAAGAGAGAACCGAGAAGAAAACTATGAAGAGTGTGTTATTCAATCATTTGTTTTCTTTTGGACTTTTATGCACATTAGAAAGCAAAACTGGGAAAAGGGGAGCTGATATTATGGTAGATTAAAGCTTTCTTTGCTATGCTATGCTAGTATGTAGATGTATTTCAACAATAACATAGTCTTTGGCCTTGTTAAGATCAAAAACATGGACGGTCCTGGAAAGTTCCTAATAATCTGACCTATTCTAACGACAGATTTGTACCAGAAAGGAACAGCAAAATTTTCATTTTTAAATGTGTGTATGAGAGAGTGTGGAAGAGCAAAATGTTCATTTTTAAGAGTGTGTGTGTGTGCGCGCGCGCATGTGTGCATGCAGAGCACATTTGTGTGCACGCGCACATGCATGTGCGCATGTGTGTGCGTGCATGAGTGAGTGTGTGTGTGTGTCTTTTTACTTAATAACAACAAAACAAAACGTTGAATTCTCCTTAATTAATACGAATGTATCTGTATAAACATTACATATGATTATTTCAATATCCCTCTTGTAATTCCAAGGAGTAAAACAAATAACCAACAATTCATGGTAATACAGGATAGTGAAAAAAATGTTTTGTTGGAAAAAAGACGAAAAAAAAAAATCAGTCTAAATTCATATTCAATAATTGGTTATATTAACTCCATCCAGGCAAACATCTCGTTATTCTTTTTAGATGGAAGGTCTTTCTTTGAAGAAGTATGATGAATAGCAAATTAACATTCCACTGTCAAAGACGTACAAACACATTATTGCAAATGGTTTACCTATTGCTATTTTCTCCTATTTATCTTTTTCCAACATTTCAAAATATAGTTTCTCCCTAGCAGCAATGAAAACGATGGATCCAATAAATAGATAAATAAATCACATGTGCACAAGCCACAAAAATACATATTCAAGCGAAAAAACCGATTCATTTCTGAAGACGTTAGCTACACTTGTCTACATGAACTGGCTCACCGTTAAGACTCAAAAACCGCAGCAACTGATAAATCATGGACATAGCTGTTACATGGACGAGTATTGGGACAGACTACAATTACCTCGAAGGCCAGGCTAGGCATTCTTCACACAGATAAAGGAACAGGAAATCTGGACAAAACCAGGCAGATAACCAGCAACAGATTCATTATTCTTGAATCTAGAGCCTTCTTTTTTTTTTCTCTTTTTCATTTCACACAATTCACTCTTTTTTTTAAAAACTGGAACAGCATCAGTCTGGTGAGGGAGGAGGGATGGTGGTACAGTTCTGAGGAAGTTTTCATGAATCACATGGCTGCACGTCAATTCCGCAGCCTGTTCCACCTGACTTGTTCTGGATCGTGGCAAAAGACCAAATACTAACCCCTAAGATCACCCAACAGAGCTACATTCCCAATAAAAATGAGCACTTTGATGTGCAAACACATATCTGCACACACACACACACTTTATGAAGAGTAACTCACACCAAAGAACATGCACTGCATAAAGCATAATGTATTAGTACTACTAACCAGATCTTTCATGTGCTCAGAAAACAAACAAATTCAAATGCCCATAAATGCATCATGAAAAAATCCCTCCACCTATTGACTGCCAGAGAGTTGGTATCCATTTGGCATTCATATCTGCAAAAAGTGCACAAACTGTTTCATATCAATTACTGTGTCATGAGAACAGTTCAAAATGAACAGCAAGTTGTGTGGACAGAACCAAGTTATAAAATTTTCAAAAAGCCAAGGTATTTTCACTATTTTGCCCTTTACGAATCCCCTGATGAAAGAACGTAAAGAAGAAAAACATAAAAATAAAAAAGCGCTTGCCCCATGCCCTTGACATATAATGTCCATCTATCAGCCCCTTCCCTCTTACAGTACATCAATTCCACATAAACCTCCACCGACCAGGTCAGGCAACTTGGGTCAAGCCCTTCAAACCACTGGCACCATCCATGGCAAGCGTCAACAGATCTCAAATCAGACAGTCACTGGGGAGGGGAGGGTGGAGGTCGGGGGAGGCAGATGGGCCCTATGGGCATTGAGTCGGACTCTCATTCTAAGCTCCAGGGTTCAATTCCCACTCAAGAAAGCCTGGTCGGAAAAAAAAAAAGACCGTCTCTTCGAAGGTAACATCTGTGTGGTCTCCAGTCTCTTTGTAGTCCTTCAGATGACATTTTAAACAGAGGCCCATGTTTGAAAGAATGCATGTTCAATCCCACTCCCTCTTTCAGAGAACAGTAGGCAGTCATATGCCTCTGAGATGGATGAAAGGAAAATAACTCATACGCACACTGGGGTTGTGTTTGGACTTTATCCACCCCAAATCAGAATGTAGCTACCTTATTGTTGGAATTAAAAAACCGTCACACAGGTGAAAATCCAGCTTCTTCTTTCTTCTTCTTCTTCTGCGTACGCAGGCTGATACTCCTGTGGACACTCCCTATATAGACAGGCAAGTATTAATCCCATCTACCCAACAAAGGGAGTCGAGTTTTGTGCGTATGTCTGTATTTTTTTTCAATCCCGCCATTAAGGCAGCCATACTCCATCCTTGGGGAAGGTGCATGCTATGTGTAACATGTCATCCATACCAACGTCAAAACTGGTCTTCTCTTCCGAAAGTAGTGATGGGATTTTACGTGTGTGCAAGATGTTATGCATGCTTTCACACAAGGAAGCTCGGTTTATAGTCTCTTTCGAAGGACTGTACGGGAAATGGAGTCAGAACTAATATTAACTCCAAGGGAAAAAATCCCCTGTACTGAAACAGCACGGCGGAGATTCAAACCCGCAACCCTTGGATTACGAGTCTGACGCTCTACCAACAGAGCTATTCTGGCCCCCCCCCCCCCCCCCCCCCCCCCCCCCCCCCCCCCCGAAAATCCAGCAATATTGAGCCTGTGAGTTCTAAGCAAGGAACAAAAAGAGAAAGAAAGAAAGACGACCACTGGCACTGGACTGAGGGTGATGGTGGGGGGGTGGGGGGTGGGGGGGGGGAGGTGTGGGGGGGGGGTGGGGGGGGGGGGGGGGGGGGGGGGGGGGGGGGGGGGTGGGGGGGGGGAGGTGGGGGCGGGGGGTACTCAGTTACCAAATGGATCGAACTGCCGTGATGTTGGATCTCAATGTATGATTGTTGTGTAATTGGTTTGTTCCGTGTTGAAATAAATCCATCAGCTATCTGACCTGAGTGTGTTCTTTTGCTCCACGACTAACTGAAGTAAATCTATCAGCTATCTGACTGGAGTGTTTTGGAATGCTCCCATATTCAGGTGGCTGAGCACTTCTTTTTGATTAAATCCACACATATGAAATGTGCAGTGAAGCATCTGACAACACCAACACTGTGACATATGTGAAGCACATACTGGCAGTCAAGAGGGTAATATCTTAAACAGCAATTACCAGCATTCTAATACAATCTTTCTGTTTCTCTCACACTCAACTTACAATCCACTAATCTGAAACACTGGTGTTACGTTCACTTTCACACTAACAGTTTTGGAATCTTCAGCCACAAAGTCCGTGGCCATTTCACACGAACTTCTTTCATCCATCCTTTGTGCCAATTGGCTTTCATTTCATCTGCCACTTTTTAACTCAATATTCAGATCCGAGGGCACTCTAAATATTCCACACAGTTCTTCATCGGGTTTCATAATGACAACAAAATACTGAACATACAGAGTGCAAAAGGTTTTAAGGAACATACATGCTGGGTGTCTTTGGCCGTTCTGTCACCACTGTGTAATTTGATTTGAATAATCGGTGGCTGAACAGGCAGAGCTGTGAGTATTTTGACAGCATGATGGCGTCAAGAACAGATCTGCCCATGCTTGACAAAAGTCACAGCAAAGAAAAAAAAAGATGTAAAATTCTCCTCTTGACAACACATATCCTTAAGGCAGACTGTTGCCTCTACTGTTACAAAACATGATGGAATTCTGCCATACCCATACAAATATCACAGAAATGACATCAACATTCTCAACTGGTTCCAGTTGGTTACTGCCCAGCCCTCCACATCTTTTCAAAGCAAAATTCTGAAAAAAAAAATACTCTGTTTTCTTTTACGACAAGAACATTGACAGAATGGATCGCTGCAAATCACCTTAAGCCTCCCTAAGTACTGGCACTTAAAGAGAAGCTTTCATTTATTCTCAGCATCGGCTCGACACAAGGGCAGCAACTGACAAAAGTCCATGAATCTTTTTTTTTTTTTTTTTTTTTTTTTAATGCTGTCTCTCCTCATGTTTTACTGTTCTCCAGCAACCAACAACTGGCCACAAATCACCTGTACTTAATCAATATCCCGTCCATGTTGGTTTTCTACTACTTGAAGTGACTCGACAGAATGCTGACAGGAAATTCTACTATGTACCCCATACATACAACTGAACGGATGTAATTTAACAGGCTCACTTTAGCTTACAGAGAGACCATTCCCTCTGTTTCACCTTGTGACCTTGACTTTCAGGTAAGGTGACCGCTCTGGCTTTGGTCATTAACAGTGCAGCAATAATTACATTCACACACACACACACACACACACACACACACACACACACACACAAAATCAAAATAATAACACTTACTTTAAACCAGTCTAAAATGTTTATCCCATATTATGATAATGCATATTTCTCAAGAAAATCCATCAAGAGCAGAATTTTATACAAGTTCCCGTCAATGTTTATCTGATGAACAAATTTATTTTGTTAACGGATACCCAAAAACATTATGATTTGCAAAATTTCAGCTATAAATATTTCATACAATCATTTCTTGCCGCAAACCAATCCTTGTAGAATTCAGTATGATTTTTTTTTCGCTATGCTCAGATTAGCAGCAAATGTCTATGTATGTGCACTTGTGTGCATGCACTAACAATTATTTGTTACCATTTCACCAATTCCTTCAACCGAAGTATCAAGGATGATGAAAAGAGGAAAAAAAAAATCTTTGCCGGTTACACAAAATGAACAAGACAATATGGAGCGCAAAAAAAAAACTAAGAAAGACAAGAAGTGAATCCAAACTTTTCACTGGCTTATGCTGTGATCACAGACATTGATAAGCTGGTCAAGGGGAAGGCGAAGAAATCATACATTTTTATTGTCTTGAATTGAGTGCAGCTGAAATACAAACAGTAGCTTTCCATCAAGGTATGTTCTTTTCACAATACAAAGTAAAAACAGTCGCTATTTATCTTTTCCAATTTATTTTTCTTTTTTCACTAAATATGCTTTGTTATTTATCTTACTGTTTATGTTATCAGTTCTACAAACTAAAAATAAAAAAAAAATGATACAGGCAAAAAAAGTTCTAGTTTTCCAGACTCAACCAATGTCCTATCATAGTTCAAAATTCCTACACGGGGAAAAATCTTAAACTATCAATTAGAGGAAAAAGAAATCTGTTCTCTATCTCACAAATAAATGACCAACTCTTGGCCAGTATGGGAAAATACCCCCGAAATTATCTTATCATTTGCTTTTTTTGCAGTGTTTCCTCAGTTCCATGTAGCTTGCTCTACAACTGTATCAGTGGCAACACAACCAACATTCACTGCAACTCAGACACAGAGTAAGGAATGTGTCAAGGGCTATCATCAAAAACAGTGGACAGCAAATACATTATGAAGTCTTTATCTAAACTCCTGAACACTGAAAAAACAGACAGCGCTGCTGCTTTCTTGATCTCCAAGAACTGGAAACATATCAGCTAAAAAACATCCATTAATCTGCCATGCGATGCCTTCAAGTCTAGCTGGCACCAAGTGCAGAAAGTGTCTTTGCACTAGCTGTCGATTGTTTTCACATGGCCGTTCCGTTGAGTATGCCTCAAAGTTAACCTTGCACAGCTGGTCTTTTCTTTGTTGTTTTTTGCTTCATGTTTGTCGCTGGCTTTTCTTTTAACCAATATGATTCTGGACAGAGGAAAGTGTACCAAAATGATTGTGACACATATTCACCATGAACAGATGGGGGGGGGGGGGGGGGGGGGGGGGGAGGGGACCTGTGACTAATTCAGTTGGG
This sequence comes from Conus betulinus, assembly GCA_016801955.1. NCBI lineage: Eukaryota > Metazoa > Mollusca > Gastropoda > Neogastropoda > Conidae > Conus > Conus betulinus. The sequence continues at coordinate 566,687 of JADBJO010000364.1, read as the reverse complement.
TCAGTCTGATCACGAGTCATACAACAAAATTCCCACTGTCCGATAAATAACTGTGTGCAATACGTCACGACTGGGGATCCTGATGCTCTCCCTTCACTTTGCTTCATGTTGGTTTATTTACCATGTCGATCAGTATAAATTTATGAAAAACAAACAAAAAAATCCTGTTTTTTTTTTTTTTTTTTTGCCCACTCCAGAGTACCTGTTTTATTGAGACCATAGCACCTTGAAGGTCAATATAGCGTGCTACGCCCAAAACCTTGCAGTTAGCAGATCTGCTTGCAGCTTTAACAAGCATCAGAAACAGCAGTATTTTTGTGGCTAGTACATTTGTCTCCATCGCTCAAATTGTTTGGATAAAAAAAAAAATGTTACTGCTTGTAACTTGGAGAGAGTGAATGTCATCAGCAGATTAAATGAGAAGGGAACAGCAATAAAAGCTTTCAAAGCTTTCAAATTAAAGAGAAAAAAAAAGCCTTCTGTTTTTACTTTTTGCTGTCTTTTTTGCTTTTGTCCAGACATGATGCTGTCATACACTGTGGGTTCCCCACAACAGGAGGCCCTGTGGGATGGTGAGGTTTGAAAGAAGACGATGTTAAAGGACTGAAAGAAGTCGCTGAACTTTCCCCAAGTACGCAAGTCACAACTGAACTAAATCACGCCCTTTTCCAATGGCCAAAGGCAACAGGTCCACAACGCAACGAAATATCAAATCAATCCACGTCTCTCCCCCATTCTCCCACACACCCCTACCTCTAATCCATCTCACCCCATCCTTTCAAACAGGCTCTGGGTGAGCTGATGCCAGCAGGAACCAAGACACAGCACCATCAGCAAAGCCCACGCTCCCCAGCTACCTGCACTCCCTGTGATGCCGGTTCTTGTCAAAGTCCAAGATTAAACGCTTGATGTGTCCCAGCTTGCCGTGCAGGAAGTCCAGGCGCTGCTTGTCCTGCCAGAACTCCCGGTCATCCTTGTGCCTCTCATACTCCGCCATCACTTTGTCGTACAGTTCCTGCCACACGGTAACAGTCACTTTTCAATGAGAAACACTGGTCAAGCAACTTTAGAGGTCATGCACTGCATATTTTATCTAAATCGGGTTTAAAAAAGAAAAGAAGTACAGTGACGGTTCACCTCCTTGATATTGAGTGTTCAGTTCCATACCCTTGGGACTATTTCAGTACACTGCAGCAAACTGGAAACATTTGCTGAGCTCATATTTAGTACATTTACTTGGAATTCAAAATGTAAAGATATTTAACTACATGTTTTCATGTATCATATTTATCATACAATCAGCAAACTGTATTAATGCAACTCAGTCAAAATTCTGATACTTAAGTGCTCAAACTGGTAAGAGCTGACTAACACAAAAAAAATTCACTATCAAAACCTTTACCGTAACTGAGAACGCCCAGTGTTCCTTAATGCATGTTTACATAGTTTTAAGACTCAAAAGAAGCATAGACTTTGCTTTGCATGCATGCATAAACATGTGAAGCCAATTTTTAAATGTGAATTGCTGTATAAGATAGCAGTTTAGATTCAGTCAAAGTTTTCCTTGAACAATCCATAACTTCAGCAGGTCTGCTATGTAGTAGCTAATCCATGAGAAAGAAAAATATGATGGATAAAACTGCTTTCTAGCAATTAGATTATGTACATCTATCTAAACATATCCACTGCTGAACGCTCACAACAGCACTTGTACTGTCCTACCCTTTACTGTCAAAATAATGCATTAAAAACAAACTTAATTCAGCCATTTCTACCAAGAGTGATCTATTTCCACATCACCAGGCCATACAAGTCAAAATAACACTGTCCCTGCCACTGGGAGCAATCTAACTGTCAACACTGTATATATATCACAAACTGACCAAAGAAGTAAAACGTACAACAGAAACATACAGCTAGAAGACATTGATTTCCACCTCAAATTCTTGAGTCCCTTCTGTTGTGTTGATGATGCGCTCCTTGAGATGGTTGAACTTTGACGACACGCTCGCACTCGCTCATGCACATGTTGATATTCAGTGTACAGTCTGTTGAAATCTTCCTTGTAACGCTTCCTCTGACTACAGCTGGTTATTTCAGGGTATTGTCTGGAAAAGCGGGGCGGAAAAAAGAAATCCAATTTCATTCTGAAATTTGTTCATGCGAAGCGTACACACAAAAATTCACAGAACTTCTCAATATGTTGTCAGGTATGAGTCTGTGAGACCCACAAAGCATAAATCAGTGGATAAATGACAAAGAACGGTAAAGATTAAAGTAAAAACCTCTCTGAAAGAATATAATAATGGCAGCAGCTAAGAGAAACACTTAACAAGAGACCCCTGTTGCTGCCTTGCATTAATGAATCAGAGTACTGTACATAACTGAACGATACCAGAGAAATGGAGGACAGGAAAGAACTACTTTCCATCCATAGTACTTAATTAGCAGCACTTCTTGCTACAAAGCATTATCCAGGATTTTCTCAACTAGTAGCACTTCTTGCTACAAGGCATAATCCAGGATTTTCTCAACTAGTAACACTTCTTGCTACAAAGCATAATCCAGGATTTTCTCAACTAGTGGCACTTCTTGCTACAAAGCATAATACAGGATTTCCTCCAACCACAGCTTGGCCCCCTGTTTTTTTCTCCTAATAACCCACATTGATGAAAATAACAACATACACCTTCAAGCTCAGTCTCAGCCCAGTGCCCTGTACCAACAATACCACACAAGAAATTGTCAACAATGGTGATGAAATCATACACAAACAACGGCATATCCCCATGCCTTTCTTTTCTTGGCATCTTCACAGTTGCTAACATATCGCCACACATCAAACAGCTCACTGGGTTAAAAAAACAAACAAAAAAAACAACAACAATTTCATTTCACACTGTTCATAGCCAATCAATGGTAATGGGGAACATCACTGACGTTGGCATGTCAGAGAGTAGATTTTGTAGGCGTGGGGGGGGGGGGGGGGGGGGGGGGGGGGGGTGGGGGGGGTGGGGGGGGGGGGTGAGGTGGGCGGGAGGGCTTTATGGTGGAAAACGGAAGGGCTTTATTTGAAAAACAGCTTTTAAACCATATCTTGTCTCCACAAATTTTATAACAAATAAAAAACATTTACCCTGTTTAAAAACACAACAAACAGTCACAATTAAAAAAGCACCTGTGAAGAGGTTTTTCATGGAGCTTACACTACAATGCTTCTGTGTCTTATGCTCTGTTTATTGTAAGAACATGTTCCACAGTGAGCACCTCATCTTACTTTATGCAACCTGGAGCCTCCTGACACCATGCCAAAGCAGTGGCGTGTGTAGCATCTGGCACAAAACTTGATTATTCTGAGCAGCCACTGATGGCCCATACTCTGTAAGTTTGGGAAAAGTTTGCTCCCCTTTTGTGTGTGCCAGTCCTCCTGCTAGACGTCTGTGATGTCACTTCTAACTTTTCAAGTTTCAAATCTGTGTAGACAATGTGTGTGTGTGTGTGTGTGTGTGTGTGTGTGGCATACTTGGGAAGATGAACAGCTACCTCATTGCTTCAAATACCAACACGACTGGGCGACCTAGGTGAGAATGATGTATCCTTAGGATTTCATGAGTTGTGGCGCTGACAAACATTCAGGAGCTCAGAGTAGTTGAAGTCATGGATAGTTATGGTCTGTACTACCATAACAGGATGTCATACAACCAAAAATATTTACACACAAACACACCCTCAAAAAAAAAAAAAAAAAGCACACATGCACCATACAACCCTATACAACTCACATTTTGCGCCATCACATTCATACTCTGTTTTAAATTCACATAAAAAAAGAAGAAGTGAAACTGAAAATATGCTTTGTTAAACTTTTCATTTCAAAATCAATATTAAAGCTTTCTCAGGCTTCCCTTTTATAGAAGAAACTATGTAGCAGGAGCACTTTTTCCCTGTGGAGTTAACATGGCAAAAGACAATACTCACGCTATATATTCAGCAGGTGCTGCTTCTGAAGCGTCTCCTCCTGCAACACAACATGAACATACATTACATGTCATCTGACTGCTTGACTGCAAGTCAACAGACCTTCCAGCCACTGAGTATCTTGCTCTAAACAATTTTGTGTACTACGATTTTCTCTCCAAGTGGCACCCATATATGCTGATGTCAGGAGACCCAGACTGATTCTGAGAGTATTTCTGACCTGTACATTACATTAGTATTTGATGTGTTTACAGCTCCCTGGAACTGCTACACCGCCCACAACAGACCCATGGACATCGTGCACAAGCTTTAAAAACCAAAACTTGTAAAACTTTCACGTTACACTCGGCTTGCCTCATATGCTCTCTCTTTACTACTCAGAGATGTTCTAACCTTTTGTCCTCAAAATGTAAACTGGTATTACCATTATGTTTGATATACATACATTTCATTTCTACCATTTCTTCTTTCTTAATTTTCCATTAAAGATGCTTTCTCCATTTTAAAAAAAAAAAAAAAAATCCCACTATTTCCTTTCAGGCATAAATCAAACAAATACAGTACCTGTCTCATCCATATCTAACTTTGTCACTGTTTGAAACGATTTACACAGGTTCCTTTATTTTCACAGTTGCTCTTAGAAAAAAAAAAAAAAAAAAAAAGGAAAGGAAACCACAACAGCACCAACCAGTTGTTTGTTGCGTGTTTTCAGTACCAAACCTTCTCCAGTTTTCAGCCTCACACAACACAACACTTATAACTGAAAACAAAAAAAAAAATTAACTGAAATGATTAATTCTGAACCTTGGTGGTCTGCTGACCAAAAATCATTTCACCATTCAATGCAGGAGACACGTAGCAGAGCGAACAGAAATGTATACAATATATCAACGGAGAGAGAGGGGGGGGGGGAGGGAGGTGTGGGGGCGGGAGGCAAATCAGTCTCCCTCTCTCCCAGTCAAGCACAGGCCTGCACCTGGCACAAGAAAATCATTTTTCAGGCAGATTTTGCTGCTAAACAGATTTTTTTTTTTCAATCTGTCTCTGAGTGCTGAACACTGCAGTATGTAATCAAATAAAAACAAATTGACACTACCGCATATCAGCTGTACAATGTAGATTTTGCTGCTAAGTGAACAGCATTTTTGTGAGTGTCTTTTTTTTCTAATCTCTGTCTCTGTGTGCTGGACACTGCTCTATGTAATGGGATGAAAACAATCTGACAGTACAGGAAAGCCAGCTGACAGATAAATAAAAATAATCCACAGCAGCTACCTCCGTCTTGATTCTCAGCGTTGGAGCCTGGCGACTGAGCAGCAGAGGCATCACTGGCAGCTCTGGCGGCCAGGGACAGGGAGGCCTTGTAGTGGTTGGAATGAGGGGCGGACAGGTCACTCTGCAACACCTTGCTCAGGAGCGACTCTGCTGTTTGTTCTGGTGGGATATGCGCTGCTTCTTGAAGGGGATCTCTGGGGTGTCGTCCACTGTGCGTTTCTGGGAGACCGTCATATGATGTGGATCACAAGTCAGCACATGGAATAATTTCCTGATTCAGCCATTCAGAAGAATGAATAAAAAAAAAAAATCCCTGCAAAATTCATGGCTGCAAGACTGAAGTCTACTCTTAAGACTTTCTGAGGTGAAGTGTACTTGGGTGTACTTTTGCATTGGCTGGACATCCTGTTCCATGTGTGTGTGTGTGTGTGTGTGTGTGTGTGTGTGTGTGTGTGTGTGTGTGTGTGTGTGTGTGTGCGTGTGTGTGTGTGTGTGTGTGTGTGAGAGAGAGAGAGAGAGAGAGAGAGAGAGAGAGAGAGAGTGTGTGTGTGTGTGTGTGTGTGTGTGTGTGTGTGTGTGAGTGCGTGCGTGCGTGTGTGCGTGCGTGCAATTCAGACTCAAAGCATCAAAGCTCATACATGCCTGTTCATTTTTTTTCCTTTTCTTATTTTATTTCTTTTCTTATTTTATTTCTTTTATTACTTCTTTTTTTTTTAGCATTCATGTAGCTGTCATTCAATGACTGACGGGTTCAAGTTCAAATACAGATAGTTATGAATAATCATAATACAAAAAAAAACAAAAAAAGAAAGAAAAAAAAAAAAAGGAAAAAGCAAAACACTGTTGCACAAAGTTGTTGATGAAGGATGACACAAAAAGAGGAAAGACTAACTACACCAGAAAGAGTAATACAGAGCGAAACAGAGAAAGAGAGACAGACACAGAGAGGACAGAGAGATCAGGCCAAGGGTAAAAAAAACAGAGAGAAAAAAAGACCTAGCTTGCAAGAATCTAACATGGTACGTCATGTAATGTCAAAAATGTTGTCGTCATCATTCTGACCGTTGACCTCTCACCTGTGCAGGACTGTGGCGGTCTGCTGGGTGGGCGGCTGGAGACGCTGACGGGGACACCGACCTTCTTCTGGCATCCTGCTGCTGCTGGTTCCTGCACAACCAAGACAGCTACACTCAGTCACATTCAGTTTTTCTGCCCTCAGTCACTGGACACAGGGGAAGGAACATGTACCTTGCAAGATCATACTAAGGCTTAAAGCATGGAGTTAGGCATAATGATTTTGCTGTTCAAAGTTTCGTTAAACTTGAATTATATACATTTATTATGCTCAAGAGAGATATGTAAAATTTTCTCTGTGTGTGTGTGTGTGTGTGTGTGTGTGTGTGTGTGTGTGTGTGTGTGTGTTGTGTGTCTGCAGACCAACTTCAATTGTAAAGAGTGGGGAAAAAGTAAAAAGGGATAACATAAAATCAACAGAACCCAAAGAACAAAGAGATTGCTTCCTTAATATGCTTTATTGTTTTATCATACTGACGAAACAAAATTGCAACAAATACCAAATCAGTATTTCACAAATCCATGTGTCTGCGCACACTCACTCTTTCTCCTTACTTCTTCAGGAGCTCTCTGTCAGCGTCGGTGTAGAAGGGCCAATCGCTGCGCACGTTCTGCCAGGCATGTTTGGCCAGACTGTGGGAATTGTCCTTGTTCATGACAGACACCTGCTTCAGTATTGCCCCCAGAGAGTTCCTGTCCTTCTCACGAATACCATCTGAAATGGGTAAAAAAAAAAAAAAAAAAAAAAAAAAGAAAAGCTCATTGGACGAGGCACAATATGCCTGAGTTTGTCACAGAGTGTGAGCAAGACTGCCACGCAACTGAGCATAAGAGTGCATGCATGTATGCTTGCATGTGTGTGTTGTGTGCATGTGGTGGCTGGGGATCTGGGTTTGTGTGCGTGCGTGAGTGTGTGGTGTGTGCATGTGTGCGTGTATGCTTGTGTGCGTACACGTGCGCGTGTGTGTGTGCATGTGTGTGTGTGTGTGTGTGTGTGTGTGTGTGTGTGTGTGTGTGTGTGTGTGTGGGGATCTGGGGTCAGTTACTTATGTGATCAGACTGGTCACAGATGAGATCACTTGCTGAAAGCAGCTATCCTACTCAACATTCTGTTTTCTAAACTGTTAAACCACACAGGTCATGCATAGAAATGTGTACTCATTTTCCAGTAACAGCCACCTTAAAAAAAAAAAACCCCAAAAAACTGAACAAGAAAGTGAGTTTAGCGTTATCTCAAATAAGTTCTTTACATTTTGGTTCTCTGGTTATATCCCTTGCTTACAGCCCCCTGCATCCAAGACAGAAAATTAACCACCATGAATACATGATAAAACTTGTTGTCTGAAAGCAGTATGACAGCCATTCATGCAGCACTTGTCCTTCTGTTGATATTAAGTCTCTTCGCACACACGCATGCACGCGCACACACGCACACGCACACACCTGCCTGAACAAAGAATGCTGAGACATGCATGCAGATAAAACTTGCCTTTCATGAGTCTTGCTAACAGCTCTGGCTTCTTGTACGATCGTAAAGCCAGTAAGTGGATAACTCTTTCCCTGAAAACAGCACAATACATGGCAAAAAAAAAATCAATCAGAAAGGTATGACTTGTTCACTTTTCTGTAAAGACTGTCTGTGAGATCAGATGTTTCTTTCAGATGCTACTCTGGAAAAAGGTTTTATATTCCCTTTACAGAAATGATGTTAAACATTAAGCAACTGAGGGCACCAAGTTTCTGTTACACGCCACTCCCATGAAACCTTTGTTTTAATTTTTTCAGTACTTGTGAGTACAACCTAACGTTTTAAAAGTATACCAAAATTTAGAAAAGCAGCATTGCTGAATTTTTCAAGTAAAACATAGTGACCTATTTTGTTAATTTAAAAAGTCAGGTCTAAAGCTTACAATTTCTGACTTTAAACATTTGAACCTGAAAGGGTACTGCACATATCCATGCCACAGGTTCTGCACATAACTACCTGGACTTAAAAAAGAAAAGAAAAATCAGAACTGAAACAGAAATACCAAACAATTGAACAATAAAATCACGCAACTGAAACAGAAATACCAAACAATTCTGTGACTTATTTCATAGGGCAAGTTTTGACCTTTAACCTCTTCATCACCACATCCATAGCCTGACCATGATCCAAGATAAAAAATGGCATTCCATGTGCCTTATCCCAAATGACATCCAAACCTTTTATCACTGAAGCAGATTGTTCAGCACACATTACACTGTCTACCATGTAAAAATGCATTCCCACTTCCTTGACTTACTTAATAGGATAGTTTTGACCTTTAACCCCTTCATCGCCTCATCTTGCGCCCCACTCAGGCAAAAAAAAACATGACAGTCTATGTGCCTTATCCCAAATGACATCCAAACCTTTATCACTGTAGCAGAGTGTTCAGCACATTACATATGTCTATCACCTAAAAATCCATCTCCTTTCAACTCCATCAATGTGGGGATATTAATACAACTGTCTTACCAGATCAGGAAATGGTACACCTTTCTTTAACTTTGTAACCCACATCAGGAACTATGACACATTTTCCAAACTTCATACATACAATGCCTGTGTGTAGCCTTCATCCCAGAAAGCTGATAGTCATTCACCAAATTAGAGTGCTTTTAGATGAAAATTGTCAGAAAAGCACATGCCACTTTTACAACCGGCAGCCTCTTCACTCTTACCTGTACGGCATGTTAATGACTCCTGAAGACTGTCTGTTCTTCGCCTGTCCCTCCAGCTTCAAGACACCGTTGCTGGACACCAGAGATTTGCCGGAGGTGGGCCTCCCACTCAGAGGCTGATGGGGTGAGAGAGCTCGGGAAGGGGGAGGAGTTGAGCGACTTGTGCTGGTGGGGCTGGGGCGGATGGCCGAGGTGACGGTGGCCCTCGATGGCTGCAAGGGTTTGTACTGCTGCTGGAGATCACCTTCTTGATCATCTTGCCCTTGAAGCGGCTGCTCATCTTGATCTCTTTGGCACTGCACACACACACACACAACAGCACAAAATGAATAACAAACATCTGAAATGATAATCTTGTCACAAACAGTACTTCTTCCTGTGTTCCTTTTTTTTTTAATTTCAATAATACCTTGCTCTCTCTTTTTTTTTGTACTGTGAAAAAAGGGCTAATCTGGGTGGAAGGTCAGAAGCAGCACTGTGTGCAACTGTATCACACATGAAGAAGAATTTGAGATTGATCATGTAATACTTTGACCACACATCAAGTTGCCAATGTCAGGTCGTTGTGACAAGTCTCACTTAGCATTAATGTAGCTGTCAGAGGCCGCAGTTACAAAATGACCAGCCGCTCACAGCACTATCTGTTTTAACTGGCTGTTTTCAAAGCTGGCTATTGTGAATTATAATCAGAACACTGGTGGAATTTTCATCCAATTACTCGAGTTTAAGCAAACACCTTTTTTTTTTTTTCTGCAAATATATCTGAGTATGTGTTAATTTAAACTAAGCCCATTTTCATTTTCATATTGTACTCCTCATTTTCGTCAGCAATGGGTCATTTTCACCCCTGATTTCAGCCATATTTGCAGACAGGCACAATGCAACTGAAGCATTGTGCCTGTCTGCAAATATGTGTGTATGTGTACATGCGGCATTTATACTCCTTTTTTCTTAATAAAAAAGCCATCACTGGCATCGCAACAAATAATTCTGACTTTAAAACAAATCAAAGAAAATATAACAGCACTACAAAAAGTTATTTCAACTTTTGCAGCAGAAAAACTTTTACCACGAAGAATGGACAGACAAAGAACACTTTCACACATGCGCATACAACCCACCAGATTTTCTTGGACTCGTTATCGGCGATGGCAATTTTCTTGCGTGTGTCTGTATAGACATCACTGTTGGCATGGGTGGTGATTTTAAACTGCATACTGCCCAAGCAATGAAGACCACCGGCCTGCCTGAAAGGGAAATGAGCCATTTCACTATCAACGACAAAGAACCCAGCAACAGCAATCTGCAAATGTTTTGGTCACACAATGGACAACTCAGGGAGCCACACTTTGCTCCTCTCTGGATGTTGTAGAATACTGGGTATCTCTGGGGGGGATAGAAATGAAAAAATGGGGGGGGGGATTACAGAGAATCGATTTTCAAAGGTACAACTGAACTAAACAGCAGGGAGATTGTACACCTTCATACCTATACACTCTATTATTTTTTCCCTGTGATTAATGTGTAGTGTCACTTCACCATCTCTGTATCATTATGCAAAAGCCAGAGAGTTATAAATTTTAACAAGAGAAAAAACAAGTGTCTTCTGGAACAAAGATAGAAGAATGGAGTGCAAAGGCAGAAAAAGTACAGAAAGACATTCTATTATAGGGCAGCAACACAGAGTGTTTAAGGAAAAAGGAAACCAATGTCACAGAACATTTCAGATGCCAGGAGTACAAATACTAAACGATCCTGTTCCATCAGCATGGGGGGCCCAACATCTTCCAATCAATCCACACTGAGACATAATGTCCTCTGTTCAGGAATTCTCTTTTTGTATGCCACTAAAGACTGGCACACTTGTACTTTTATGCAAATTTGCTCTTCTCTAATTCAAAGCTTCGTGTTTACATTTAAACACTTGCACCTATGATTGTGTAGAAGGGCATACAATTCATGCATTCTGCTGTCTTTTGGTATCACATTATAGGGTGGTGGTGTGATTCACCTATGTCTTTCTCTCACTCACAGTCATCAATTTCTAGCTGACAGAGTTTTTTCCCCCTTGTTAAATAAACAAGGCTGAACTTACACGCTGACGTTTATTAATGACAAATCAAAATGAAGAGATTTCAGTTAAAGAAGAACAAAGACCATTACCGATTTTATCAACAAACAGGCTTACTAAATATTGAGAGCAAAAAGTGTTCGGTCCACATTAAGTTCATAGTATGTACAGACAAGAAACTGTTCATGTTCAGAAATCTATACTGTTAATTTGATGACATTTTCATCACTACAGCGATCATTTACTACTAAAAACACACATTTTAACATATATCTCCATTTTACCTTTGTGTATATCTCATACATATGTAAAATGAAAACTATACTTATATTTCAACATAGTAAATATTTAATTAGTTTATAAATGCTCTAATAACTAAAGTAATTATATGTTTAAATAAATTTGTGCAGATATCTGTACAGAAACCTTGGTAATTTGACATACATATATTCATCAAGAAACATTTAACTACAAATAATGCTGTTCTTACTGCTTTACACCTATGCCTAAAAGAACACCTAACTTGAGTTACAAAGATTTACAATTCAAAAGAACATTAACACAAAATATCTGACTACCACTACAAATATCTAAAACTTATAATAACATTAACATACAAATAATCCTGCATAACAACAAAAACATCCCTCACTTCTCATGGACTCATTAACATGAAATAAATCCATCTCCAGCAATTAAATGGTTCATGACAATCAAAAAAAACAATGGGCAATGTACTGATCACCACCATTCAAACTTGGCATATTCAACTTACTAAACCTACCCTCTTTAATAACACACAAGCACTGCCCTACACTGATAACCCTCAGTGCACCCCCATCTCCATCAAACCAAACTGTGTAGATCATCACATCATCCATACACTTGCACCAAATCACATACTGTACATATTGTTCACTATTAAAGCATACCTTGCGTCTGTTTGCTTGATGCAGTCAAAACTGACATTGGCATCTCCCTGACTGCTGGCCAGACTTAATTTAAAATTGCGCTCCGCTTTGGAGGGGTCGCCAGAAGAGGACGATGATTCCTGGCCTGGTATGCACATTACCTGCCATCAAATCAAGCCACTGGTGTTTATGACATCAAACACTAAGGCAACAACAATGCAAAGTGTGTGTGTGTGTGTGTTTTCTGTTTTTTTTTTTTTTTACACTAAACATCATGAAAAAGCAGAAACTACACTACCACCTTGCTTATTCATCTTTCAAACACAAGTTTGCTTTGCAAAGAAACTAGAAAGAGCAATATTTATTCTTGTTGCTAATATGAAAAAAGAAGCATTTGCATCAAGTTCAAGCTGAAGAAAACAAAGCTCTTGATTTAAAAAACAAACAAACAAAAAAACAAACTTTTAGTACAAATATTTCAATTTCATATCAATGTATATGAGTTTCAATTAGCTTTCAAAACAAAAAAAAAAAAAAAAAAAGGGATATGTATACTTTAAGTAATTACTTAATGAGTTATGAAATGAAAGAAAGTTGTGAGCATTCAATGTTGTGACACCCTTTCACTCAAGTTTCACTTTCAGATTATT
>JADBJO010000364.1:484022-536522 GCA_016801955.1 Conus betulinus | reverse complement strand
GGGACAGCTCAAAGTTCTGCTGCACCTCAAAAACAGTTCCATGGATTACATCATGATTAATTGCAAGATCCTAATTGTGATGTGTGGAAAAATCATGCACTCTCACTCTGTGAAATGGTCACCCCTGGTGTCCAGTGGCATATGCTGGTGAGTTTGTATTCGTGCATACCATCAACATACAGCATGCAAGGGCTGCATGCAAAAAAACAGAATGAGAAATGGGCGGGGTACAGTGGCAAGCTATATGTGCATGATGCACTTATGTGTATTTGTGTGTGCACATCATGCAATCTGTGTGTGGTGTGTATAGGTGTCAAGTGGCATGTGTGTGAGAGAGAGAGAGAGAGAGAGAGAGAGAGAGAATTCAGAAATGATTTATTTAAACCCCAACAAAAAAAATGAGATGAAAGAGGAGGTGACGGGATATAACACCAATTAAGAAATCAGCTGGCAGCAAAGGGGGGTAGGGGTGTGTGCGCAGGGGGGTGTGTGTGGTATGTATATGTGCGTGTGTGTTTGAGAGAGAGAGAGAGAGAGAGAGAGAGAGAGAGAGAGAGAGAGAGAGAGAGAGAATTCAGAAATGATTTATTTAAACCCAAAACAAAAAAATGGGATGAAAGAGGAGGTGACGGGATATAAAACCAATTAAGAAATCAGCTGGAGACAAAGGGGGGTGGGGGAGAGGGGGTGGAGAGGGGAAAGAAAGACACACACACATACACAAAGAGAGAGAGAGAGAGAGAGAGAGAGAGAGAGGCACAGGAAGGCAATGCACAGTAGGTCTAACCAGAGGCAGTTCTATTTTTAACTCAGTCCTGCCAACAAAAGATGGCAGAGAGACAGACTGATGACACCCCCTTCCACTTTCCCCCAACCCTGATTAAAGCAGCTGAAATGCAATAAAATACACATCTTAACAAATCACATCAAACAGCTTCCAAAATCTTTATTTTCATACTTACAGAGATTTCCTTTCATATCCACATGCCAAGAAGACAAACATGAAAGGATGGCAATTCAGAAAGCAATGTTTAACTGAAACTGAAAAAAACAGACAAAAAAACATTTCACTGAAAAAAAAAAGTTGAATGTTCCCTTTCTGCTATCATTTAGGGATGATGTTGGAAGTTTGATGCATGAAGACACATTTGGGAAGTACAGGGGTAGGATTCTTGGAGTTATATTTGATAGCAGAAATACTTGCATGATTCAGCACAAATTAAATTCTCTCTCTCTCTCTCTCTCTCTCTCTCTCTCTCTCTCTCTCTCTCTCTCTCTCACACACACATGCTGCAGAATGAAGTTGAACACTGATCTTCTAAAATCTAGCTCTGTTATTCCATCATGCCCACAGCAAGCTGCCAATGCATTCATGTTATTCTGGAAATCTAAGCCATGACAAGAACAAAGACAAGAAACTGCCACTCTCCTTCCAGATCTGTCACAGCAATAGTCTCTCACGCTTCTCACACACTTCCAGTCGTGGTGTGATAAAGCTATACAAGGACATCACAACGACTTGCCTTTGTTGACCTGCAATAATTAGTTGCAAAAAACTCAGAAGAAAAATACAGAATGAAGTGCAGAACTTTCCTGAGAATTTGGCTATTTCTGAGATAATCTTTACAACAACAAAAAACACAGGTTACAACCATTAACCCAAGGGACGTAACTCTCAGTTCCCGATTAGCAAAACAACTAAAGGGAAATAACTCTTAGATCAGAGGATGTCGCTACACCCTGCTATTCTAAGGACAGTCTGACTGCATACCAAAAATCAATGGGCCAAGGCCTTGCTTAAGGAGTTGAGTATTTATAGCCTGGTGCAATTAGATTGTTTTGAGAATTTTCATTATGTCTGAAAGTTGATTCTCCTTATTTTCTTTCATATGGCCCTCAAGGTACAAGCCAGGTGGTTTCAAGCAGACAGATTAAAATCAAAGGAATGGGACTATTCCGGCGCTTCAAGCTGGTGCAAAGACAGGGTCACAGGCGAGTGCAAAAGCCTGAAATGTGCCGTCAACTATGGGGAATGCCATGTATTTGAAGATTGTTTGTGATTTCAACGGTGAAAATCTTCCAGAACAAGAGAAACAATCGGTGGGGAGATGTTCTTACCATCAATTATCAGTTTACATTAAATGCAGGCTCAAATTTATGGCAGGCCTCAAAACACTTACATTGATTATACAGTGTTTTAGCAAAATTCTAATTGTGGTGTCTGGCCTCTGATCTCTCTCCTCCAAAACAAAGGGAGGCTAGAATCAGGAGGGTCAGCACACGCTTCACACCTGCCTCATGAAACACGAAAACTCACATGCTTTCCACGTCACTTTTTATCAGTCATGTTGTGTGGGCCAGAATATCTAACTTGTATATAATGATGCGTCCAAAGAAAATCCGTGCTTGACTTGAAGATGATGCGTAGAACAGTCGTAGGCCCTGGGGATTCTACAGTAAATCTGTGAATTTCTTAAGGAAATGGTGGTCATGTTACACTGAGGTTTGTTACTGTTGGATCTTTCACAATCCTGCACCTCTTGTGACAGAATTCTTACTGGACCTGACAGGATGCGAGCCTAAACATTGCTTTTCCTCTCACTCACTTCTCAGAGCTCCTATTCTGCATTTTCTGCAGTCCATTAGCTTCAGTGGCTTGTGATCCATGGACATCAAACATATACTTTTCTTGTTTGTGTGTTTTTGAAGATTAATAAGTATGCTCCACACTTTCATACAAAACCCTAGTTCTTCTTTTCATTCCTTATCCTCTTCTTTTTTAAAATAATTTTCAAAAAAAGAATTTACATGTTAACATGCAGATTAACATTCCTCAGTGGTTTACATACAGACTTCGTGATAACTTCGTACAATGGTACACATTTTCACATTGACACAACTGGTCACGCCATGATTCTTTCTCATCTCAAAAATGATTCATTCACACACACACACACACACACACACACACACACACACACACACATTCAGACAGACACACACAGACACACACACACACACACACACATACACACACACACACACACACACACACACACACACACACACACACACACACAGCACTACAGAGCCAAACTGGCCCCAAAAGGATATCTGCACAGAGTTGATGTCCTCAGGATAGATGTCTGCCATCTTGACCCTGCCACCACTGTCACCACCACCGCCCATCTTTACACTCTACCCAGCATTCCTTGCCGACAAAACCGCCCTGGAACTGTATATGCACCTGGCTCACCTCCACAGCTGTGCCGAACTCCAGGTGAATGAACTGTGGGCTGCCCTGATAAATAGGACAGTTTGAAATAGTTCAGATTCATAATACATTGAGCCATCTTGCATGTAACACTATAACAATCAATCCAGTTGTCCTTGTACTTCAGAAAAAATGCATTAATGCAACACATTTTAAAGACATCAGACGTGTTTCTTACACTGTTCTCATATGAATCTGGCATCAGAAATCAAATCATTCAATCAAAGAAGTACAATAAAAAAAAATACTGCATCAAATTATTGAAAATATCACACATGCGCACATGCATATATATATATACACACACACACACACACACACACACACACACACACACACACACATAATCTATGGCTTAAGTCATACACCACTATTTCCACCCGAAATACCCACTTCAAAGAAGCTCCCACAATTTAGAGCCTTGAGTATCTCAGACCGAAAGACAGACAAGAAAAGCATGAAACATCATGCTGCAGACATACTATTTTACGATTCCTGAATGACACTGCCTTACGTCTGAGATGAAATGAACAAAATCAATGCTAAAATGTCACAGAAATACGCCAAAGGTACACACACACAGACAGAAGGAGAGACAGACAGAGACAGACATACAGGCAGACAGACCGACAGATTTTGATTCCAATCACAGACTTTGACTATGAACGTGGCAACACAAATAAAATAAACTTAAACATTGGGCGTATGTACACAAAATGAGTTTCAGCATAGTCATTTTATGTGAATCTACGGAGAATATTCATCATGATGTGTTATCACGATTGTTTCTCAAACAACTGGAATTACAAGAAAATAGTTCTGACTTGGGCATAAAACCGAAGTCATGTCAGATATGAGGACTACCATGAGGCTCTCTGCCTGCAGCAGGGATGTCAGTAAAAAAGGCGAGGAGCAATCAGTCATCTACATCGACCTTGAGGTGGATATCCTCTGTTGAAAGGAGAAGAACTCCTTGATCACTGCAGTGAAAATCTATGGAGCAGGAGCCAGGCCAGAGGGAAGGGCCTGAAACTGTAAGATCCAGCCCCACTGCACAAAACTGAGCCACTTCTGATCCCATGGATGAATGAGGTTATGAAGTAGCATCTGAATGGTTTGTGGACAACTGCCATTGTGGATTGAATCCCTAATGGTACAGGGGTCTCCATACTGAAAAAAAAAAAATCCTTGAGGAATTTGTGGAGAGGAGAAATGTCCAGGACAAGCTTCCATCCTCCTGTGGTTTTCAGGACACACAAGAAGTCCTTCCACAACATCTTAGAGAAGGTGCCAGATGCCAGATTCCTTAGAGAAGAGCTAGAGATGATCTCTCTGAGAGCTGCTTGACTGAGGGTGACTAGAGGATGAGGATCAGTAGAAGGTCAAAATGCTGATGGGGAGGAGGGGAGCAACCTCCTGACTGAGGGTGGCTAGAGGATGAGGATCAGTAGAAGGGTCAAATGCTGATGGGGAGGAGGGGAGCAACCTCCTGACTGAGGGTGGCTAGAGGATGAGGATCAGTAGAAGGTCAAAATGCTGATGGGGAGGAGGGGAGCAACCTCCTGACTGAGGGTGGCTAGAGGATGAGGATCAGTAGAAGGTCAAAATGCTGATGGGAGGAGGTCAACGGGCCCTTGGCAGAAGCCCAAGTGAGGATGTACCCTGATCTGATCACCCTAAGAATCCACCTGTTGGTGTGAGAGTTTTTCAAATGTTGAATGAGAGGAACCAGCCTCTCAGAGGAAGGTGATGGGTGCTATGTGCAGAACAGAGGCAAATCATGTAGGGTGAACCCGCAACTGATGCAGGCTTACCCCTGCTCTGCTATCGTGTCTGTCACCCTCACTTATTTTGGAGGGTGACGGTGATGAAGCTTAGGGTTTGAGTACAGCCTGGAATTGCTTTAGAGAAGGGTTCAGGACACTTGCGGCCCCTCTGATCCTGCTTATAGAGGGCATGGTCCCTACGAAGGTCAGCCTGGTGCTTCTCGGTTGGCTGAACATACCTCCGTGTCAGAGACTGGAAGAGCCCGGAGGAGGCCTTGTGTGCCACTGACTGACACTGCCATGGAGGAGGCTGAGAGTAGTGTGTCTCTTCTGGCAAGGACAAACTTAAGTGTGGAGGTGGGCCAGTGAGGATCATATAAAAAAAAATGAGACCCTGGACCATCGAACAAACCAAAGCGAAGATGGCGTCAGGGTCCATCTCAACCTCAGCCTGCCACCTTCCTCTGCGGCTTCTGGTTTCTTGATGGCATCCAGTAGCCCTCAGAGCAAGGAATCCATCAACAAAGTCATCATGAGGCTTCTGTGACCCTTCTCCTCCAAGGCCATGAGGATCTAGTCCAGGATCTGATTTACCTGCTTGCTACTGAGGACTTCCTCTTGGGAAGTCAAGAAGGTCAGAGATAAATTCATGGGCTGAAGGGGGTTTTGTGGAAAAGGAAAATACTGGTGTGGATTGTAAGCACTTAGAGCTTGGTCTCTAGTCAAGGATATGAAACTGTAAAGTAAAATATAGTTTTTAGAACAACAACAACAACAAAAAAAGACCAGGCGAACAAACAACAACAACCAGTGATCCATATCGTCAACCAGTCATACTATTCATCTGCTCAGCAATTTTGTTTTATACAACACAGGATCTGCCAGTGTGACTCACCTGGTCAGAGTTCCAGCAGGTTTCATCTTGACCGTCTAGTAAAAAACTGCTTCCCAAACTGCTTCCCATCACCATTCAGCACAGAACTCACACTGCACACAGTCAAGTGCCTCATACAATACATCTACAATTGATTTGACACTACATACATTACTTATAGCAGCTGTCAAATTCTAGAACTGATAGCATGCATCATGACAAAGGCCTAACGTGTATAGAATGAGTGAAGCTGTCTTACATAATGGTAGTACTGCACTGTGGTCTTATGGCATCCATGTTGAGTTTTTTTTTTAACACTCAGGGCCAGTTATCTCTTCTCAGCTCTCATGGCACCAAAATAAAAGCACATCTCTTCCACAAGATCCATCTGAAGAATTCTGTGAGTGTGTGTGTGTGTGTGTGTGTGTGTGTGTGTGTGTGTGTGTGTGTGTGTGTCTGTGTGTGTGTGTGTGTGTCTGTGTCTGTGTGAGTGGAGGGGCTGATATGTCATTGCTCCCTTTTACCCCCTCACCATGCAATGTGAAAGAGGCTGGAGGGTAGGCGTGGAGAGAAGTTAGCTTGCGCCTGTAATTTGTTGGCTTGGGCTGTTTTTCTTAATGGTTTAATGCACAGAGGAAAAGATTCATTGTCATCATCATCATCATTATTATTTTCATTATCATTATTAGTACTACTACTATATTATCACATTATTGCAACTATTCTCTCATTCCTCTCCCTCTTCTGTTATCATTATAATTTCTACTACAAATACTACTATCATTGCTGTTAGAATTGTTATTATAATATGATTACACTGGTACCACTATTATCAATATCATATTATTATTTAGTCATTCTCCCAAGACCAAAATTTTGGACCTAGTTTGAAGAGATACGTGACTGTTCGTCGTCCTTTGTTTTCTTTGTCCTGAATGTTACTGGCCTTGCCTGAAGAATACCAAATAGGCTGAAACACGTTGTGTTTGTTTTGTAATTTGTTCTTTCTTCATTTGCTGGTACAGTAATTTTGTTGTTGATCTTGTACCACATAATGGATCATATGATCATATGAGAGAGAGAGAGAGAGAGAGAGAGAGAGAGAGAGAGAGAGAGAGAGAGAGGTGTGGGCTCAGAGAGGGAGAGAGAGAGGCAGAGAGAGAGAGAGAGAGAGAGAGAGAGAGAGAGAGTACATTAAGTCTCTGTGAGCCCAATTATCTTCTTAGAGTAAGTAAAAAAAAGTATGTCATACTATTCTCTCTCTCTATATATATACATATACATACAAAGCAGTGTTCATAAATAACATTGAAAGTAAACTGATAAAATAAGATACAATTGTGTAAACATTCTATATGCACATATATATGAAGATAGTTTGTATATACAAGTCAGGTCATTTAAGACGGAGCAGATGGTAACTTTCTTCTGCATTTAGGGATGTAAGTGGTCCTCTCTGCACATTTGCATTTTTTCTGATGTGGCTTCTTCCCTCCGTGTCTTGGTGGTATGGCATCATGACCATCTTTGGTTCTTGTGACCCGTGCATCAACTTTTTTTCTGGTCTGCATGTAGTGCCAAAAATGTCTCTCTTTGTCTTTCATCTGACATACTACACCAACTGTTCTTCTCTGTCAAAAAGACCTGGTGCTCTTTCTCCTGTACATAGTCCCCCTAACCCAAGCAGGCTCCTTCTGATTTCCTCATAGTGTCCCTCTGCTAGCTCCAGTATCTTTTCTACTAAGTCAGCCAACTTCTGGGATTTTCACTGAACTGCTTGTTTTAAAACATGATTATAACTCACAGTTATTAACTTATTTATTAGCCCACTTCATTGATAAACCCACAAATCCTACCTTCTTTGATGGTTTGAAATTTTCCTGCAGCAAGGGCACTATACAACTGTTAAAAACAGGTAAAAAAAACTTGATGCTGTGGCTCTTATTTGTGCCCTAGCTGCCTCTATCCTGCAGACCAGCTCTGCTTCTTCTGTGGCCTCTGTGATGGAATGTGGTCCAAACATTTTATTGATAACAGTCTTCCTGTCCTTGCTATGGATGCCTACTTTGTTCTTCAGCTGATCAGTGATGTTGTTCTTCAGATGTCTACTACAGCACATCATGGATGCTCCTGGATCTGCTCAGTGGATATGAATTACTCAAGGAGAAACTTACCTGAATTGCTTACACCTCTGATTTCAGTTAAAGAGTTTGTTAATTACAATAAGATGTTAATCCTATTGATGTGAAAAAAAGCTATTTTAACACTTTATGTGAACACAAAAGGGTGTGATCTCACCTCTTAGTCATGCAGGTAGCAAGGTGAGAAAGCTGTCAGAGTGTTCTTCAAGAAGAAAGCTATGAACTGTTAATTCTTCAGTCTTATGAGCGGGAGAAGCTTTAATTTTTATTTAATACACTGACTGAAACATTAAAACATTATACTTTTACTTGGGTTCGCTACACATTACTTGGGTTTGCCAGGGTTCGCCAGGGTTCTGTATAACAACATACCCCTCAATATGCTCTTGGTCCAACTTTGACCATTTTCAAATAGTGATTTTTTCAATCTTTGATAATGATGATGATAATGATAATGAATACTTATATAGCGCCTATTCTCGGCTAGACGCGCAAGCTCTAAGCGCTTTACAATCAACACTCGTTTACACAATGGGCTGTCTACCTGGGTAGTGCCGACTGAAGAGCTGCCAGCTGGCGCTTCATTCAGTCGTTTCCCGTGTCATCCAGTCAGTATCGTTCAATATCGATCACTCATTTTCCTTACTTCCTTCATTCTTTCCATTTCTCACTCAGGGTGCATGCTATGTGTAACGTGTCATCCATACCAACGGCCAAACTGGCCTACTCTTCCGAATGTTGGTGATGGGGTTTTACGTGTGTGCAAGATGTTATGCGTGCGTTCACACACGGAACCTCGGTTTATAGTCTCATTCAAAGGACTACTTTGACACGTACATACTTTTTTTAAATAACAGAAATTTAGCTTGAAAATTGGAACAAAGCTTTTCCAGCTATTGGATATGCTGCCCTATTATGACTGGATTTGTCAGTGAAAGCAAAATTTTATTTTGGAGTGGCTAAACTTTTAGAAGTGATGGAAGACTTCACAAAGGAGATAGATAAAGGAGAGAATATAGATGTTTTGTGTTTAGACTTTAGAAAAGCATTCAATTCAGTACCACATGAAAGACTTTTAAAGAAATTAGAGTCTTATGGAATAATAGGAAATGTACTTGGTTGGGTTAGAGACTTTTTATCAAAAAGAAAGTCAGAAGGAAGGATTGGTAGTTCCTTCTCTCAAAATGCTGATGTTATTAGTGGGATACCACAAAGCAGTATTTTGGGACCATATTATTTACAGTATTTATGATCTCCCTGTAGAATTAAAGAGTACATGAAAAATCTTTGCAGATGACACAAACTTTTATAACTCTCCAAATTGCATAAGGAATTACAAAAGGATATTGAAACATTAGTACAGTAGGTCTGATACTTGGAACCTATATTTTCTATGCAGAAAAATGTAAAGTACTTCATATAGGTAAAACAAAGCCACGAAAAGGAGTATATAATGAAAATTGGGGACAAGGAAAATACAAGTATCTAAATGTGAGGAAGAGAAAGACCTAAGTGTGACTTTTGACAAAATTTGCTATTTGACAGTCATATTGTAAATAGTATTATTACTATTAATAAGGCTAACAGAATGATTGGAACAATAAAAAAAAAAACCTTTACATTTATAGAAAAGGACACTATTTTACAATTATATAATACACTAGTTAGACCCATTCTTGAATATGGAAACACTGTATGGTATCCAATGCTAAAGAGACAATCAGAAGCTCTAGAACAGGTACAAGGAAGAGCAACTAAGATGATTCATAATATAAAAGATTACTCATATCAAGAAAGATAAAAATATCTACAACTTTCAACATTTAAGGCAAGAAGAATAAGAGGAGACTTGATTCAAGCATACAAGATATTTAATGGAATTGATGATGTTGATAGAGCCATGCTTTTTTTTGTACTCCGCAGAAGAATGTTACAAGGAACAATGAAGATAAGATATTTAACAATATTCCAGAACTAATTTGAGAAAATTTACTTTTACTAATAGAGTAACCAGTTTTTGGAATGAACTAACAGTTAACATCAAACGTGCACCTAGCATTATTATATGTTTTTAAGAACCTCATAGATAAACATGAATTATTAACTAAAATTAGATATGAATTTGATGGAGAATAGGACTGAGCTAGCCTATGACTGGACCAACGGTCACAAGAAAAAAAAAATATATACATACAGAAGGGGCGTACAAAGCCTAAATAGGCCAAGTTGTTTTTGATACAACGCCCCTGATCCTGATCCTGGTCCTGAAAAATGGGCCATATTTCACTTTCGGCGCTACTCCCTATCTTTAAACGGCCATAACTCCGGACCTAATGAAGATATTCATTTGTTTTTTTTTTTTAGTGAAATGTTACTTTTCTTTCAAAGTTATATCAGAATATAAAAAGTAAGTTATTTCTCACTTTAAAAATTTTAACTGCCACTACCTACGCACGCACATGCGACCGACACTATCACAGTCACAGATCTCTCTCTCTCTTCGCTACCTTTGCAGACTCCTTCCCATTATCAATGCCATCACTTACAAGGAAAGAAAATCAGAGCTAAACTTTGTCTATAGTAAAATAGAAGAAGCAGAGACAATGATTGATAATTTACCGTATTTTTGACACATGTTTGATCAAGGAAGACGCCATGATTATCAAAAATGGTAATGATTAATTTTGTTTGTCGTAATACTGATTGCTGATAAAAACAAACAAAACGAAAAACATAACATAACAAAAGAAAACAATAACAATAACGACGACGACAACAAACGACAACAACAACACAACAACACACACACACACACACACACACACATGCGCACACACACCAGCATTATGCGCTTCTACACTGCATTTTAACCAAATACACGAAATTAACGATTTGCTAACACAAAGATTTGCTTTGCCCCCCCCCCCCCCCCCCCGCCGCAAAATATTTTCAAATTGTTTTAAAGTGGGGTGACTGCAGGCGGAAATTGAAAGTGAATTACTGCGCCGCCAAACGAAAGAATAAACAGTTTACAAAACCAGCACAACACTTTTCTAACAGGCCATTATAGGCTACTTCCAAACGTCAAAATCATGTAGCCCGTGTCTGTGGTGTTTGTTCACACACGTTTTATTATTCCTGTCTAGATGGGTATGAGTAAAAAAATAAGTAATAAATATATTATTGACTGTATTTCATATTTTGTGAAGCATGTGCATTTGATTGATTAAGCTACGCTACGTGGCTAGGCCTATGCCTAGTTTTTAAAGATACCGTATGGAAGGGACTTCACTCACGGAAGCTTCAGATGGAAGTGAAAGTTGGACTAGCATGCTCGATGATGGAAATTTGGCATCCTTTGTTCACATAATGATTGGGATTTCTTTTAGCCTTACTAGAACTGCTTTTTCCAAAGTGTATTTTTGAAGGTTTTACTCAAAAAGCACATTTTGTGAGAACGACGGAGTTGCGGGTGCAGTCAAGGATGCCCCCTAAACAGAAGGCGACCAAAGTTAGTGTTTTGGTTTACATTACGCATGAAAATCGAAAATTCATTTTGCATTTTGCAAGGTTCATAGTTTCTCTCAGTCCGCCAGTCTCTCCCAGTCCCTCTCTCTCTAATTACATATTTATGATTTGTTCAACATATATTGCAAGTATGTTGATAAATTTGCATGTATTTGTATGTGTATATTTGTGTTTGTTCCTGTCTGATTATCATTGTGCATGTATCTAGGTGCTGGTGTGTGATATAATGTATTCTGTGGGAGAATTCAACATAACCATGTGAAGCACCATACCTAAGGGTTGCTTCTCTCTTATTTTGACGAGGATACCCAGGAAAATACTTAATCAGGGACAAATCAACTTAAAGACTGGTATGTTAATGTCAAAAGCAGCCTCACACTCTTTCATGCAACTGAGTTCAGCAGACAGGCTGAGGAAGGAATGCAAAACAAGCCAGTACTGAGACGTCAAGGTGCTTTTTCTCAATACCATTAAGATTCCCATACCTTAGGCTGAAGAACTCCAACTTGATAATGAGATTTTGCAACATATATATATATATAAAGCAACATTTCCCCAAGTTATATGGCCATTATGAAAAATGACCACATGCGCATGACACATTTCTTGTACCCATGGCAATCTGATCTAGTTCTTTTTGCAAAAAGAAAGGGTATTAGGTATAGGTAGTCTGTCACTGTTGAACACACCACTGTCAGTCAGCAAAAAGTTCCTGAAATGAAGGGAGAAGATGACCAATGTTCTTCATACAGACCTGTTCCTGTGTCAGTAATGAAAAGGTTTTGACTGTAGTAGTAATCGATTTTTGAAAAATGCCACATTCCTTCAAACTGGATACAAGAGCATCTGCTCCTCACTCAAAATAGCACCACACAAAAAGTAAAAGGATCAGGAAAAACCAAGCTCAAAGTGACAGGAACAGTCAATGTACAAACCCCGTGTCACAGTTGTACATTGACTGCATTATTTGGCAGAGATCCAAGCTCACAGATGATAAGCTCAGTGTTTTGTTACGTCTTGTTCATCATTCTCATAATTTCAATTGATTAGTTTAATTTTTGCTCCTACAGCATAAGAGGGATTTTAAATGCATCGTTATTGATATTGAGAGGGAGCTCAGAGAGTCTGGCACTGGACTACAATGAAGAAACATTGGGCAAAAGGTGGTAAAGACCATGCAGCACCTGCATGTGACAGTGGTGTTTTCAATCACTTCATACAATGCATAATAAGTGAGATTACTGCAAATTGCTTGCATCACTATTGTTACTAGTTTCCAGATATACCATGACAGGAAATCTGTGGAAATTGTAGTTGTCTTGCTGTTAGGGTTACCGCATTCCTTGACGACATCACTTAGCAAAAATATGTAAACTTCTGGTACTGTCCCTAACATTCACTAATGACAAAATATTGCCAGGTTCTAGTAAAGTTACCACCAATATCTAAAGACTATGTGACAGGAAATAACACAGAATTATTGTTGCAGTCACATCCATCTTCCAATGACTGTATGAAAGGAAATGCTACAAGGTGAATTTTTGCCATTTTTACCATTCCCCAATGACTGACTGTACAAGAGTAAATACTATTCAGTTAGTATTACTATACTACCACTTTATGATGACTAATAACAGTTATTGCTGCTAGATTACAATTGCCATTACTGCCATTCTCTAGTGACTGTAATAAATATTACTGAACTTGTATTGCTAGTATTACAATTCTCCAGTGACTGAATAAGAGACAGTTTTATAGTGAATAACTATTGCTGTTACAACCATTCCTCAGTGAAAGAGTTTTTTAAATTACCATTGCAGTTACTACCCTTTCCCAAAGATTCTATGACAGGAAATTCTCCATTGCAAAGTACTATTGCTGCTATCACCATTTCCACCTTGGACAGGAGCATTATTACAGCTGTTGTCACCGCAGCTGCTAGCATTCTTGCTGGTATTTTATTTTTTCTTACGTTAAAATAGCATCTTCCTAGTCTACTGTTAATTACAGTTTCCCCTGCTACAACTACTCACTCATATTGGTCCTAGTGTCTTCTACCAAGTGTTATTGATATCACTGCTTATACTAAGTACCATCACCACAAAGGCAAAATAGCTGTATAGATTTTTCCTTGTATTGGTGTTGTATGTGGTTTGGCAGGAACCTCAGAAATCAGCAACAGGAGCAGCAACAGAAAAAAGTCCTGTGGAACTGAACTCCAACAATACAGTCACTGTCAGAATACTAGCCAAGCCAGGGGCAAAGCACAACTCGATCACAGGTGGGAAACAATTCAGTCAGTACTATTCTAAGTGAGTTACTGCCTGCCACAGGGCGTGCAAGGGAAAGTTTGAATAAAATAATTGACTAGAAGGTCTTATCCAGTGTAGTATTTGTTTGCTTATTACATGAGCTAAGAGAAAAATTCAACAAAACATTAAAAACAACACTGGCTTTGACCAATCAGCTATTATTCAATAGTAGTTTCTATCAGCTCTGCATGCTTGTTGTCAAAAAATGATATATATACCCTGACTGGTCATGGGTTTCAAGTTTCGACCTGTTTTATTGAAGACAAGAATTTGGTTGTATGTGTGTCTAGTTCTGTCATAAAATGGAAGATTTATTGTTGCTCTGTAGATGATGTATGCTTTAGAATTGAAGTTGTAAAATGCTGATGTCTGTCACACTGCATAAGAACATCATAATTACAATTTGTTTTAGAAATCACAGAATTACAATCTTTTTTTTTTTCCAACAGAAAGATTATTCTTGATGTATCTTAAAAACAATCCATCGTGTATGTCAGTAGAAAATACTGCTTTTAAATAGCAAGTAAAGGACATTTTAAATACTTCGTCTGCTTCATGATTGTGTGTGTGTGTGTGATTGTGTGTGTGTGTGCATGTGTGTGTGTGTGTGTGTGTGTGTGTGCGTGCGTGTGTGTGCGTGGACATATATGTATATGTGAGTGCATGTGGTACGCATATACACATGCATGTGTATGAGTGTGTGTGTGTGTGTGTGTGTGTGTGTGTGTGTGTGCGCGCATGTGTATGTGTGTGTGAGAGAGAAAGAAAGTCTGCTGTTATTTGAAAGAGGCAGAATATCAAGTTGCTTTAAATACATGTATGCAGGTCCTGGCAGGCAAAATAAGAGAAAGAACCTGCTCCAAAAAAGAAGTTGAAATAGTGCTTGGGTTTTGGATTGGATGTGTCTCCTGTCTCCAGTGCTGTGGCTGAAGGGAGGGGGAGAAGAGAGGCGGATTAGAAGGGGACAGTGACAGGACATCCTACTTTTTTTTTTTTTTTAGCACAAAGCTGAGTTTTGGACTAGTTTCAAGGTCATACTTTTCTGTTGCTTAGGTTTGCAGAAAACCACTTAAGGAAGATTTGAGTTTAACTGACATGTATAACAGCTGTGAACATTTCTTCTAATATTAGCAACAATAAAAACTTTGTATCAGAATTGAATAAAGTACAAGTTATTGATCATGTCGTCAGTTTGAAAAAAAAAAAAAAACCTGTGAACATAAGCATGCATGTGCTTACAGATTTCAGCAGCGAAGGTATTGGCATTCAGATCTCTGCACCTCCCTGTGGATGGCGAGGCCAACACGGAACTAGTCAAGTTCTTGGCCAGTGTCCTTGGTCTCCGCAAGTCAGAGCTGTCCCTGGAAAAGGTAAAAAAAGGAAGTCTGTATCTGATATGTGATCTGGATATTACTCTGTGAGTTTGTTGTCATTGTATGTGTATTTGGTTATCCCTCCAAGTCTTTCAGTCTTGGTTACTTACCAGTCTGTCTGATCTCCACACCTTCTGATCTGTGTATTACTATGTACAAAGCCGTAAATATCTCAGGGACTTCTACCAGATGCTAACAAGGATGGGAAAATGTCCAGTCGTGTCTTAGCGAGGAAGACTAATTTTTACTCCAGTGTAATCATTGTGCCTTTCTTTGGAGATGCATGGGAGGAAAGGGAGCGGAACAGGGTGGGGTGGGGATGTTTCAGGGAGGAGGGGGGAGCATTAGAAGAAAGGGAAAGATGGGCGAGTGGGGGGGGGGGGTGGGGGTGGGGGGGGACATGTTGACTTGCTTTGGAAGAATCACAAACATCAATTATATCCCAAGTCAAAGCTCAGTCTGACTGACAACAACGAATGTTGCTCAATACTTGTTTCATTACTTTGGGTTTGCTTTAGTAGATGATATGCACATTTTTGTTTTTGTATGCTTCTTTCAAGATCTGAGTTATATAGGTTGCTCATTTTCTCTCTGGTTATTGTTTCCATGATTTTATCAGTTCTGCTCCACCGTTTATAGCCTAAAGCTTTGGAATTATCTCCCTTGCCTTGACAGACTCTTTGTTTCAGCTTTCATTTCAATAGTGCTATTTTCGTACTATTTGATTTTAAACCTGTGTACATCTGTTATTATTCATGTGTGTATGCCACCATGTATGTATGTTTTTACAGGTGTGCATGTGTGTGATGTATGTCACGCTGTACATTTGGTGGTATGTTATGATGTATATGATTATGCAACTTGAATGTGTGTGTGTGTGTGTGAGCGCATGCACGCCTTGAATTTAAGGCTGGTTGTAAATAAATGATATTATCAAAGGAAAAAGGTTAAAGGTTAATTTTGGCCTGCTTTGTCTCCATTCACCCAATCCCTTTTCTTACAATGTTGACTGCACGTGAAGCGGAAGCAATGTACTGCCATTCTCAGAGTTTTCAGTTGTTGATTGCTCTAATATGGCATATTGTATTCGTCCAAAACCTAACCTAATAAAGTATAAACTTCAGCATTCACACACATACACTTACACACACACACACACACACACTCACTCTCTCCCTCTGTCTCTTCTCTGTTACAAAACATAAGTATGCCAGTGCAAACTGAAAACTGGATCAGTATGAATGGTTTTTCACCGTTACATGTTTTCATGCTGGTTTAAAACGATGACTAAGAATGCAAACTGCACAACAAATTTTTATTCTTGAAGCGAGGTATTCTGAATGCTGAAGTTTGAATAAGTTTGGTCCCTTTTTTGATGCACTACATGCAAGTTTGAACAAGTATGATCCATTTTTTGAGGTGCTATGTGACAGTTTGAACTAGTATGTTTTGGTGATATTTTTACATTCAAGCAAGCACTATGACACGACATAGTCCTGCAAGTATTTTCTAGAACTTTAGACCTGGGAGTATGTAATCTGCATAGACTGTAACGAAATTACTGTGACATGGCAGTACTGCCTATGGAGGTTTGCCACAAGCAGAAACAAATTCATGGAGAAGTCCTTGGTTTCTGTATGTTTGATACAGCAGTGCTGTTGGTTCTTTGCTTCAGGGGTGGAGGTCTCGCCACAAGTCGGTTGTAGTGTCTGGAGGGCTTTCTAGGGAGGAGATCCTGAGTCGATTGAAGTCAGAAATGGAGAAGTGACTGTGGCACTCTTCGCAAAAGTTGCAAGGTGAAGACATAGTGGATTAACTGAGTGGCTGTTTCATTTGCTTCAGAGTTGGCGCTGATCTTCATGCAGACTTGGTCTGTTGCTGTAGCCTGCCACATATCTCAGATGTACCATCTGTTTTTATTTTCTTCGCTGGAGTTTGTCAGTATTTACCACCCACAGCAGAACAATGGGACTTGTTGTTGTTGGTCTTTTTCGTTTAATTCAGCAGTCAAAAATAAGCTTTGAACTTTTTTTACTTTGGTATCTCCAGAAAATAGATGTTAATAATGAGTAAAGAGTGTCTTAAGAAGGCGATGAATTTTTCATTTTATACAGTTCCAAGAAGTGTGTCACCATTAAACAAATGATGAGCGACTTATTTCAGGCAGATAAAGCAAAATTACACTGTATGCACACTTGACTCATTTTTCAGCAGCCGTTTCCATAATGATACACAGCCAGGTTTTAAAGAAGCTTGATTGAACCTCAGATCTTAATCTTTACTTCTGTTGACAGCAAAACTTAAAAGACAGTATTTACAATGATATGGTCATGGAAACTTTACATGTTTATCAATGATTTGGTGATCTGTATGGCAATAAAGAGCCCAGCTTACCATGTTTGTAACAACTACAATGGTTGTGGTGTTCGTCTGACGATACTTCCAATCAACAAACAGGATTCTCAATTCCCCTTGGATTGCAGCTAAATGTGAAAATGAGAATCTGCAAAAAAACAAAGATAAAAAAAAAAAAACAAAACACTTTTCAATGAAAAAAAAAAAAATCGAGAGAGAAAAGCGAGAAAATGGCATTGGAATCTGTTCAACATAGGTAGTGTCACTAGTATGATAGATGACACAGATGTCACGAAATATCATGTGAACTTCTTTAGAATGTGCAGTCACCATTATGTTGAGGCAGTTGAAGACTACATGCCATGCTCTGATGTCATGCATCAGCAAGGCCTGGCAAAAGTGAAAGAGATTCTCAAAAGCTGTACAAATGGTCTTGGTTATTGCTGGTCCAAAAAGTAGACAATACATCACTTGGTGTTCAGTTTTGTATGAGACTGCACCATGTCGAAGAATGGAGGTTTTACTTCTTTTTTTTTTCCAGGGGAAGGTAGCATCGAGTTTTAGGCATTTTGCTTTTCCTCAGTGGGAGCCCAGAATATAACATCAATATTCACTAATTTGAAGATAAACGAGAAGTGTCTTTACGAAGTATTTTGTACTTGACTGAGATTTTTATTTATTTTAGGGTTTTGTGTGGCCAGTAGCTAGCAGTATGCAGTAGTAGGCAGGTCTTCAAAACCAAGAACCAATCACAGGACACAATACAGCAGCCCTTTTGAAAGGAACCAATGAGAAAAAAAAAGATAAAATAACTCTTCCAACAAGGCTTCCAAGACTTGACAAGGAACTGTTTGACAGCAAAATGCAGGACTTTTTCCTGTTTTGACAGGTCCATGATAAGATATTTTGCTTGGCGGGGTGAAAAGATTACTTGTCATGAGTCAAAGTTTGTGTTTAGTTTGTCATGTTAATCAGGAATTTTGATGAGGAAAAAGGCGGCTTTTGGTTTTCATGCTGTCAAGACTTGTACAATGTGGAATCCTCTGTATTGTGATCTGCAACATCATAAGTTTGGCAGATAGGAAATTTATCAGAATTGTAACCTCTGTCCAGTTTTCATACTGATGTATTTTTGCCCAGGAACAAATTTTGTGTTTTATTATTTGATCACTTTTAAATCTGTTGAGTGTTTTATTTAGCCAGCTCATATTCAGCCTTTGTCTTTCTTTGGTGTTTGTCTTCTTTGTTATGGCTGAAGCATCAAGAGGAAAATCCTTAGTCATTTGGTCAGCGTTATCAAAATTTCATTGCAGAATTCATTTGTTCATAAGTGTACGTTACATTATCAGTTTTAATGTAGGCCTTATGGCATCTTTACACACGCACGCGCACACACACACACACACACACACACACACACACACACACACACACACACACACACACACACACATTAGAAAAAAAATGGAGATGCATCAGATTTGCAATTCAAAGCATTTTCCTTGAGGTAATAATTATCATTCATATGAAATGAGGGCTTCATAGAATTAAATAAATCAATTTCATGTGTGGACATGTTTGTCCAGTACAGGTTCATAATTGACATTAGCATACCTACATTCTGTTATTTAAGCATGAATTTCAATAAAAAAAAAACAACTAGTGTATTAACTTCCTTGCATTGAGGACATACACTTTTGTATTCCAGCAAATACAATTTGAAGGTTAAAACACCAGCCACTGAACGAACTGTTCACTATACAAATGAGCATAAAAGACCACGTAAGTAATGATGCTCAACAAGTGCTGATGTGAGATACTGAGATGAATCCTAGATAGCTTCCAATGTTATATGATGCATGAAAGTTAATTTCCACCATCTGTTTACTGAATATGTCTTGGTTTTCTTTTTCTTTTCTTTTTTTTCTTTTTAGTAGTGAAAAACAGAGAGAGAGAGAGAGAGAGAGAGAGAGAGAGAGAGAGAGAGAGAAAACAGACAGACAGAGACAAAGAGAACAGGCAAGAGGTTTAGGAAAGGTTCCAGTTAATCTTCTGTACAGGCAGATTGTTATTTATGAATAAAAGAAAAAAATGTCATTGCTGTTACTGTGTGTCTGTCTACTGATATAGAATTCTGAAAGGTTTAAGAGTGTTTCTGTTCAATGTAGGGAGTCCTGTGAGACCAGGGCCAGCAGCTTGGTTGTTCAGACTAACTCGCATGTTTGTAGGTGTGGTCAGTGTTGACTATTTGCTGTTTATCTGGATGGGATTGAGGCGATGTGGGGTGTCGATATACTGCATCACTGCCATGTTGTTTGCGATGATCTTTGGTCAGTGCAGCCGAAGCCTGTCTTTGGTGTGTTTTTTTTTTTTCATTCTCCAATGTAATGTGCATTTTTACAATAAATGTCAAAAGGAAAGGGACAAGATGTTGAAAGTTGTGCATGGGGTTCACAAATACATATATTTAACGCCCC
Source organism: Conus betulinus (assembly GCA_016801955.1). NCBI lineage: Eukaryota > Metazoa > Mollusca > Gastropoda > Neogastropoda > Conidae > Conus > Conus betulinus. Next base: position 516,422 of record JADBJO010000364.1, on the reverse strand, counting down.
AACCCCCTTCCCTTCCTCCGAGCTCTCTTCCTGTCCACCCAAAGAAACACACACTCACACACAGACACGCACAGACACATACACACACACACGCAACACATCTATCAACAGAAAAAGAAAAAAAGTCCAACAAATAACAAACCGAACATACTTGAAAATATGTCTGTTTCTCTTTCTGCCTTTGTCTGCTTTATTTTTTGGTTTGTTTGATTGATAGGTTGTCAGACTTTTTGTTTTTCCCTTTTTCTTTTCTTTCCATCGCTTTTGGTGTTACTCAAAGCAACATAATACAGTGAGGACAATTACAGGTGTACATGAATTCAACAGCTGTGAAAAGAAAACAGCATGATGGCCCTGCAAGAAGATTTTGTATACATCAGTATTGTCAAGTTCTTATGAGAGTTGTTGAATAGACTCCTCAGTGTCACGTCGTAGGTGAAGCCCTGCGGTAATGTTGTTCTGAATTTGCCATGTCACACTGCTGAACATTTCCATTTGCCGTGCTGCATCTATCGTCTTCGTGGCTGGTCTGTCTGCTGAAAAAGAACATACACATAGAGACATACACACACACATGTACGCACATGCATGCACGTACACATGCACACACACATGCACGTGCGCTCTCTCACACACACATACACATACATGCACGCACGCACGTACGCATGCATGCACACACACACACATAATATACCTATACACACATGCATGCATGTGAACACACACACACACACACATACACATGCACACACATTCACATACACACACACATACATATACACAGGAAATAAACACAAAAGGCAAACAAACACAAAATACAATGTAATGAAAAATCGGGGAAGTAAATGCAACCAAATTTTTGAAAGCATCCAAAATCTACACATGATGATATACTTGTACATAATTCTCACCTGTGCTTGCAGAAATTAGAATATTATAGATACAGCAATTACAAATGCATTCATAACTGTGAACAGACTCATACTTACACACACACACACACACACACACACACACACACACACACACACACACACAGAGTCATGATAGAGGTTGTGGAGATTCTTTCTTCTTAGGGATTTGAAAAAGACTTGCATTTTCCCTTTCACTCTTCGTGTGGAAGATGGCTGTTACGAAAGACCACACACTGTTCTTCAGCTTCACCTCTTTCAAGTTTGAAGGTAAGATAGTGCTGCTTATGGCCCAGCTGACCACAAAGGGCCATATCAGGGCTGTCACCGCGTTGAAGTCAACTCACAAGTCATTCATTCACACAACCCTTTAAAGATACATCTTTTTAAAACACACACCCGAAATTTTGTTAAAAATCTTCCATTGCAAAATCTCAGATCAGATGAAAAATGTTAATCTCCCTCATGTTTGGAGAGTAACAGGGATGGAGGAGATCTGTTCACAAAAGGAGACATGACTGAAGTCAAGAGAAGTAACTGTGCACTTTCAGTTGGAGTTGTGAGTGTAAATGTACCGGTTGACCTTGTGGGAATGCTGGGGGCTCTTTCAGTACAGGCTGCACACCCAGAATTAATACGCCAAGGCCTTGCTGAAGGAGTTGAGTATTTATAGACTTGCGCAGTTACATCGTTTTGAGAATTTTATCGTGTCTGAAAGTGATTCTTCTCCTCATTTTCTTTCATTTGGCCATTAAAGTACAAGCCAGGTGGTTCCAAGCTGACAGAATAAAATCAAAGGAATGAGGCTGTTTGGGGGAAACCACCAGATGCAAAGAGTCATTGGTGAGTGCAAAGGCCTGAAAAAGTGAAATATGTGTCAATAAGGGTAGGTCATGTATCTGAAGATTGTGATTTCATCAGTGAAAATCCCCCCAAACAAGGGAAATAACTGGTGGGGAGTTGTTCTTTTGATCAATTATCCGCTTTAACATTAAATGCTGGCTCAATTTGATGGTAGGCCTCAAAAGGTTTGCATGGATTTTATAGTCTTTTAGCGCAAAATCCTAAGTGTGGTGTGTGGCCACAAATAGCTCCCCTGTTTTCTGGAAGTTCTGTGCTAGTGACTTTCCCTTCTCTGTCGTTCTCTTTAATTGATTTTTGTCTTTCTCTGCTGTCCTGTACTGTTTTTATATATCTTTGTGGAGCCCTCTCCTGTCTTTTGTCTGGACACTCTTATGGTTCTTTTTTAATCTGATAATTCATTAAATGCCAGTTTATTTATCTGGTGATTTGTCTATGAACGTTTTACACTGTTCAGAGTGGACACTATTTTTTTACTTTTTTTTATTTTGGTGGTACTTAAATGATTTTCCTTATCAAAAAATAAGCTATAAGTGATAAATTAAGAGGAATGCTGGCACACTTGGGAGAGTTGAACTTTATTTGCTGTCACATGTCAATAGTTTTAGCAACATCATCATAAAGCTTTTGTTGTTTCTTTCTCAGAACTTTTTTCCTTTCTTTTCAACCCTTCTTTTTTTTTAAACTTTTTTTGGATGGTCTTATTTTATTACATGAAGATTTTGTCTGTGAGTGTGACAGGCCAGAAAAGGCTCTGTTTGATGGAACACTTTTTCTTTTCTTTTCTTTCTTTATGCGTATGCAGGCTGATACTCCTGAGAACACTGCCCTGTATAGACAGGCAGTGGAGTTTTGTGTGTGTATGACCATTTTTTATCCTGCCATTAAGGCAGCCATACTCCATCTTTGGGGAAGGTGCATGCTATGTGTAATGTATCATCCATACCAACGGCCAAACTGGCCTTCTCTTCTGAAAGTTGGTGATGGGATTTTTACGTGTGTGCAAGATGTTGTGCATGCGTTCACACACGGAACCTCGGTTTATAGTCTCATTTGAAGGACTGTATGGGAAATGGAGTCAGAACCAATGTTAACTCTGAGGGAAAAATCCCCCTGTACTGAGATTCGAACCTGCAACCCCAGGATCACAAGTCTGGCGCTCTACCAACTGAGCTATTCCAGCCCCCGATGGAACACTTAAATACACTTGCTTTAATGATTGGTCAAAATTAGGTCACACAAGGCGAGTCTCCTACTGAAGTGACCTGCTTTTTTTTTTGACAGTCTACAAGTGTGACCACATAGGAATGCGAGTGTCAGAGAGCCCCGTTTGAGGAGCTGAACAGGCTCAGCGTTTCAGGCCAGACCCTTCCACGGCAAAGGTAATCAGCCAGTCAGAGCAATGGTTAGAAATTTTGTGTGTGTGTGCTCAACAGTCCACAGACCCCCGTGACTTTTTGCTGATTGTCTTCTTCTTCATCACCAAGATGCAGAATTCTTTTTGCTGTATCAGATTCTATGTAAATCCTCATTGTGATTTTATACTCTTCATCGAAATATCAAAGCCAGAATCCTCATTGTGATTTTATACTCTTCATCGAAATATCAAAGCCAGAGAACGCCTCAACATGAACTGAATACACAACAAAGAGTGAATTGTAGAAGTTAAGGAGCAAGTTCTACATGAGAGTCAGGTGACCAGAGAATATGCTACACTACTTTTCTGTGAACTCACTTGGTGTTAGCACAAAATGGTGAGGTGGGGGAAAGAGCTAGAACACAAGCCATGTTCCTGCATTTGAGTGAGAACCTGGCCTTGTGTGATCAGGGCTTTAGAAGCAGTGCTGTGAACTGAGAAGAGGTGTTGATTGAGGGGGCCGGGGGGGGCAGGGGGCACAGAGGACCCACTGGAACTGAAGTCAACAACAGCAGTTTTTTTTTGAAACTTTTTTGTGTGTAGTTATGAGTATGTCGGTGCACATATGTCCTTTTTTTGTGAACTAAACATATATGCCGCATTCTTTAAGTTTGTTTCAAAGCTGACCAACCAAGTAAGAGATAATGAGAAGAAAAAAAAGAGAGAAGTACAGATCTGTTGTGTGGAGACACTAAAATAGAGAATGGTAGAACTGAAATAAATCCAGCAGTGTGTAACATGAGAAAGCAGGTGCCTGTGGGTGCTGAAGAAAAACTGGAGTCCGTCAGGGGAAATGTCTGATGCGAAGAATGCAGAAACCAAGAGTACACTAAATCCGATCAAAGAGCAGGCATTTTTTAAATGTAGAAGAAAAGTTTTTAATTCGCGCACAGGACATGATAGAGGATCTTGAAGCAAAATGAAATGCATATGATGGTGAAGTTGACAATCGTCAAACATGGCATCATAAGTATCTTGAAGCTGATCAAATACGAACAGTTGATTGCATATTTGACAAGTCATACAGGACAAATATAGAATAGTGCAGTTGTAAATGTGCATCTGTAATGTGTCAGTTTGGACTTGAGACCTCAGCACTGAAAGATGTAGAGGGCCAGCTGCCATGGCGATGTGATTAGCGTTGTGGACTCCCAGCTGGGAGGTTGTTGATTTGATTTCCGTCATAGTCATTTATGTGTGGGATTTTTCTGCCCGGACTGGCTTATACATGGAGGTGGGTTTGCTAGGGCTTCAGTTGGAAGACTGGGACCATAATATTGGAGTATTATCCACTTAATGGATGCTTCTCAGAGTGTCGCTCAAATTTCCTCACCAACACTGCATGTATCTGTATCTCACGGGCCTGATTGAGACTTGGATATATTAGGAAAGAAAGCATAGAGTACAGTCCTGTCATGCTGTCTTAGACCTGAATGGAAATCCGCAGCATCACCTTCATCATCCTCATCAATCAGCATTTAGAAAAGATGTCTCTGCTTTTGTGGCCCTCAGGCCATGCTGTCATTGCGACCTCAGTTTCGATTGACTTTCCATGTCTATGGCCTTCGTTTGGCTCTGTCAGGATCACCATCATGGCAAATTCATGGGGACTGTTACTGGGTGGACTTTTTGCACCCTCCTTAGAGAGAGCTCTCTCATGCTGGCTCTGCGACTAAGCGATTATTGTCATCAGTAGGGAGCTTAGTAGATGGTGCCCTGAGCATGTTGGATCAGAACAGGCACCACTGAACTAAACTGAAGTGACTCAGCAGCAGTGCATGTTGTCCTCTGGCATGTTGCCTCATGATGACTTCGTATTGTTTGTTCCCTGTGGATTGCTGGTGTCGGGGCTGCGATGGGACAATCCAGACTGTGTCTGTGGATTGGGGGTTGGAATGAGAAGCGTAGGTGCAAGGCTACTGAGGTGGCACAGAAGATGGGACAGCACAAGAAAAAAAAAAAAAAAGGGGGGGGGGGAGGAGAGGGAACGAAGAAGGAGAAAGGAGTGTTCACGAAAGACACAAACATAACTAATCTCACCTCTTTCTGCATGTGGCTTCATCTCCAAACGGGGAGGCCAGGAGGACCCGTGCAAGGATCCCCTACCTCTTTGGTTTGATATGCGCCTTGACTTTTTTCATGGATTGGGGCCCAGCACCCATTGTGGAACACCCTTTTGGCCCCCTCCAGATGCCCCACCTCCTCCTGAAGCACCACCTCCTGTAGCACCACCACTGGAAGCACCGCCTCTTGAGGCACTGCCACTTGTAGCACCTCCACTTGTAGCACCGCCATTTGAAGCACCGCCTTCTGGAGCACCACCTTCTGGAGCAGCACCACCGCCGCCTTCCGAAGGACCACCTGCTTCAGCCCCACCCCCAGTAGGTCCATTACGAGGGCCTTCTGGTACCCTGCCTGTTGGAACAAAGTTTTGGCCTTTACCATCCTTCTGACCAGATTGTTTTGCCATGTCACCCAGGTTGAAGTCAATGTGTATAGGTGGTGGTTGTGGAGGCTTTTCTTCTTCTTCTTCCTCCTCCTCCTCTTCATCTTCAAAAATCCCTCTTTCTTAATTTTGAGGACAGGGACTTGGTGCGCCTTATGTTTCTTTTTCTTATGTTTCTTTCTATGTTTGTGAGGCTTAGGGAATTTGTAGATCTTTTTGGTGTGTCTGCTTGGATGCTCCACGGGCTTGGACTTTTTATTGACTTTAATGTTGATTTTATTTTCTGGCTTCCTCTTGGGGGTATAGATTCCTTGTCGATTTCAATGTTGAGAGGTTTTTCATCTTTCGATTCTTTTTGTTTTTTGTGCTTCTTAGGGCCAGAGTCTTCATCAACTTCAATGCTGATGGGTGATTTGTCTTCATCATCGTCTTCTTCATCATCACCTTCCTCGTCCTCGTCATCCTCATCTGCTTCATCATCACCAACTTCAACACTGAACCAACCTTCCTCATCTTTGTGGCGTTTTTGTCTCCTGTTGTGCAACCTCTGTTGGTATCCTCCCTTGGTCGTTTTGTTCCTGCCTGGTTGGTTAGTCTCCCTTTCCTTGTGAAATGATTGGGATTTGCTGATCACTTCCAGTTCACTGTGTTTGATGGCGCCTGTCCCACCATCAGCCAACAGAAATCCTGTCTCTTTGTCTTTACTTTCATCTTCATCATTATTGCTTAGTTCTGTCATGATTTTTGTAATCCCCCCTGAAAAAAGAGAAAGAAATGTTATTATACTGTTTAGAATCAATGTCATCATCATGTTGAGCTTAATCTATTTTTCTTTACCGACATTGTCACAATCATCATCATTACCTTGTTAATGCTGATACCCCCAAGTTGAAATGTTTCTGTTTTTTTTTTGATTTTTGTTGTTTGCCTTTTTCCCCTGCTCTCCATCATTTGGCATGATAGCGTCCTCGAAAGTGAAATTTTTTCTTCTTTCCTTTTTAGATAGTGTAAAACCTTAACTGGAATAAGAATTTCCATTTGCCACCCCCCACCCCCCCTTCCTTCCCTTCCCTGGTTTTTGGCCGCCTCTCCCCGTCCCCACTTTTTCCGCTTTCTCTCTGTCCACCCTCTCTTCTCTTGCCAAGTGCACCAACAGGAGAAAAGATGACATGGTCAGCGCACTGTAGATCCTATAATAATGCTTATCACACAGCCACATGGGTGGGAGTCATTCAGTAGAAATACTGAATCAGTAAAGCAGAACAGTAACTTTAAAAATCGATCTTCTTCAGGCAATTGTTTTGGTGAAGAAAGTTTTTGAAAGTAAACCTAAATATTGCACAACTCATTGGTGTTGAGTGGTTTCCATGATAGTTTTTGATAACAGATTCGTGATTCCAAGTGGGAAACATCAGTGCCACTACCATTCATTTTCAGTGTTTCAGTATTGTTAAAAAAAAAAAAAAAAGTCTTGCTCCCTTCCACTCATGAGGCCATCGTCAGCGGACAACTGTATCAGTGACAGTCATCAGTGGTAGGAAAGTTCACCTTGATCGTGAAGCAGTCCATCCTGGTGACTGTTCTCCTCGTCTTTCTCACCGTCAAAGCTCTCGTTTCTGTTGCGGTCAGTGCTGGGGTCGGTTCTTGTGATGGGAGCCTGCACAGTGACTCCCACTCTCTTGTATGGCTGACTAAGGAACTGCCACAGGGCTGGTGCTGCTGGACCAAGGCTCCCTCTGTCAGCTGAAGAGGGCTGCCTGCACTGAGGGAATGAGGGATTATTAGTGTGTGTGTGGTGTGTGTGTGTGTGTGTGTGACTGTGAACATTGTACTGTAGTTAATTTGAAGGAAGGAAAATCTTTTGTTTTTGAAAACTGTACTGTAGCCGTCTGATTTGAGCGAAGGAAAGTCATGGACAGTAACATTTATTTGGCCTACTTGAAACAGAAAGGTAGATTGTCTTGATGGTGATAAACATGATGGTGATCATGCCAATTTTAAACCACAAGGTTATTTCCTGTTTTAGTATACCAGTTTCTGGGGCCTATTTAATGGTTATTTAATTTTTGTGTGTTAATTTTTGCAATGCTTATGCAGCTGTTAAGCACACTGCTTCTGTTCGTCAAATTTGTTCATCAGTTTGTTGATTTTTTTTTTTTTTTTTTTGCTGTTCTGTTGCTGGTACTACGTAGTGGGTACAACTCCTACTAGTAGGTGCAGTTCCTCTTTAATAGAGGCAGTATCTCCTTGCTGTTGACAATGAAGCTCCTCCGCCAAGCAGCAAACAGGGGAAGGAAGACAACAGACATCACTTTCTTAAATGGGACACTGGCCTCGAAAGCATCGATGAGATCAAGGCAACTATGCTTTGTCAGTTTGAGAACAATGGAGATAGCTCATTAGTATAAAGATATATTGCTGGTCTGGTGAGTCCCATTTACAGGAAAAAAAAAACATACAGATGTTGGAACGCATCTTGCAGAAACAAAATGAATATGTCATCTTGTACTGCATAGTTTTTTTAAGGCCTTGCCATCCAGATGTCAATCCATGTTCATTACGATGTGTACCCAGCATTTTGTTGTCTTATCTGATGACTGGCTGAAGGCTTTAGACAGAAAGATGTTAAGAAACGCACATGAAACCCACCTTATTTATTTTCACTGTTGATGCCTGAACATTGTAGAGTTGTTCTGTAAAGGAATTTTGACAGGAGTTGACTTTAAGACTCAAGAGAGGAATCTGTTATAATTGTTGATACAGAGTCAGATGTGAGCTGCGTTTGAGTACATTGAAAGCTTTTGGAGTCTCGGGACTGATGAGTGATGAGTGAAAGAAAACAAAGACGGCTTTGAGCGAGTATCTTACCATATCTAAAGCAACGTCTGCAACTTTATGCCTACACTGATGATTAAAACTGGAGGAGGTGTTAGAGGGTGTGAAGGTGGATGGGGTGAGCTGGGGGTAAGCAACTACCACTGCATGAAATTACTGGTGTAGGAGTGTCTGCAGGAATATAGAGCAACCCCATATCAAACGAATAGCCAGATGGTGAACAAAGCTAGGAATAGGGAACAATACCATACAAAATGAACAGCTAGACAGTAGTTGAAGCTTGGAGTAGGGCACAATACCATACCAAATGAATAGTCAGGCGGTGGACGAAGTTAGGAATAGGGAGCAATACCACACCAAATGAATAGCCAGGCAGTGGACAAATACCACACCAAATGAATAGATAGCCAGGCAGTGGACAAAGCTAGGAGTAGGGAACAATACCACACAAAATGAACAGCTGGGTGGTGGACAAAGCTAGGAGTAGGGAACAATACCATACCAAATGAATAGATAGCCAGGCAGTGGACAAAGCTAGGAGTAGGGAACAATACCACACAAATGAACAGCTGGGTGGTGGACAAAGCTAGGAGTAGGGAACAATACCATACCAAATGAATAGCCTGGCAGTGAACAAAGCTAGGAGTAGGGAACAATACCATACCAAATGAATAGCCTGGCAGTGAACAAAGCTAGGAGTAGGGAACAATACCATACCAAATGAATAGCCTGGCAGTGAACAAAGCTAGGAGTAGGGAACAATACCATACCAAATGAATAGCCTGGCAGTGAACAAAGCTAGGAGTAGGGAACAATACCATACCAAATGAATGCCTGGCAGTGAACAAAGCTAGGCTAGGAGTAGGGAACAATACCACCAAAATGAATAGCCAGGCAGTGGACAAACAAATACCATACCAAATGAATAGCCTGGCGGAGGACAAAGCCAGGAATAGGGAACAATACCATACCAAATGAACAACCAGGCAGTGGACAACGTTGAGTTGATTTTTTTTCGTTCTTCCCAAAGGTTGCTCATGCATTTTTTTTCTTCAGGGTAGACCAAGGGGTTGGGGGCGTTGAGGGAGGTGGAGGTAGTATTGGGGACGATGAATTCGGACTTAACTTTCAGACTGCCTTAAAAAAAAAAAAAGTCCGCTAATCTACACATTAAAAAACGAACAAGCAAGCTAACTTCAGCACCATCAGCACACGCGTAAGTCTGGAGAGCTATGCTCAGTTCTTAAATAGTACAGATCAGGAGAGTTATGCTCCGTTACCAAATAGTACTGATTACCTACTACTAGGAGTGGTCATAGTAGGCGTGGTAGATTCCGTCATATTCTTCTCTGTCAACAACTGATTAACGAATAATGGTAATTGTTCTTCGATCATTTTTTCTGTCTCTTACCGTGCATTATGAACACAAGTTATGGACACTGCCAGTGTGCAAAGAAAATGAAGATGCCAGAGCATCATGTCATCTGCCGGCGCAGAAAAAGCGTCCTCCATGTTCATGCACAGGCGGCCCAGTGCGTCACGCAAGAGAATGTGCGTCATAAAAGGCGAACAAATACGTCACGTCTTCGACTGGAGCAGAGATTTCCTTTGTACTGGAATCATAAGCGATCACCTGCTTATGCTGCTGAAAGATGATTCATATCGCTGTAGTGTTTGTATTTCAACCCCTGCCCTTCCACGTGATGTAATTTTTGAGTTTCTGAAAGAGATTAACATTTTTTTTTTTCTCTTATCTAAGATTTTTTTGTCATGGAAGAAAGATTTAGTTGTTTAACAAAATTCATGCGAGTTTTCAAAAAACCTGTGGAATGAGGGGGATGTGTGTGTGTGTGTGTGTGTGTGTGTGATCTATTTTGAAGTGATTTCAACGAGGTTAGAGCCCTGAAATGGCCCTTGGTCGTCTGGGCTATGAGCAACATACCCCTCACCCGTCCCTCCCCTCCGCCGCTCTCTCTCTCTCAAATGCTCACGTGTAGTCTGTATGTGGATTCACAGCTAAGATTTCAGGGAGATATGAGCGTACTCTGGATGTTTAGCCTACAAAGGTACAATGTTTTATTTTCATACGCCTATTTTCTGTTTGACAATTAGAAAATAAATACATCTAATCATCAGGAATGCTGAAAATGTTGTATTGCTTTACCGCAATATTTATCCGTAGATGAATTTATGCCGTGCCGTTGAGTGATGATGTCTGCTTCACACACACACACACACACACACACACACACACACCTATAGCAAACGAAAACCACGTGACATCGTATAAATAGACCTGTTCACATGTTATGGCGCATGCACATCGAATACACAACAAACCTTTTTTTATTTATTTTATTTTATTTTTTGAGGCACGGTTGCGTCGTATTCCCTTCATGTCCCCCCCCCCCCCCCCCCCCCCCCCCCCCCCCTCCCTCGTCCTCTCCCTATATTTTATTTCTAAATTTCATTCACCAACAGTCAGGGGGCGTGAGACTGACCACGGCTGAAGAAGATACTCTTTTCTTGTGGCATCAGTTGTCGGATCAATGGAGCACCTAAGGCGGTGACTTTTTTTTCTTCTTTTTTTCCTCCTAAGGCCGAAATCCACCTTTTTTTTTTTTTTTTTTTGTGCTTCACACTGTCCTCTTCATCTGTTAAAAAAAAAAAATCCACAACTAGCTTTTTTTTCCTCCTTTTTTGTGTTTTAGTCAGAACCAGTCTCTTACGCACCATGCATAGTCTGTATATGTCTCTCACAAATGGACTTTGTGTGTGTGTGTGTGTGTGTGTGTGTGTGTGTGTGTTGTTTGATACAATGTGTCTGGGTTTGTTAATGTTCTGATGGTGAAGATATTCCTGTTGTATGTCACCCATCAAAGCCTGATACCACCTGAGTGTGGGCTCAAGATCAACCTGTGTCAAAGACTGGCAAAGCTGTACAGGCCTCTAAACCAACAAGACCCCAAGAAAATAACAAACAGGTAGGGTAGGTAACTCTTGCTCCCATGATGGAATTAAAAAAAACCCAAAAAAAAAACCGTAACTCCAAACGAATGCTGCGTTGCAGATGTGTGTCAGGTTTAGGGTAAACGGGCAAGCTTGGAACATCCTGCCTTTGTTTTGTGGCGTCTCCTTGTTCGCGCTGTGTGGTCTGTGTTGTCATTTGTGCTAGGCGATTTGTTGGTGAAAGTACCATTCGTTGGAGTTGAGGACGTGTATTTATTCCATCATGAGAATAAGAGTTACCTTACATGTTTGTTATTTTTCTGTTTACTGTTCCCTGCCGTATTTAACATTTTCTTTCATATCAATCAAACCGATGTTACCTGTACGTGTTACGGTTCGTCCGTGTGTTTGTGTGAGTATAGACAAGATTTTAAAAAGGCTGTGCCAATCGTGAATAAAAACTAATTTGTGATAGCTCCTTTCTCCAGTTGTTGTTGCTGTGTAGGTGCGTCAGGTATAGCGTATAAATGCAAGGGAGGGGGGAGGGGGGGGGGGGTATTTGTTCTGTGTGCTCTCTGTTTTGTCATTTCTTCTAGGCTATTCAGATGTCGCAAGCAGCATTCGTTTGGAGATATGGGCGTGCATTTATTTCATCACGGGAGTAAATATTAACGTTAACCTACTCGCTTGTTATTTACTGTTTACTGTTCCCTGCTTCATTTAAGATTTCCTTTCAGGATCCCAGAAGGTACCGTTCTCGTCAACCTGTCAGCCAACAGCGCGCATCAGTAAGCTTTGGTTGGTCCCAGCTGTCATGTTTGTATGATGGGGCTTACTGTGACATTTATGATTTGCCTTGAGGATCAAAGGGTCGACAGTTTGAACATTCATTCCCACAAGTACTGCATGTCGCTTGGCTGTCATGATGTTTAAAGGAAGATGTTAGACGAAGCTTGAGTAGGCCTATAGTGATTTTAATTTTGGCTTTAGTCTGCTTTAAAGACCTTTTTCTAATGATCAGTTTTTGCACAAACATCGGCATCACCACTGCCACCAAGAAAAATCTTTTACAAATGAAGAAAAAAAAGGAATCTGTTTTGACCCATCGTAACTGAGTGAACTTGCGTCTGACAAAGATTTTGAAAGATTGGATCAGTAGTTTAGGCATTCGTCTCTCTTTTAAATGGGTGAAAAGTTGTTTTTTTTTCTTTTTTTTTTTTTTTTTTTTTTTTTTTTTTTTTTTTTCGAAACTGGCATACCCAGCGTGATCAACAGTTGCCGTAGTATGGGGCAGAGGGATTTATTTTCACGTTTATTAAGATGTTTGTACCTATGGAGAAGGTGCAGAGAAAATGACTATCGAAGTTTCACACACACACACACACACACACACACACACACACACACACACACACACATCACCACCACCACCACCACCACATCACACATCACATCACATCACACCACACCTCCACCACCATCACACTACCATTTCAAAGTCCAGAGAGAGAGAGAGACAGACAGACAGACAGACAGACAGACAGACAGACAGACAGACAGATTTTCTCGATGTTTACTTCCATTCACCTTCCCATTTTCAGCGCTTTTCAATCCACTCAAAATCACGCAACTTCCTGATTGAATGATAATGTTGTTCATGAGGTCTCATTCGCAACGCAAGATGATTTTAGCATTATTTTGTTATTTCCCCCAGAATCTTCGCCGTTTCCCCTCGTTTTTTTGCCTGTCGTTCTTCCTTCACGATCCTCGTCCGCTCCCACCTACACTACGTCACAGCCCCCCTTTGATTATACCGTCTTCATTCCTGCGTGTCATCTGTCACTTTTTCATTTTTAGTCTGTTCCCTCGAGTTATGAACTTCATCAACGACAACGGTCTCTGTATTGTCCTGGTCGACGTCATTCGTAGCCTCTCCAACATCGTCATAGTCATAGGGGTTGTTACCAGATTCGATGTCCACTTCCTTCTCTTCAATGATCTCGTAGTCGCCTTTGTTGTCCCGGGTGGGATCGCTTCGCTCGTTACCATCACCACCACCGCTGTCCTGGGAATCGGGGTTATCATCTGTTGTTTTGATCTCTTTATCTTCTTCTATGATCTGTTCTTTGCCGTCGTCGTCCACGTTGATAATTTTCTTCTTGATGGTCGTGACGTTGGACTGGTTCTCCCCAGCTTCCTCCTCAGTTGCTGGCTTCTGGTCTCTCTCTGACAGCTCCGAGTCGTCAGCGTTCTCTGGGCCACGAAGTGTCGGCTCGTTGGGGGGTTGTTGGTGGATTCTGCGTCGTCTGGTGGTCTGAATGTGTCGTAATTTTGCCGGACCGTGCTTGCCCTCTTGAGGCCGTCTCAGCTGCGGCTCGCCAAAGAACTCAGCGTCTTGGTTCTGTTTGGAGACGGCGATGTCATTCTTAATCGTTTCGTCTTGCATTTGTCTTAATTTGTCTCGCAAGTCTCGCTCTTCATTGTACCGGTTCCTCAGCTTGGTATACTTTTTCTTCAACGTTTTCTTTGACTTGAGCTTGGATTTGTCGGCAGCACTGTCTGCTTGGTTTTCGGGGGAGTTTTGTTTTGTGACTTCAGATTTGCTTTCATAGCGCTCGTTTTGTTTCAGTTCAGATTCCATGACGTTTTCATCGTCGTCCTGGCTGGTTGTTTTTTCCCTGTGTTTCACGTTTCTTTCCTGTTTCACTTTTGAATCAGAAGCAAACGTTCCATGTTTTGGTTGCGCCAGTTGTAGGTTATCACTACGATAACGGAGCTTCTTCTGATATCTGCTGTCATCAGCCTCTACACTGGAGCCACGATGAATTGCCTTTTGCTTGTTCGTTTGATGATAAACGAGTATTTTCCCGATTTGTATACCCAGAATCTGTTTTTGAATCGATGATAGTGTCAGTATTTTCTTGCACATATTGTTCTTTCCGGACTTTAAGTAATTTGTCTATGTTATTGAGCTGTGTCCTGATACCCCTCAAAATGAATCGTAACATTCTGTAATCTCCTTTGGTCAAAATTATCCGTCGCGATTTCTCTGCGTGTTCTTTATGATCATGATTTTTGTGTTGATGTGTTTGCGTGACTTTGTCTTTCTTGACGTAGGTTTTCTTTTGCTTTGCTTCCCTGACGCTGGAATAATCAGGTTCTGATTCGGCGTTTTTCTGGTCGCCTTGGCTGCCGATCTCATCGCCCACAGATCTTGCTTTGTGCCTTCTTCCCCTGCTTTTGACATCGCGTTTAAGTTTGTAGTGTAGAGAGTCTTTTGTACTGTTAGTGCCGTCGTCGCTTGCGATTTTCTGCACGTCATATTAAAGTGGTTTGTATGTATTAGGTGTTGGGCATTTGTGTTTTGCTCGGGTCTGAGTTCAGTCAGGTAATCGTTTGTTTCCTCGGGGTTTTGTTTATCAGTATGATATTTCTCTTCGTCGTCATGTTGATCAACATCAGAAACAATAACGAGTTTTCGTACGACTTTTCTGCGTGTCCTGTTTGGATTTCACGTTGTTACTTATAGAGTCAGGAATTTGAAAATTCACATCAGGTTTCCGTTTAGAAGTTGAGGCTTTCATTTTGGTTTGATGTGGTTCCTTATTTCTATCATCCTCACTAACAGTGGTTTCGTGCTGATTATCTGCCGTGGTATTTCTTACTGTCTGTGGTACGTTGGATCTGGTCTTCTGGTTATTGTTGTGTGGGTCAACTTCAGTTTTTTGCGCGTTTTCTGCGAAATTTTGCTTGTTGGAAAACTCTCGGCATTGTATGATATCGTGACAGTTCATCTGCTTCTGTTTTTACAATTATTTTGTAAGATTCTTTCTACGTTAGCAGACCCCCCATCCATCATTTGATGGCTTGTTATTAGTGTCATCATTGTCATTTACCTCAAAATTTTCCAAACGTTTATTGATCGAATCGATAGCTTGGGCGTATGTTCTTGCAACATCTTGTTTAGTGTGCCTATTTGCCAGATCGTTCACAAGGTAGCCCAAGTTATCTGTGACGTGATTTTCCTTCATGGTATAAACTTGGTCGTCGTGGATCGTAGCATCATCTGGTCCAGACACTGGGCGTGGGAGGCCTGGGTTGTCATTGTCTGTTACCTTGCCTCCTAAATAATGGTCAGTTTCCTGGTCAGTTTCTCGGGCGGTCATCATCGCGTCCGTTTTCCGAGCTGGTGCGAAGGCTTTAGAGTTTTGTTGATGTGTTGTTGTAATGTTTTTGTTCTGGATGTTACGTCTCAGTTCTTTTTTGTTTTCATTTCCGCACTGTCATCGCTTCCTTCATGCTGCGTATCATGGGTGCCGTCTGTCATTGGTGGGAGAACGGTTTGGTCTGCCTTGCTGCGCTGTTTCTGACTGGGCCTCTGGTTTTCTGTGTCTTCTTCAGTGTGGCCACCATCAAACACCTTGATGCATTTCAGAAAGTGGATGGACCTCATCTTCTGATCGATGGGAGGAGGTGTTTGGCTGCTGATTTGCTCGGCGTCATGTCGGACTTCAGGTGCGTTTTCAAGATGAATTATACGGGCTCCCCTGACTCCCAGTGTTGCATGTCGTTCATTGAAAACGCCGCCGTTTTCCTTTCTCTGTCGCACGACGTTGATGACGTGTGTTCCACTGTCCGAGTCGCTGTTGTTGTCCCAGTCATTGTAGTCTTCTGCAACTTTCACGGGCGCGACTCGTCGGCTTCTTTCTTTCCTTGCTTTCAAGATCTCCGTGATTTTGCTTTCCATAAAAGCTCGTTCTCGACTGTGTCTTTTTTGATGATGGTTTGCACCTCGGCGTTTTTGGTCAGCTGTGACGGCGAGGGGGATCAACCGAAGTGTGCACAGACTGACATAGGAGCCTTCACGTTTCTGACCCTTTTCTTCTTCAGCCGGGATGCGTCTCACTGGTTGTTCCTCTGTGTTTGGCCCATCATTCTCTGGATTCCTACTGTCGCTAGGGATGCCCCAAGATGCGCCGTTCTCTTGTAGACCACCGTATGATCTGTCACCATCGACATCAGATAAATGCTTGTTTGTTCGCTTCATGTCCATAGTGTTCTCATCGCTGATTCGGCCGCCATCGTTGCTGACAGTATCGTGGCGAGCTGAATCTTGGTCTTGAAATCGTCCCACGTGGTCTTTTTGAGTCACCTGGTCTGAGTTTTGGCGGAAGAGTTCACGGGAGGATACGTGAGTTTTTTGGAGCACCATTCTGATCATGTCGTGTGTTCCTTCTTCTCCTGACGTCTGAGAGATCCACAGTATCCACTTCCACATCGATAGATTCATTATCTCTGTCCTCTGACTCTTCGTCAGCCTTGTCAGGGCTGCTCTCACCCTTGCCCCGTTGAGAAGCAGTGGCGTTCTGACGCTGTTTGATGGCATTGGCGCGGTCCAACTCTCTCTCCTCTGCCTTCTCTGGGTTGGGCCGGTTGCCGACGATGTCCAGCTCGGCATCCCCGTGCTTCAGTTCGTTGCGGGAGTCGTCCAGCATGAGGGAGGCAGCAGGTGGGCCAGTTCCTCTGTTTCCCGGTCCTCTTCTTCGTCCTTGGTCTTCACGTCGCTGTCTATGGTGGGCACCGGGACGTCTTCCTTCAGCAATCCCTCCAGCTCCTGGTCTGCTTTGGCTGCTCCATCGAACACACAAAGAGAACAAGGCTATAGGTGAAGGGTCACATTGCTCTTCTCCCACGGGATTGTCTTGTGTTACGGAACTGGTGGTAGTGTCTCTATTTCTCCCTTATGTATTGGTGTGAGTGAGTTTGTTCGTGCTAACTGCCAGAAAGTGCTAAATTAGAGAGAGAGAGAGAGAGAGAGAGAGAGAGAGAGAGAGAGAGAGAGAGAGATTTGTGATTCTGTTACCGATCTGTTCATCTATATATCTATCTTCAATCTATTTACCTACTTTTTATTTGTTTTTTTTTTCTGTCGCTCCGTCTGTTTGTACATGTATATTTGTCTCTTTCTTCCTGTCTATCTACGCATCCACATATTTAAAGAGTTAAGCAGTAATAAAATGATTTTAAAAAATCGAATTGTTAAGAACCAAAAAAAAAAAAAAAGTCAAATGTAGAAAGTATATTTAGGCATGGGCGCGCAGATGCGCTCGCGTCGCGTGTGTGTGTGTGTGTGTGTGTGTGTGTGTGTGTGTGTGTGTGTGTGTGTGTGTGTGCTCTCTCTCCAGTGTGTGTGTGTGTGTGTGTGTGTGTGTGTGTGTGTGTGTGCACGCGGCGTGTGCGTGTGTTTGTTGTGCCAATATGTGTGTGTCTGCATGCGCACGCACGCAAGAATCATGCATGTGTAAGGATGGTGTGTGTGGAGTGAGTCCCCCCAAAAAAAAAACAACAACAAAAAAAAAAAACAAACATGTTTTTTCTTTCTTTCAGTGAGAGCGTACTTCATACACGATGGAACTAACCATTTCACAAGAGACCAAAAGTTTCTTATCAGTTACAGAGAAGTCGTAAAACCTGGTACTGTTAGCGTTAACAATCACCACAAGCTAAAAAAAAAAAAAAAAAAGATTCACAAGCAAAAGTTGTCAGCATGTATTATTCAGTGTGGGAAATCTGAAGCATCCCAAGTCGGCTGCAATCCTGTAATCACCTGTCGACGCCATGTTTGCCGCACTCTGTTATAGAAGAACAACAACAGCTCTGACAGTTCCGAAGAAAAGTTTCTCAAGACAGCCACCTATGTCCTGATCGGGTCTCTAGTGACATTGTCGATCTACGAATTGGATGCATAGAGAAGGGTGTTTAGAGGAATAAGAAAAATGGGTCCCAAAGCAGCGCGCCTGCTGCTTGCACTGTTGAACTGGCTTGCGAGTCGGACGACACGCAAGATGGATTGTCAGCTAATGCAAAGACATCGATTCAATGATAAAAGTAGACAACAGCAAGATTACGTTTTTGATGCACTCAAGTGGCCTAGCTTACAAGATTACAGCAACCCAGGACTACTGCTATGAGGACACAACGGTTCCATCTTATGGGAACAAACAGAAATAGTTGGAGGATGGGACGAGGTAGAAGTTACAGCAGGCAGGATTCAGTCCGAAATGGTGGACGTCAGGTCTGAACACATCTGTACAATCACACTGCTGAGAGAAAAAGCATCTTCAACATGAATGTGAATTAACCCAGCTTCTAGAATAGGTGCTGACCGTGTCTGGCATGAGGAACTGTTTTCAACAACTTCATTCAAGTAATAGTAAGGCTCTCGAGAGATTGCCAACCGCGGGAGTTCTGAATAACAGCCACAGACTTCTTTTTCCAACAAACTTAAATGTGTGCCTGTGCTGTCTCTTCTCTCCCATCCCGTTTACCATCAGCTTGAAAATAGGCAGCTGTAGCGACTAGCCTTCAGAGCCTCTGCATTCATAAGAAGTCGTCTGTTCACAGCCTGCGTTTGACGATGATACTGGTCTATACGGAGAAGCAGACCTCCAGGAATTTAGCACCAGACTGGAGAATGTATTAAGTGGAAGTTGAACACAAGTCATCTGGGAGAAAAGTCTAATGTTGGTCAGCAGTTTCAGACAGCATGCAGCAGTCAGCATCACACTGAAAGGGATAGGACTAATCCCAAAGGGATGTCGGGTCCATCTGAAATCTGAGCGAGGACGGTACCTCCACAATGGAGATGAAGAGGAGACGCACCTTGGCTTTGTCTCTCTTAACGTTACTCAAAGGCATGTGGAAAACCAAGTGTATCAGCTAATCCGTGAAGACAGTACAAGTCGCTAGGAAATCAAGAAACGACGTTGGGGCTGGATTAGACATACGCTGCGGAAGCCAGCAAGCAACATCACCAGACGAGCCCTAACATGGAACCCCCAGGAAAAACGAAAAAGGGTCGGCCAAGGAACATCTGGCGCAGGGACCTGGAAGCAGACATCAGGAACATGGGGATGACTTGGAACCAGCTGGAGAAAAGAGCTCAGTACAGAGATGCCTGGAGGTCCTTGGTTGGCGGCCTGTACCCCAGGATGGGTAATAGGCGATGATGGAGAAGTACTGATCCTTTTGTTTTATAAGGAGAAATCGACACTTGCAGTGGATTTGTCGTGAAATTGAGAATGAGAGTTTCAGACAGATTCTGCGTGTCTTGTTGTGGGAACAGCTGACAAATGACCTGATCTATGTTGGGCAGTAAGTCAACATTTGCTGGCAGACTTGAGCCTCGCCTCTAGCTGAAAGGCTGGAAGCTTGCCTGTTACGGGCCTGTGCCTCATCTGGACTGCCTGTGTAAGGGCATCCTGCATGGTGAAGTGCAGGGTGAACGTCCCTGAGACAGAGATAGAAGTCCTGAATGAATGGACATCATACAGAGCCAGACTGGTGACTTTACCTTTACGCTTTCGCTCTTGACTTAAGCAGAGGTTTGTGGAGATTCCTGAATGCTCGAGTGACACTCACCACACCATTGCGACATTTGTGAGGGGACAATAGCACAGAAACGACACCATGTAGTTTCTTCAAGCTTGTTTCACTTACCTAAATGTGTGTTTCTTGTTTCTCCCCTTTGCCACACAACGTCATCGTCATCATCATCGCCATTTTCATCGTCCTCTGAATTTCTGCCGTCCGTATTCATGTCATCAGATTCTTCTCTCTTGTCGTCGGCGTTGTTGTCATCATCATCGTCAGATTGTCGCCTCAGTCTTGTACTCAGTAGCGTTTTAAAGAGTGCCGTACTAAGTGCCGGTTCTGTCTCCAAATTTCCCCCCATTCTCCATTTCATCTGCCTGTCCAGTGTGTTCTTCAGATGTGGGATCGGCGATGAAGCGTCTTCGCTGGGGGGTTGAACAGGGACCACAGTGTTCGGAGCACTCGTGGTTGTAACCTCTGACGCCTTTTCATCATTGCAGCGTAGCTGTCGCCACGCTGTTCTACGTCTTTGTCGTGTTTTGTCCATAATTTTCTGTAGGAGTGGTGGTCGTTGGCTTTCTCGATCGCCTCTGGTTCGTCTGTCTTGCTAGCGTGTTCCACACTTTCAGGCGTTGTGCTTACGCCATATCCTAGCTGGGCGTTCAGGAGACTTGATCGCAGAGACTGTTCTAGCAAGTCCCTGTGCGTGCTCACTGTCCTGTTGTCTGTGGGTGGTAATTGGTTGGACAGCGTCAAAGAAGGGTGGCGGAGTGGAAGGGAGGAACTGGTGACGGGCTGGGATTTGTGGTCAGCGGCGGCGGCGTCCCTTCCGGCTTGTCTTGTGCGGACTCCGCCTGAGGGGACGTCGTTAAAGCGCCATCTTCTGTCTTGGACAAGACCATTATCTTACGTGGCCGGGCATTTGGCCTGGCTTCAAAGTCTTCAGTTTCTGTTCAGAATAAAAAGAAAAGACCAGAGAGAGAGAGAGAGAGAGAGAGAGAGAGAGAGAGAGAGAGAGAGAGAGAGAGAGAGAGAGAAAGCACATCCATATAGTCAAACAGGAACACTAACACCAGCGCGCGCACTCACTCACAGACTTGAACACGCTCTCAGACAGACGAGCACGCATGGGCGCTCATGTCCAGCATCATTGTGTGGATGGTTCTGCCATTATGTCCCATGGAGAGTACCAGTGGTGTGGTGGGTGTTGGGCAGAGTGGCTGTCTGGATGATCTACCTCCTTCAGACGGGGGTGGGGAGGGAGAAGAGGGGTGTGGATGGAGGGAGGGGGGAGTGGAGAGTGCTGGCTGGGGTTGGCTTAGGAATTTCCTATGCTGTGTACAAGTTCATGACAACGACAACAAAAACAAACAAACAAAAACGAACAGCAAGCAAAATAATTACCCCACCTTCACCACCAAAAACAAACAAACAAAACAAAAACAAGCACGTTTGTCAACGACGAGTTCATTTGTATACTTTCGTATATAGCATGTCGTTTTGACAAAGCGATTTATAAACGTAAAATGATGGTAAGAACAGCAGTAATGTGAGTCACTACCATCATCGTAATTTTCAGTGTCATTACCATCACACCGTCATCGTCATCATCAACAACTTTAATACTCTGGCCTTGATTGGATGGATTGTCGGGAGATAGACACTGGCATCAAATATTCAACTGTTTGCTTTATGAAAACCTGCTTTCAGATGTTCATGTGGTTATGATTTTAAAGGAAAAGCGTTCATTCGATCCACTGACACGTGAATCGTCAACGTCAATGATTATTTTCTGGTCTCTTTAGTTTGAGTAATTGACGTGGTTTAGGATGATATCGTTCTGATTTTAACACGCTTCCGGACCTGATATGGTCTTCGTAATTGCTTGGCTGTAAACAGTTTCAGTTTCATCAAGGAAGTATCATTGCATCCATAGACGCTACATAACATCTGCTCATTTTTCGAGATCACACTGAGCACGATTTGAAGCTAGCGGATAAAATGTAAACAACATGATTCCATCCAACAAGACTGCCTTGAGAGAACAACTTGTCCCTAAAAGCTTTTGCTATGAGGTTGTAAAACTCAACCATTCCATTCCATCCAGCAGCCATTCGCTCAATACTTGTCATCACCTGTGGGATGCAGGACCGCATCGCGTGGCGTCATAGGCCACAGCTGGTTGCTGTGCTGAGGACGGGGGTCTGTCCGCCGTGTGTCCCTCCAGGTCTGCCCTCTTCTAACCCTCTGCCCCAATGTGCTCTGCGACCCGTCATCCGTCCTCCTGTCTCTGCCTGGGGCCAGGTGGGCGGCAGATGTCTTGTCGTGAAGTCTCTGCGATGTTCTGAGAGGGTTAAGAAACAAGACGATACAACGGCAGAAACCTGTAGGCTAACCGACCCCCGAGTCACTGTAAGGAAATCGGAAATGAGCCATCTAGCTAACGATACGGCTACAAAACAAAACAAACAAAAACAACCATGTTACAACTATTGAAAACAAAACCAAGAAAGATTGAAGAAAGTGCGAAATTTTCGGGGACCCTCAACCATTTTGTAAACAAGACAACAAAAGTTTATTTAAACACGCACGCGCGCGCGCGCTTGCACGCACACACACAGCCTAAAAGCAAATACATGCAAGTTAATGGTTTGAAATGTTAGATACATCTGTTCTATGCTAGATTTAATAATGTAGTTGTTTGGGGGACATTACAAAGAGATTGTTTACACTCGTTGAGCTGATGTCTGAGGGGAGAGTCAAAAAGTACAGAAGATTGTCAGAACATGAAAGAATGGAACCTGCGTGGCTAATACATTTTTAAACAAGATATGACACAACATAGATCAGTTTCTTTTATTTCTGAATCAGTATCCATGAGAAGCAAACAAACAAACGAACACAAACAAAAATAGAAGTGTGTGTGTGTGTGTGTGGGGGGGGGGGGGGGGGGGGGGGGGGGGGGGGGGGGGGGGGGGGAGCCAAAAACACATGCCAGATTTGTTGGTTTTCTGTTAGTCTCTGCTACGTTTGCGCTGCAGTTTGTAACTGTTTGAATTTCTTTGCCAGTCGCCGTGACTGAGACGTGTAATTTGGCATGTTTCACGTCGGAGCTACAATTTTCGTGTTACTTAAAGATAATTTTTCATCCCTAAGCAAGTAGCACCAACATAAGCTGAGGATGTAGTCATTGGTCAGGATCTACCCACGGTGGCCGAAAGAGTAGATGGACTGGCCAGCTGGTAGTAAGAAAATGCTGTGGAGCACATTCCTCTTTCCGAAAGCGGTACCACCAGCAACTGCGGCAGCAACTGCAGTAGAGTAATGGTAGGAATAGTCCCTTCACGTGTTAATGGAATGCCCTGTCGTGCCTGCACCCTATGTGAACACAGCGCAGGGCTTCCAAGGGTGGTGCAGGACTGCTTCCCAGCTGGTTTGTTCGGCAGTTGAGGACAGTACTTCTCTGGGTCATACCCGCACCTTCGGGTGTATCTTTTCTTTCTAGTGGTAATGGTATTTGTAAGGAGAACTGCTATTTCTCAGTAACCTTTCAGAAGTCAGCTTCATTTCTGTATTAACGGTGATTTTTTATTTAAGATAATACAAGATGCAAGAATGGTCCAATATCTGGAATTACATTTCAGTGTGTGAAAGTGCGGAAGCCTGCATGGCAGTTATGGAATTGACTATAGCAACAAGAAATAAATGTTCTCGTGGAAGCGAAGGATGTGGGTGTGACTTTTGACGGTAGGTTGCTAGTTGATCCTTACACCCAGAGAGAGGGTGACTAAGGCTAACCAGATGGGGGATCTTAATTCATCAGCCTAAGAACTTTATATGCAAACAAAGTAATTTTTCCTTAAATTGTATAAATCTTCCGTCAAAACTCATTTTGAAGATGCGAATATAATATGATGCTTGGTTTTGAAACCACTGAGAGGACAAATAGAAGGAGTGTAAAGACGTAGGCTACTACAAGAATGTTGGAGGAAAACAAAAGTTATGTCATATCCAAAAAGTACAGACTTGGATCTCCGCTGTCTGAAGAGGAGGATCAGAGCGGATCTTGTCCAAACCTACAAGAGTTTTTTTAAAGGCATTGGTAACATTCACCTGTATGCATTTTTCTGTTATGCAGTATAATATGTTATTCGAAAGGCAACAATTAAACAGACTACCAATTGTTTTTCTCACACACATTGCTAATAAATAGTTAAATGAACTCCTGATGGTCAAATTTCACAAACTAGTGATAGTTTCGAGAATCCGTCATGGAAAACGTCCTTAATTTACAGACCTTTTGTTTTTATGCCTGCAACTGTCAATGAGTGCTTTGTATTATTAATGTGATCAGACCTCACCATCAAGGTGTTGTTATTAAACAGGGGACGTTCGACAACAGCCACGAGACCTAGGCGAATGAAAGTCAATCTCTTGTGCCGTTCCTACTACTTTTCCCATTCTTTTGACTATTTTCAACAAATAAAGCAAACCTGCTTTGTTCTAGTTGCGCGTTGCATATTCCTTTGTCTGTCAGTTCCCTATCCATCCATGACTTCGTAGTTTACTTACGTATCTCAAATGTTGTTTTTCCTTCTTGATGCTGCACAAACCATCACCAGACTCTCAAAATTAATACAATAGCTTGAAGCTTGGTGAAATAACTTATGTCTGTCTGGGTTAATTACTTCTTTAAACAGTACGGGACAAAGCGTCAATGTATTCGGAAGTCTTACGAAGCATGTTGAATTTACCTCGAGTCGAATCCCCTTGTCCAGACTAGTATTAACGCTGATGACAATAGAAAACGATGCAAGCGCAAGAGCATTGTTTCATCTGGTTTTGTGGAAAACTCAGGAAATTTGACGTTGTTAGATGACGTACTCAATACCGAAGCAACATAGTTGTAGTTTTATTGTCGTCACTTTCATCTGCATCCGCGCGTAGACAGACACGGACTCGTCTCTGTCTCTCTCTCACACATACACATACACGCACGTGCGCGTGCGCACACACACACATATATACACACATATACAAAGGAGAGAGAAAGAGAGAGATTTTGTTTTACGTGTCGATCTGATCTTGGAAACATGATTATGTAGTCTACCGCTACAGGATTATAATCTCTCTTTCTCTCTATCTCTCACTCTGTGTGTGTGTGTGTGTGTGT
Source organism: Conus betulinus (assembly GCA_016801955.1). Lineage (NCBI taxonomy): Eukaryota > Metazoa > Mollusca > Gastropoda > Neogastropoda > Conidae > Conus > Conus betulinus. Next base: position 491,454 of record JADBJO010000364.1, on the reverse strand, counting down.
GTGTGTGTGTGTGTGTGTGTGTGTGTAGGGCAACGATTTATACCATCTTTAAATGCAGTTTGTACTATGGATTCATTATTAAAAAAAATTAATTTTACCGAATATGATCTTCATCTTTGTTCAAGGTCACAAGATCAAGGTAGCCTACTTTTAACAGCGACGCAAACAAACTGATAGAAATCAGAGTAATTGTGCAGTCACCCGATTTCGAAGAGCCGGGATGAAATTGGGGGAAGGGGTGTAGAGTTGGGCTAGAAGGATGGGATGTAGGTATAAACTCGGTGAAGGTCGAAGAGGTTAGTCCGTCTGCATTTTGTGTCATTTGTGTGCAATTCCAGACAATCATGCCTGTTCGTTGTACTTCTGGCCCTAACTTCCGATTAAAGGTGTGTATTCATTTTCGTCGAACAAGTCTTTTCAATCCATGAAATCGTCACTAGAGCTAGAACAAGAGCCAGACTTAAGGAGTGTTTATTTTAGTACCATTAAACCGATTATTAAACTATACACGCACACACATACGCGCGCGTGCACACACACACACACACACACACACACACACACACACACAGAGTACGGTTATATATGTATATGAAGGGTTTTTTTTTTTTTTTTTTTAACAAGTAGAATGTATTTATTTGGATAGCCGACTTTACACCCATTGAACATATCAACTCAGAAAAAAAATCGCGTTGGTAATGTAAGTACATAGCATGTATATGCGTAAAAAAAAAAACAAAAAACAAACAAACAAAAATTGATAAGTAATGCAATTATGTATTGATGCTCCCGATGCTTTCAATGGGATGGGATATGGGAGGGGGGGGGGGGGGGGGGGGGGCAGGAGTTCGACTGGTCCCAAGTCTTGACAATGCTTATATGAAGTGGATCTCCATACTGCTGTTGAAAGTTTGCAATCAGCTGCTTAACGTAATAACAATGTGGACACACTATCTCGACCACTAGACTGTCCTTGGAAAAAACAACAAACTTTTGTTTTTATCCTGGGGGGAGGCGCTCCCCCAGGGGGGGAGGGGTGCCCCTCCTGGTGGAGGTGGTGCCCCTCCAGGCGGGGGTGGTGCTCCTCCCGGGGGTGGTGGTGCCCCCTCCCGGCGGTGGTGGTGCCCCTCCCGGAGGTGGTGGTGCCCCTCCCGGAGGTGGTGGTGCCCCTCCCGGGGTGTGGTGCCCCTCCCGGCGGGGCTGCTGTTGGAGGCGCAGCGCCTCCGGCTTGACCTCCAGGTGCACCTTTTTCAATCTCCACGACGTGCAGCGTCTTAGGCTTGCCGGCCATCTTCAAACGCTGGCGCCAGGACCGTACAGGCTGCATGGCCACGGGCACGTACTGCACGCGCTTGTGGGCCGTCAGGTGCCCGTCGCGGATGCCTTCGTCAATCAGGTACTCCTCCACCCCCTCCTCGTCGTCGTCATCGTCGTCTTCGATTTCGTACTCCTCCACGTCTTCGTCCTCCACGATCTCCACGAGGGGGCTGCGTTTGCTTCTTGGTGATGCGTGGTGAGACTGATCTGAGCGCTGCTCCGAATTCCTGTCCCTGTCTTGAAGGTTGCTGCCTGGGTTTTGTGGCTGGGAGTTTGGTTCTTGCTGAGGATGATGACAGGGCGTGCTGGGTTGGCCCTGGTACATGTTTCTTCTTTTCTACCTGTTCTGTGGTTGAATTCGGTTCTAGGTCAGTCGGTGTATTGATGTGACCGTCTGTGTCAACAACTGGCCACTTTTTGTTGTTTTCCGCTGTGACGTCATCTCCGGTGTCTTCATTCAATGTCACTGTGGAACAGATAATATTTTTCATCAGTTAAAACTAAAAAATTTTCTTGAGTATAGAACGGTCATTTTTGGGTGTTCAGTTTTCTACTTAAAATTTTCATGAGGTGGACCGGTGGGCAGATTGCCTGATTGGGTGATAAAGATCTCTGACTGTCTGTCAAGTCGTCATGAGGCAACCCTTCGGAGGAGACACTGTAGTGCTTCCGAGACACTTCGGTGGTGTTCAGTGGTACCTGTTCTGATCCAACATACGCAGGATGCCACCTACTGATCCCCCTACTGACGGCAGTAATTGCTTAGTCGTGGAACCGGCGTGGGTGAGCTCACTGGACCACGCCCGTCCAATGACAGCCCCCATGAATTTGCTGATACCGGTGACCCCGATGGAATCAAACTAAGTCCATAGGCGCGGAGAGGACTGAGGTCACCATGAGAGCAGGGCTTGAGAGTACACAGAATCTGAGGGTGTTTTTTTCTTCCTTATGCTGATCGATGAGAATGAGGATGAATAAGATGATGTTATGAATTTCTATTCCGGGCTTAGACTTCATGACAGGATTGTACTCTACGCTTACTTTCATAGTATATCCCAGCGTCAGGGAGATAGACACCTGCAGTGTTGGTCAGGACATTTGAGGAACACCGTCAGACATTTAGTGAATGAAATTCGACTATGTGGTCCCAGTCTTCTCAACTGAGCCCGTAGCAAACTCAACTCTGGGTACGAGCCGGTCAGGGCAGAAAAATCCCACATGACTCTGATGAAAATCGAACTCATGACCTCCAAGCCGAGAGTCTGCGACGCTAACCACTTCGCCAGGACGGCTGGTTTTGTTACACTCTTATCCATGTCCCCAAGATCGTTTGGTTTTGCATGAAAAGACCCGTTCAAACGTCCAGAAATATTTTCCAAGGGTGTGTTGTTGTTGGTGTCATTGCTGCTGCTGTTGTTGCTGTTGTTTGTTCTTTGTGCTCTCTTGTCAGGTGTGTGTTCCAGACCTGTTTTGATGTGACCACTTCGTGTGTAGACACACATCATGATGTGCAGAAGCTTGGCTGTGGCCACCACTTCTTTGCCCGTGCCTCAAGTTCCAAGAGTTGCCTTGTTTATGTGACAGAATCTGTTGTGTGTCCATCAAGGTATTTGCCCATCACATTGTCAATGTTGGCCCTGATAGTACTCTCGACAGCCCCTCAAATCTACTCAGAGAATTCTTGAGCTAGCAGTCTCCTCACTTAACGCTGAAAACCCTCGTCACTTGTCAATAGCAGTTCTTATTTCCCCTTCTCTTCACCATCAAATTAATTCTGCAACTTGTGTGTGTGTGTGTGTGTGTGTGTGTGTGTGTGTGTGTGTGTGTGTGTGTGTGTGTGTGAATATGTGCTCTTGATTGTGGGTGCATGGTACTTATTGCAATATTTATCTTCTTTTTTGGTTTCATTTGTGTTTTCCTTAATCTTTTCTGTATTTGTTAGCGCTTAGGGCTTAAGTAAGATTAAGCGCCACAAATAATCATTATTGTTATTATTATTATTGTTATCATTATTATGAAAAGAAACAATTTCCGTCGCCAGTTGTTGTGCCCGTTTGTGTTAGTAGCGGTAGCAATAACATCAGCAGCAGTAGCAGTACTCTCTCTCTCTCAGTGTGTGTATGTGTGTGTGTGTGTGTGTGTGTGTGTGTGTGTGTGTGTGTGTGTGTGTGTGTGTGTGTTCGTTCGTTCTGTAATTTAATGTCTCTTCACTTTATGCGGTATTAGACCAAAAAAAAAAAAAGCCAAGTGTGTGTGTGTGTGTGTGTGTGTGTGTGTGTGTGTGTGTGTGTGTGACCTAACATTAAAACATACTGTCTCTCTCTCTCTCTCTCTCTCTCTCTCTCTCACACACACACACACACACACACACACACACACACACACACACACACACACACACATTTTATCTACATATATGCTCCTGGAACGATTTCCCTCCAGAAATGTTGCACTGACGACCTGCCGATTGGCCTTGGCACCGCTATATCTCAGCAGCTTCAAGATAAAAGCTATCTTCTTAAGAAAACTTGTGTATGATTGAACCCTTTTGTCCATTTTTTTTTTTTAACTTATGCATTACTATCCTTTGGAAGATCCACTGAAGAAATGTGTCGGTGTCGGTAATTACAGTTGTTACACAGAATTACAATAGCACTCAATGATTTCTGCTGTCATTGTTCTCCGCATTGATAAGGAAGTTAAAAAGACTGCATATCTACTCGTTTAGTTACTTTGAAGTGCATTCAAACAGAGAAGAGAACGTGTAACTACGGATCGGATAAACATGTTTATCTATTACGTAGAAAATACAGTTGTTTTTCCCCTCATAGAACACTGTTTTTTTTCTGCTTGAGAGGAATGTTGATTTTCTGAAGGGAATATTAATTTTTTTTTCTTGGGGAGAAGTCCACAGGAAGTGGGTTTTCCCAATATGCAAAAAACCCACTGTGTGTGTGTGTGTGTGTGTGTGTGTGTGTGTGTGTGTGTGTGTGTGTGTGTGTGTGTGTGTCCCCAGAGGTCTTTTTTTCCCCTCGAACACCGAAGCGAATGGCGTCAGCTTAATTGCCACTTAAGTGGCACTGAAGACCTGACAGCAAATGCAAAGAATCATCAGGAGGAAATAAATAATTTCTTGTTGAATATATTTAATTCAGGGATATTTTATTTTAAGTGACTTTGGAATAAGCTTGCCGCAAATGAAACGTTGGTGTTTCTTATCACTCAGCTTGATTTAGTAGGCAAAGAACCGAAGCTCCATTTTTGCCACACCTGACATCCGGCTGTAACAATATGAAAACACAGAAGCTTTCCTTCAAATATGAAGGCAGAAATCTACCTCATGTCCTACTTGGACTTGATGAAACGCTGAAAGAACTTAGGCCTACGTCGTACTCAAACAACACACCCCAGCATTGTAAAAATGCGCAAAAGCAATCGCTCAAGGTCCCTGAATTCAAGGTGAAAAAACTGGAAATCACTAGTAACAAGACAAAATACACACCTGTTCGGTTCTTGATAGTGGTGGATAGCGTCTTCTCATTGTGTGCTAGTTTGGTTGGCGAATCGGCAACCAGCACTGCGGAAGTGGCGTTGCCTTGAAGTAGCAGTCTGCGCGCAGAGGGAAAAAAATGCTCAGGATCGCTTCCTCTTGGACAGTGTCGTTCGCTGGAGTCCCAAGTCTCAGGCTTCTGATAATCACACGAAAAAGAAATATTTATTTTAAAAAGGAAAAATAAAAGTCTTTTTCGAGTTTTTTTTTTATGAAAACAAAAGATGAAAATAGAAAGTCTTTTTCAAGACCAACGGAAAGGAATAGTTTGACTATTTTGTTGCATGCAGTCGACTACACCGTTTCATGCAGGTAGGTGGATACATAGCGGGAGGCAGTTGGCTTAGAATACGGATAAATTGAGAGACAGTCTCTGAGTACAAACGGATTAATGCCTAGACAGCGACCACGACGGGCCAAGGTGTGGTATTTGATTATTTGTTGTCCTTCTTTTTCTTTCTTCTTTGTGTGTGTGTGTGTGTGTGTGTGTGTGTGTGTGTGTGTGTGTGTTTACGCGTGTGTATGTGTGTGTGTGCGCGCGCGCATGCGTGCGCACGTGTGTATGTGTGTGTGTGCGCGCGCGCGTGCGTGCATGCAAGCGAGAAAGAAAGAGAGCGTACGCGCACGCGTACGCTTTTTATAATGTGTGCACGCGCGTGCGCGCGGATATATACACCCGTAAAGCCGGCAAAACATCAGATCTATGGAACTCGCGAATTTTGCGAGCGTATTTTTCGCCGCCAACTGATCTTTTCGCTTCAGTTTTGCGCCTATGCAATTGCACCTAACACTGTACAACTGTACCTAGAACTGCTTGCAAACTAGTCATAAAAACAGTGGCGCAAAGAGGAAGCGATTTTCGTTTGTGGATGAAGCGGACAGGAACTGCGTCCTCGTGTCGGGATCCACCTTTATTAATATATTGGAGATATGAGAATAGAATGCAACTTGAAAAAGTTTATAAGAATTGAACCCCTTACTTTCGTAACTCACTCACCGTCAGACTGTTCGGTTTTTTTGTGTATTCTTTCCGTCGAAAACCAGTTAGACTTTAATTGAAAAACACCTTAGACGTTCTAAAAAAAAAAAAGAAAAGAAAAAAAAAAGTCGAATTAACTCACTATTTGCCACGTTTACCTTACGGAGGCGTTAACACTTGAAAGAAGCTAAAGAGAAAATATCTCTAGATGTCTGTCTAATTACCACGCTTAGCATAAGTTGGCTATAGTATTTTACGGAAAGAAGAAGAAAAGCTCTCAGTGGTCTAATAAGCCATAACTGGCCTCTAAACTCTGTGAATGCCTTGGTTTTAGATCAGATGGAAAAATGGGCATATCGATCCATTCTGTTTTCAAGAACAATTTTGTTGTTGTTGAAAGAAACGGATTGGTATTGACAGCAACACTAAACAAAATAACTTACTCAGCCCTTGTTGGTCTGCCTTCAAGCGAGCACCATATCAACAACAGTACAAGGACTAATCGAGGGAGGAGCATTTTTTCATCGCTGCAGATGACTTCATCTTTGTCGTGTGACGTTGTTATTTCACGTATCATAGGTGATGTCATTTTTGGAACGCGACTTTGACGACCGTGAAAAACGACTGATGTTTGTTGAAATACTTGCTGTTACTACCGCTCAATCGACATAGATAACGAACTTTTACAGCGAATACACATTAGAAAGCAACTTCAGAATGCGAAAATAACAACAAAAACATCAACAATAGTAATTTTCATCATTGTAATAATGGACGCTTTCCTTCCCATGAGGGAGCTCAAAATGAACGCACATCACACATCTGCCAAAAAGAAAGGTAAAGATCTAAAACACAAATACACACCTCTGGATTTTACCATATATATTCACACATACATTCACTTACGCGCGCACGCACACACGCACGTACGCACACACTCAATAACGCGCGCGCGCGCGCGCGCGTGTGTATGTTTCAGTACGTGCGTACGTTGGCACACGCACGCGTGTTTATATGCGCGTGTGTGTGCGTGCGTTATGTGTGCGGATGCAAGTGTGTGCATGTCAGCGCAAGGGAGGGGAGAGATGGTGCATGCGAGAGAGAGAGAGAGAGAGGGTGTCACAGAGAAAAAGTTGAAAAGCAAGAGATAGAGGGTTGAGGGAAGGCGGAAGAGAGGGAGGTGTGTGAAAAGGGGGGGGGGGGGGGGGGGGGGGGGGGGGGGGGGGGGGGGGGGGGGGGGGGTGGGGCAGAGGAGAAGAAATGTTGGTTTGGTTGAGCGTCTCTCTCTCTCTCTCTCTCTCTCTCGCGCGCGCGCGCGCGCGCGCGCGCGTGCGCACATTCTCTTGACACTCTTATCAAGTTGTCGGGAGAATTGTCGAGATCAGGAAAAAAAAAAAAAAAAAAAAAAAACTGCGTTGCTCACCGTGAAACCCTCTTATCAGCAAGCCAATGAATCATTCATTTTTGTGCCACTGTCGACAATTCAAAGACTGACGTCTGCGTCACCCTCGCACGTTTTCAGGAAACGCTGTCAGTCCCTGTCGTCTGCTGCAAACGTCACGGTGCGTGTCAACTGTCGTCTGCTG
>JADBJO010000364.1:436522-474022 GCA_016801955.1 Conus betulinus | reverse complement strand
GCGTAAAATCCCATCACCAACTTTGGGAAGAGTAGGCCAGTTTGGCCGTTGATATGGATGACACGTTACACATAACACGCACCCTGCGTGAGAAATGGAAAGAAAGAAGGAGGTAAGGAAAATGAGTGAACGATATTGACTGGATGTCACGGGAAAACGACTGAATGAAGCGCCAGCTGGCAGCTCTTCAGTAGGCACCACCAAGGTAGGCAGCCCGTAGTGTAAACGAGTGTCGCTTGTAAAGCGCTTGGAGCTTGGACTCTAGCCGAGAATAGGCGCTACATAAGTATCCATTATTATTGTTATTATAAGTATGTAAAAAGCAAAAAGAAGTGAAGAGATAGAGAGCGAGCGAGCGAGCGAGCGAGCGAGCGAGAGAGAGAGAGAGAGAGAGAAGAGAGAGAGAGAGAGAGAGAGAGAGGCAAGCTACAGTTAGAATGGAACATGATTTAAAAAAACGTGGCAGTTTATTCATTTATTCCGTTTTCGCTTTGTGTGATGTTTTTTCTTTCTTTCACTATACAGTCCCCAGCACATTACTCGCTTCATTCTAAAACAACCAGTCCATAGCAGAATACAATCAGAAAGAGAAACAGTGACTTAACAAGGTTGTTGGTGCGGCTGTTGTTGTTGCTGCATATCAAGAGAAATGAATTTTGAATAGTACAGTTTGACTTTGTGTGGAGCGATGGTGTGTGTTCTTGTTTACCTTCAGACTGGATTGGTTTGGCACTGTGATAGTGGGTTGACTGGCCGGAATTCTTTGTCTTTCTTTCTTTGTCCATGTTTACAAATTCTGTGATGCGTTCCATAGCTTATGTGTCTTTGTTTGCTTCGAACCCCCCCCCCCCCCCCCCCCCCTCCGCCTCTCCTGTTCTTGCCTTCGTTTTCACGAGTTCGAGTTTCGTGTGGAGGCCTTTGTATGTATGCATGTTGGCTGCATTTGTGAAATATTTCAAAACAGCAAAGAGATTTTGAAACACGTCAGAACACGCCCCCATTTTTTTTTTTTTTTTTTTAAATCTTGAAATAATCCGCCTTGTCAATCAGCAATCGGCACTTAACCTACCATCTCACACGCGTGAGTTCTACGGGTTTACCGCTGGGCTCAAGCTATTAAGAACAATGATTATTATAACAGATTAGAATAGTTGATATAAAGCTAACTGTTAGGAAAAAGCCCAGGGTCAATGCACTGTAAACACATGATCAAAATGTACAACGCCAAACAAAGCAACTCCCGGAAGTTGTGGAACTCTCCAGGTGTTTTCATTCCTTTCCCTATGCTCTGTCCGTCTGTCCGTTCGCGTGGCTGGCTACCTGCTGTTTGATTTGCTGAAAAACCGAAGGCTTCCTGTTTTCGCCCAGCCAATGGGGTTTGGAAGAAGTCGTGGAGCGCGCGTGGGGGTAGACATCCAGGATGTGTAACCCCTCCTCGATCATGGTCTTCCATGACGTAGTGAAAAAGGCGTGGAACATCCTGGACAGACGAGACTTTGCACCTCACGTGGAGAGCATTGCACGGCGAATGTTGAGGTCGTGCATTTTGGAGGACGTAGAAGTCACTGTGATTGTGTAATATTCACAGGACACGTTTTCTTACGTGTGGAAGACATCACGGACGGATATTGAAAAGACAGTGTGATATGTTTCCTATCTGACAGGGAAGTCCCATAAAAACGGGGAAAACCCCGACGAGTGTTTAAAAGAAAGCTGTGGTTTGCTCTTTCGGCGTATCGACACGCCAACCTGGTCAGTCGTGGCGTCTGTAGTCTGTTTGTGTCTGTGTGTAGTAATTCATTGGCCCGTCACTATGTGTTGTTGTGAGTATTGGTCGGTTATTGTGTGTGTGTGTGTGGATGGTTATTGGTTCATCGTTAGATATGTGGTAGGTTGTTTGCCTGTCATTGTGTGTTATTGATAGTGATCCGTCATTGTGTGGGTACAGAGACGATTGTCGGTTGATCATTGATTACATGTGGATTATTGGCCCGTCATTATGTCCGTTGTTGATTTTGGCCCGTCATTTTGTGTTTTGTGGATCATGGGCCAGTCTTCATGTTGCCTGTAGATGATTGGCGTTGTGGTCCAGCGTGAACGGCCAGAAGCACCCACAGTGCTGTGCTAGCTCCATCTGACTGCTAGGATTGATGAAGACCTGGGGCGAAATACATAGCACATTGACTGACTGATTGATCAGTGCGTGTCTGGGTTGACGGTTTGGTTCCAGAGAGTTCGCTGATATCGCACAGGATGAGCAGCCAGGTGCAGAGAGCCGTTCTTCTGGATCTCCACGTCTCCCCCTCGCCTCCCTCCTCCTCTCCCTCGTCAGATCACATCGACCACCTCCACCCCTCCCGCACGTCGTCTGCCCCGCCCCGCTGTAATTACGTCAACGTGGTGAAGAACGTCACCAACCTCCTCCTCAACAACCACACCTGCCTCGACCTCGTGCATCTCTACCTCTTGACCTCCGCGGGCACTGACACGGGCAGCGTAGCTGAGCAGACCGTGTCCAGTGAAGGGCAGGACGTTCACTTCACTGTGGTGGAGGCGGAGACCCATATCGCCAGTTTCTACCGTGCAAAGCAGACTTTGGACGACCTGGAGGTGTCCAACATCATCCTGATGTGCCACGCTGGCCACAAACAATTCTGGACGTACGTATGCCAGGAACTCCTCACGCCTGTGCATGAGTGGGAAGTGGCGGTGGCGCAGCTGCCTCTTCGGAACGACATGGCACACGCGGATGAAATCCCCAGGACGATATCCAACGACCACCTCAGTCAGTCGGAACTGCCGATCTGTAACGAACTTCAGAATCTGCTGACACTTACCCATGAATCCAGCTCAGGAAGAGCCAGTAACCACATTGGACGCCCAGAATCCACGACCCAGGACGGCTCTCCAGCAGGGAGTCCTGTGAATACCATCCACACTCTTCACAACTTGACGCCTTGGATGCCGATTCCTCACGACGTCAATGGACTGCTGAATCGGTCCGGGCGGAGGTCCGGAGCTTCCTGAAGACCTTGCCCTCGCTGCTGGGGCTGCCCGAGGTGGAGAGGTCCCGGCTGTTGCCTGGGGAGGGGCAGGGGTTCGTGCACGGCTTCAGCACGCGGCGCGGGGGAGTGACGTCGGTGGGCACCCTGTGCTCCATGAACCTGATGTACACGGACAAAAAAGCCTGACTCCCGGCTGGTGGTGGAGGAAAACCGTAGACGTCTGTCGCTGGTGAGTGAAATAAATGTTGAATTGATTTTGAATAACTCCGCCGGTTTACTTGGACAGACAAATTACTAGACAAAGCACGACGCGTTTTTGACCTCTTAGGTCTTCTTCAGGCAAGATGAACAATATTCAGGACATTGAAATCGAAGAACGAGCAATCACTTCTCGAACTCGGTTAGAGATGGGCGTTTCAGTCTGCACTGTGAAAATGTGTAGAGATTACTGGTCCATTGTCGACCTTGAGGGCAAATCAAAGTGAATGAGTCTGCACTCTGAAGGTGGTGTAGATTACCAGTCCATTGTCAATCTTGAGGGCAAATCAAAGTGAATGAGTCTGCACTCTGAAGATGGTGTAGATTACCAGTCCATTGTCGATCTTGAGGGCAAATTAAATTATGTGTAAACCCACGTTATGTAAAGATGATGCTGTCCTTGATAGTAAATCAAATTGTTTTAACTCACATGCTACAGATCGTGCTGCCCTTGATTACAAATCACAAAGATATTTTACTTCTAATTGTACAGACGGTGCTGTCTGATGGCAAAGCAATTGATGCTGTAGCTTAGCTGCTGAACTTTTTTGTAAGCAAGATTTTCCATGATGATATCATTAAGTGTGATCTTTAGACGTAGCAGTTCCCTGCTGACATTACAGCAGTAGTCAAGAGACATAGCTCTTCCCTGCTGACATCGTATCAGTAATCAAGAGACATAGTTCTTCCTATTTGACATCGGAGCTGTGGTCAATAGACGTAGCTTTTTCCTTCTGACCTCATAGCTGTTGCCAGTAGATGTAGCGTTTCCTTCTGACCTCATAGCTGTGGTCAATAGACGTAGGTCTTCCCTGCTGATAGCAAAGCCTTGACCAACACACCTAGGTTTTCCCCGATGACACGAAAGTTGTGGCCGGTAGACGTAGCTTTCACGAAAGTTGTGGCCGGTAGACGTAGCTTTTCCCTGCTGATATCCTAGCTGTTGCCAATAGACGTAGCCCTTTCCTGATGGCATGAGAGCTGTGGTCAGCCAGCTTGGATTCCTGACCCTGAAGCAGGTGACAAGGACACGGCGTAGGACATACCATACACAAGAACATTCACATCGCAGCGCACGTGAACACACCATGCAGAAAGACATTCACGTAGCAGCGCACGCGAACACACCATACAGAACAGGATTCACATCGCAGCGCACGTGAACTCACCATACAGAACGGGATTCACATCGCAGCCCACGTGAAACACACCATACAGAGCGGGATTCCTATCGCAGCGCACGTGAACACACCATACAGAACGGGATTCACATGGCAGCGCACGTGAACACACCACACAGAACAGGATTCACATGGCAGCGCACGTGAACACACCATGCAGAAAGACATTAACGTAGCAGCGCACGTGAACACACCATACAGAACGGGATTTACATCGCAGCGCACGTGAACTCACCATACAGATCGGGATTCACATTGCAGAGCACGTGAACACACCATACAAAACGGGATTTACGCCGCAGCGCACGTGAACACACCATACAGAACGGGATTCACATGGCAGCAGCGCACTTGAACACACCATACAGAACGGGATTCACATCGCAGCGAACGCGAACACACCATACAGAACGGGATTTACATCGCAGCGCACGTGAACACACCATACAGAACGGGATTCCTATCGCAGCGCACGTGAACACGCCATACAGAACGGGATTAATATCGCAGCGCTCGTGAACACACCATATAGAACGGGATTCACATGGCAGCGCCACGTGAACACACCATACAGAACGGGATCCACATGGCAGCGCACTCGAACACACCATACAGAATGGGATTCACATGGCAGCGCACTCGAACACACCATACAGAACAGGATTCACATGGCAGCGCACTCGAACACACCATACAGAACGGGATTCACATTGCAGCGCACATGAACACACCATATAGAACGGGATTCACATGGCAGCGCACGTGAACTCACCATACAGAACGGGATTCACATGGCAGCGTCACGTGAACATCCCACACAAAATGGGATTCACATGGCAGCGCACGTGAACACACCACACAGAACAGGATTCACATGGCAGCTCCACGTGAACACACCATACAGAACGGGATTCACATGGCAGCGCCCACGTGAACACACCATACAGAACGGGATTCGCATCGCAGTGTACGTGAACACACCATACAGAAAGACATTCACATCGCAGAGCACGTGAACACACCATACAGAACGGGATTCACATCGCAGCGCACGTGAACACACCATACAGAACGGGATTCACATCGCAGCGCACGTGAACACACCATACAGAACGGGATTCACATGGCAGCGCCACCTGAACACACCATGATAATTATAGAACGGGATTCACGTCGTTGCGCACATGAACACACCATACAGAACGGGATTCACATGGCAGGGCACGTGAACACACCACACAGAATGGGATTTACATCGCATTCTCACGTGAAAACACCACACAGAACGGGATTCACATCGCAGCGTACGTGAACACGCCATTCAGAACGGGATTCACATGGCAGCGTCACGTGAACATCCCACACAAAACGGATTCACATGGCAGCGCACGTGAACGCACCATACAGAACGGAATTCACATCGCAGTGCCAAGTGAACAAACCACACAGAACGGGATTCACATCGCAGTGCCACGTGAACACACCATACAGAACGGGATTCACATGGCTTCGCCACGTGGATACAAACAAATCAACGCAGGTTTCCCGGTCTTCTTCCTTTTTGTGTGTCTTTTATTTGTCATGTTGCCCTATTGTGCTTTTTGACCACCACCACCCCCCCCACCACCCCCAAAAAAAAAAAAAAAAAAAAAAGAAAGAAAAAAAAAAGAAAGAAAGAAACAAAAACAAACAAACTCAGGAGGCAAGGACAGTTTTAGTTTGAAATGAAAGAAAAATTAAAGGTAGTAATGGCCGGTACCTATGCTGTGCGTCACGCGGTAGACACAAGTAAGTAGTGATTGGTAGCCAGGTTCTGTGTCATACACTAGCTCAAAGTTGGGAGAGATCGGTAGCGATGCTTTGCATCGCACAGAAGATAAGAAAAAGAAATAACGAACGATGGGTTGCGATGCAGTGCGTGTTACTGTACCGTCAGCTTAATAACGGTGATTACTGTGTGTTTGTGATAGAAGGCTGAATTCAAAGGTAAGTCTTTACGTGGATCATGTTTCTCATTGTGTTAGTCTTTACCTCAATTACGTCATCCTTCTTGATGAAGTCAGTGTGATGAATAGAGACATCTCCGTGGAGAACTTGCGTGCGCGCGCGCACACACACACGCATGCACGCACGCACGCACACACACACACACACACACACACACACACACACACACACACACACACACACACACACACACACATGATGTCATCCAACCAAACACGCGCACTTGAGCACACATGAACACACACGCACAGGCCGTGGTAAGGTGATGGGCTGTATGTATTATGGTACCCGATAGTTAACCCTGCATGTGATGATAACCCCTGACCTGTCGGACTGTTGGGTGATTCAGGCAGGAGGCTTTGACCCTCACACCTTTCACATCGTCCGGGTGGAGCACGGGCACCGGGTGTGGACGGTCGGAGACGAGCAGCCCCCCAAATTCGACGCCCTCATCACCAACCGTCGTGACGTCACCATCGCCGCCGCCGGCGCCGACTGCATCCCGCTGCTGTTCGCCGACCCCGTGGCCATGGTGGTGGGCGCCGCGCATGCCGGCTGGCTGGGCTCGGCGGAGAGAGTGGCCGAGTGTGTGGTGAACGCCATGGGCGAGCGGTTCGGGTCCAGGCCAGAGGACATCCGGGTATCCATGGGGCCGGGGCTGCGCCTGGGCTGCTTCAAAGTGCTGGAGGAGGACGGCAGGATGTTCGCCGAAATCCACCCGTCCTGCCAGGTGGACAGCGTACAGCCGGTCTGCCACGTCATCCACAAGGGAGGCCGGCCCAGGGAGGATTTAAAGGGCTGCTTTCCAGGTGATGAACACCTTCAGGTACATGCAACGTCAGCAACACTGGAGCAGTTTGAGACTCCAAATGGTTCAGACTGTGTGGACAGGGAAGAGCCTGAGGTCCCTCTTCTGGTCACCCAGGCCACAGACGAAGGGGAAGCCCCTCAAACATCTGTTGTGAACACTGTGGACAACGTGAATCCGCGCATTTCGACGTTGTCCAAACGCCTGCTGGGGGGGAGCTGAGAGTGGAGCACATTCCGACTGAAAGGCTCAAGCCCAAAAACACAGCGACCGCGGAAGAGCTCCCGCCTGCAGTGGACTTTCGTGGACCTGCAGATGACCAACTACCACGTGCTGCTTCAGGCCGGGGTCAAGGCCGAGCACATCGACATGAGCACCTCGCACTGTACCCAGTGCAACCCCGACTTGTACTTCTCTTACGAGAGAGACGGCTTTCCTTTCGGCAACCAGATCGGCTTCATCTCCATGCCCTCAAGGTTGTCGCACTGAAGATGGGGGTCGTCACCACGCCCTCACAACCCTGACACTGAAGATCAGGCTTAATGAGCACATCGTTATATTGAGGGTGGGCTTCGTCATCACATGCACATACTGAAGATGATCTTCATCACCACACACCTCAATTCTCAATATGATCTTAATCACCACACCCATAGTTCTGAAGATGATCTTCAACACCACACCCTGAATTCTGAAGATGATATTCATCATCACACCCTCAATTCTGAAGATGATCTTCATCACAACACCCTCAGTTTGAAGATGATCTTCATCACAACACCCTCACTTCTGAAGATGATCTTCATCACCACACCCTCAGTTCTGAAGCTGAACTTCATCACCACAACCTCAATTTTGAAGATGACCTTTAACACCATTTCTCAATTCTGAGGGTGATGTTCATCATCACCACACCCTCAATTCTGAAGATGATCTTCATCATCACACCCTGAATTCTGAAGATGATCTTCATCACCACAACCTCAATTCAGAAGATAGTCTTCATCACCACACCCTGAATTCTGAAGATGATCTTCATCACCACACCCTCAATTCTGACGATGATCTTCATCATCACACCCTCAGTCCTGAAGATGATCTTCATCACCACACCCTCAATTCTGACGATGATCTTCATCATCACACCCTCATTTCTGAAGATGATCTTCATCACCACACCCTCAGTTCTGAAGATGATCTTCATCACCACACCCTCATTTCTGAAGATGATATTCATCATCACACCCTCAGTTCTGAAGATGATCTTCATCACTACACCCTCAATTGTGAAGATGATATTCATCATCACACCCTCAATTCTGAAGATGATCTTCATCACTACACCCTCAATTGTGAAGATGATATTCATCATCACACCCTCAGTTCTATGATCTTCATCATCACACCCTCAGTTCTATGATCTTCATCATCACACCCTCAATTCTGAAGACGATCTTCACCATCACACCCTCAATTCTCTGATCTTCATCATCACACCCTCAATTCTGAGATATCATCATCATCATCCTCAATTCTGAAGATGATCTTCATCATCACACCCAAAACGTTTCTTACACTGAAGAGCAACTTTCAAAACGCATCCTTTACGTTCTTTTACACTGAAGATCGGTTTGATTACTACGCCTACAGTTTCTCAAACTGAAGAACGGTTTCATTGGTTTCCTTACCACACCTACAGTTCCTCGCACTGAAGAACAGTTTCATTGGTTTCCTTACCACACCTACAGTTCCTCGCACTGAAGAACAGTTTCATTGGTTTCCTTACCACGCCTACAGTTCCTCGCACTGAAGAACAGTTCATTGGTTTCCTTACCACGCCTACAGTTCCTCACACTGAAGAACGGTTTGATTGGTTTCCTTACCACACCTACAGTTCCTCACACTGAAGAACAGTTTCATTGGTTTCCTTACCACGCCTACAGTTCCTCACACTGAATAACGGCTTCATTGGTTTCCTTACCACACCTACAGTTCCTCATACTGAAGAACGGTTTCATTGGTTTCCTTACCACACCTACAGTTCCTCGCACTGAAGAACAGTTTCGTTGGTTTCCTTACACACACACAACACACACACACACACACACACACACACACACACACACACACACACACGCACACACACACACACACACACACACACACACACACACACACACACACACACACACACACACACACACACACACACACAGGCGCTCGCGTGCACGCGCATGTCGGAGTCATGCTAACAAAACTAAACAAAATTTCATCAACATTAGAACTTACTAATATTGATTCAGTTGTGATATTTTACAATTCGTGTCTGATAGTCAAAATCAAAATGCGCGCGCGCGCGTGTTTGTGTGTGTGTGTGTGTGTGTGTGTGTGTGTGTGTGTGTGTGTGTGTGTGTGTGTGTGTGTGTGTGTGTGTGTGTGTGTGTGTGTGTGTGTGTTCAGAACACATTCATGTTGACGGTGTTCCTCCGTTACCTAATTCCACACCCCTCATAACGTTATAGGCCATGTAAAACTGTGTTGCATCCTTTTATGTTCCTCGAATTTTAATGAATGTGATAAGCCGTTTTTTGGTCATATCAGAGAGCTCATTTTTCGATCGCTTTTCATTCCTTTGTTTACTTTTTATTCTATTTCATTTTTTTCTTTTTTTGACGGGTGTGTGTGTGTGTGTGTGTGTGTGTGTGTGTGTGTGTGTGTGTGTGTGTGTGTGTGTAACGATCGTTGATTTAAAGAATGCCCATGCTGACCTTTTCTTTTTGAACAATTTTTTTCACCTTTTATACACATTGCAATGGTGATTACGTTGAAGACGGCCATGAATTCATGACTAGTTTTCATGTTTGCTTTTACGAAAATTACCTGTTTGTTGTAAGCAACTTTGGATGATTGTGTGATAATTGTGTTCAGACTGTGAGGACAACTGTTGACGATTGTGTTAAGGACATTAGTTGTGAATTTCAGGACACCTTTTGCCGAAGATGGCGAAGCGAGCAGCAATCAGTTTCAGGACACTTCGCGCACTCGTCCAGTTCCTCGCTGGGTCACATTATATTTTTTACATTTCTGTGTTGTGCTGGGGGAAACGTTTGACAGGCATTTAGAAAAAAGAATTAACTGTTCTTCTTAAAACTTTGTCCTTTTGTGTGTGTGTGTGTGTGTGTGTGTGTGGATGTGGGAAAAGAGAGGGTAGAATTGTTATATGGGTATGCGTGCGCGGATCCTTGTGTGTGTGTGTGTGTGTGTGTGTGTGTGTGTGTGTGTGTGTGTGTGTGTGTGATTGTGCGCTTGTGCACAGGATGGCGTGCATGTATGTGTGTGTGTGTGTGTGTGTGTGTGTGTGTGTGTGTGTGTGTGTGTACCTATTGCGTGTTGGAGAGAGAGAGAGAGAGAGAGAGAGAGAGAATGTGTTTGAATGCATGCCCATGTGCACGCGCTTGTCTGTGTGTGAGGGCGGATGGGAGCGGGAGGGGAGTGCATGTGCGTGTGTGT
This sequence comes from Conus betulinus, assembly GCA_016801955.1. Taxonomy (NCBI): domain Eukaryota; kingdom Metazoa; phylum Mollusca; class Gastropoda; order Neogastropoda; family Conidae; genus Conus; species Conus betulinus. The sequence goes on along the minus strand of JADBJO010000364.1, from coordinate 463,253 downwards.
GTGTGTGTGTGTGTGTGTGTGCCCAAATGCATGCTTGAGAGAGGAGCATATTTGTGTTTGTGTGTGAGTGTGCACGCTCCAGTGTGCGTGCGTGTGTGAAAGCGTCACAACCATTAGCTAATCTGACAATAAATTATTCCAGTAATCATTCGGAGATTCTGTGTGTGTGTGTGTGGTGTGATGTGTTGTGTGGTATGATTTGGTGTAGTGTAGTGTGTGTGTGTGTGTGTGTGTGTGTGTGTGTGTGTGTGTGTGTGTGATACGAATCTGACATTGCATCCTGAAAGATAAAACTCATCCTGAAGAAGGAAAGTTCCTTATCTCTTTCACGCTGTCAGTTTTCCTGGTACCTAATCCCCATCCCCCATCCTCATCCCCTATCTCCTTCCTCCCCTCCTCCCCTCCCCTCCCCCCCCCCCCCCCTCTCGCTCCTGGTAATCTAATGGTACCGCGGAAGTGGTCATTCGTCCGCATGACCGTTGACCAGGGGCACGTGATCAACCACTTTTCCTCTGATGTTATGTCAGCGTATTTGTGACGGATCTGTGAACTGGTCAGTCATTGGACGGTTGAGGAAGTTTGAACATTCAGCGATGAAATTCTATTGTCAGAGCGTGTACCTGTTAATAAGGCTTAGGGGGTGGGGGTACAGAAGCAGTATTAACAGGAAAAAGATTTTTCTGTCTGACCTTTAGTCCAATAACAACAACAGCAACAACTGTGGACCTAGGGGGCTGCCTTGTTTGATCCTGCTAGGACATATGAAAAAAAAAAATGGTTTATACATGTCATTAAACAAAGGGTCTTTGCTCATGCTCTCTTCTTTAATGTTACATCACCATGTTGAGTAAAAAGAAAAAAGAAGTACCCATCCCATCGCTGAGAACTTATATCAGAATAAATAACCATTTTTCTGTCACAGATCTTACTATTGACCAAAACACCTTCGGATCATAAACCGAATCTCGAAACTTTCGTAGTCTCTATTCCTTACACTTGCAACTTCTGGTCTTCTCTGATTTTGCGTACTCTTTTCTTGCATTTACATCCACTTCTTTCTTAGTTTTCATGTTAATAATTGATTGACATCAATGAAATCTGGTTAGAAGCCTTTACTTTTTTGGGGGGGCTGACACTCATTGTCAAGCCAGTCACTCTGATCGTTTCTTTTACCTATTGTCCGAACCATACAGGTGCCGCCCCATTCGAAGCTTTGGTAAACTGGCTTAATGGCATCAGCTGTCAACATCTGGCCAGACTTCAGTAGCATCTGTTAAACTTCATTGTGTGCACGTATTTGTGTGTGTGTGTGTGTGTGTGTGTGTGTGTGTGTGTGTGGTGGTGTGTGCGTGAGAGAGAGAGAGAGAGAGAGAGAGAGGGGCGGGGGGCATAGGCATAGAAATTAAGACGTAGAATGTTATCAGTAAAGGGGACAAAGTCTGACGACAATTATTTGCAAACAGCAGACAAGGAAAGGATTTACTATTAAGGTTTTCCTGGTTTGCACCCCCCTCCTTCTTTTTTTCAGATTTAAGTCTTGTGAATCTTCTATATACATAGCATGCTGTATGCATGTAGGGGTGTCTTTGATTTAAAAGTAAACAAGGTATATAAAGACGGATGGGTAACATTACGCTGAATTGCGGTGTTAAAATAACCCCATCCCCATCCCATCCTTTCTGGGGGAAAAAAACACACAGAATGGCACCCAGGAGATCGCAAACTCAACCAACTTCGAAAAGTTCTTACAATTTTTTTCTTTTTTCTTCTTTTTTTTTGTGGAAGTTTTAAAGTGGGGTAGGGGTAGGGCGGGGAATGGGGTGAGGCGCTTCATTACTTCATCAGGATATTAAGCAGCTTGGAAACTGTGACTGAGATATTGTTATATTCGGACGGAAAGCGAACAGCTGCTTACTGGCGCCAGCTATTTAGCCTACTACATTCGTCGAGAGAACAGTCGGTGGACGCAGCCAGTAAGACAGACGGAGTTGTTTCCCATCAACTGAACAGGTTTAAACTGTCCTGCTGAACTCTTCTGCTGTGTTTTCCAACCTAACAGACATGAAATCCTGTCTGTCTGTCTCTCAACAAAAACAAAACAGTTTAGTATGTTAACATGTGCGAGAGCGTTATCATTTAGATCAGACCATAATCCTCCTTTTTTTTCTTGGCCTTTTTTTTCTTTCTAAACATGGCCCATGGAACTGTTTTTAAATAATGCTAAATTCAGGCTTACAGCATTATGTTTACATTTCCACAAAGTAACTTTGATGCTCATTACATCAGTGAAATTTACTTAATTAAACGTTTCTACATTCTGAACTATCGGCACAGATGGTCAGCAAGACAGACGGAGTTATTTCCCCTTTAATTGAACGACTTCCTCTCCGCTGTATTCGCTTGGCTCGCAATATACACATGACATACGTCAGCTTGAATTTGTCGTAACCAAGGGTTGTCATTTATATACTGTCTTTTATTATAGCATCAGAACGGAAATGTGACGAACTCAGTGTGATGATAACTTTTAAGTCTTTGGTAGGGTCTATTGACACCATACACTCTTTGGCAGTAATGAGAATCCAAAATACTCTCTTTAGTAGGCCTCTGTCCACACTCTGGAGCAACGCGACAATAAAAGAAAAAAAAGAAGTGAAAAATGAGACAAAACCAGACAAGTATATGCTTCTCTTGTTCATCTGTGTGTTTGCTCGCGACTAGATTCAAAGATGAAAAGGTCTGTGTCAGTCTTGAATAAATGTTAATTGGTTTATTTCTCTTGTTGTTGGTGTATAACCTACGTGTTTTAGGTTGAGGCTATACGAGTAAGCTTATAAAATTCTTTTTCTGGGAATGTCTCCTGTTTGTGCTCAGTGTTGTTATTTCTGATACACACACACACACACACACACACACACACACACACTGTCCACGAAAACCCTGAAACGAAGCTTCTGATTGACCAGGGACGATAACTGCAGTCCTAGGTTTGACCACTTGTGCACGTCAGCTAAAAAGTGTAGGGAGCAGTTTTGAATAATAAACATTCTCATTCGTAAAATAAATAAACAGCAATGCTGTCTGTGTTGTCTGAAAGACACAGAGGAAGCAAGACAAAGTTTCTTTGTGTGCACGCGTGTGTGTTCGCACGGGATTGGATAGGAGCGAGGCAGGAGGAGGCGGAATGGAGTCTAAATGGAGAGAGAGGGAGACAACGTGTGATCGTCTGCCAGCCTCGTTTAAGTAACCAAAAAAGTTTTAGTTCTATTTAAAAAAAAAAAATAATCATATGTGTAACCAATGCATCATTTACAGAAGTAACCATCATATACGTAAACAATGATTTGTGTAGAAATATAATCCATCTTTCCTGTAAATAATCCTACTGTATTTGTAAGTAATGCATTATTTATACAAATTATAGATCTATACAACCTTGACATATGTAAATATTTCATTCACACAGAACAATTGATAGCCAAACACAGTCGTAAAATACTTCATTTATTTAAACAAATAGGCAATTATACTGGCAAATAAGCATTCCACTTGATTTTTCATTCTGCTACATTGGCAAATAATTTCAATTTACTTATCAAATGGTAATTTATGTAAATAATGCTTTGTTTAGACATGACTTATTTACATGAGTAATTGTGGTATTTTACATGAGTAATTGTGGTATAGTCATATTATAATGATCTGTTCCACTGAGTGACAAAATAACTATTACATAAATATATCCTGAAATTGTTTACTGTGTAATGAATTAAAAAAGACAGTCATAATTTAGGATGCTCCCCATGATAATGGTTATGTTCATGAAGATCATACTGTTTCGCTTTAAAATCAGTCAAATAATCTCCCGTGGGGATACTGGGGGATCTTATGTACATACAGTTGCCTCTCCTTTTGGACATTCTGTGCTAGTAACGCCACTTTTCCTTTTGCTCTCAGTAATTCTGTCTCCTTCTTTTGTTGTACTGTCGTCTACTGTCCTTTCTGTCTACGCATCTTTTATCTATCTTTTTCCACAACTGCTTCCCACAAATTTCTGTGCTCAACGAAGTTGGAGTGAACTGACTATACTCTTGAGTATGGTGTGAATATCCCAACAGGGTAAAATGAGTTCACATGCCAGAAGAAGAAGCCAAATATTTATCTTACAAATGGAATGCCATAGGGGAGGATAGTAAGAAAAGGTGGGTGAAGAATGAGTGGTGGGAGGGTACTGACTTTGCTCACCATTATGCCACAAATAAAGCTCAAAAGATCATCACACCACTTGGTCTGCAGCTCTGACCATTGAAGCACTGATCATACTTAGCTTTTATCATATATGTGTCCACGACTCTGTGTGTGTGTGCAAGTGTGTGTGTGTTTGTGGGGGCAGTTGTGTTCATGTTCAAAGCTGACAGCCTAAGTTCACAGAGTGAAAGGTGTGTTTGTCACCTGCAACAACAAACTGGTCTTGTCTTCAAGTATAACCCCCTCCCCCCACCCTTCCCAAATTTTTATCTTCTGCGTTCTTCCATATTCTGTGAATCTGTAAACAGCACAAGTTTCCATGTAATCACAAGAACTGGTGATAAGCATGTTGATAGTTGTTGTGTCCTTGTCTTTAGAGAAGACTGGCAGTAAAAAAAAAAGTTTAAACCTCAAAAACCATAGAGAATAAGGAATGGTGTGTAAGAGCCAGAGAGGCTGATTTATATGTGGAAAAGGGGGCTGGAAGAGCCCAGTGGTAGAGCACCGGACTTGTAATCTTGGTGATTCTCGGGTTGCTGGTTTGAATCTCCGCCGGGCCGTTTCAGTACAGGGGGATTTTTCCCTCAGAGTTTACATCGGTTCTGACTCCATTTCCCATACAGTCCTTCGAATGAGACTATAAACTGAGGTTCCGTGTGTGAATGCATGCATAACATCTTGCACACACTTAAAATCCCATCACCAACTTTCGGAAGAGAAGGCCAGTTTGGCCGTTGGTATGGATGACATGTTACACATAGCATGCACCTTTCCCTACGCTGGAGTATAGCTGCCTTAATGGCCGTATAAAAAATGGTCATACACACAAAAACTCCACTCCCTTTGTTGGGTAGAAGGGATTACTACTTGCCTGTCTACACAGGGAGTGTCCGCTGGAGTATCGGCCTGTGTACGCAGAAGAAGGAGAAGAAGATACATGGAAGAGCTGCACAACTATCTCCGCATCAACTAGAACGAGCTGTTGTCGACTTCAGTCAATAGAGCACAGACCAAGAAGCAGCTACACAGCCGCTGTCGAACGAGAAATGGCATTACTGAATTCCATCTAACAGGACTGCCAGCACTGCAGGATGTCATTTGGTGGGTGGCTCAAGGTGATCTAGTACTGACTGAGCAAACCTATGTGATCACTGGCACTGGACTGAGACAAAATGGAACTGGGTGCGTCTGTGTAGACTGTAGTTATAATGGCCGACATGTCTTCTGAAAGAAATACAGCAGATGGGGCATAGATGAGATAGACTGAAAAACAAACAAACAAACAAAAACGTTTTTTTTTTTAAAATTTACTGACAGACGGCAGAAAACAATTTCCTTGGCCTAAAAAAAAATGAAAGCTTTTAGGTTTATTCACAAGGACTCTCTCTTTCTCACACACACACACACACACACACACACACACACACACACACACACACTCACATACATACACACACATGTACAAATGCACTAATACACACATCCTTCATTTCTAAGTACGTTCTCATACGCAATATACTTAAGGAGAAAACATAAATAATAAAAGTATTAAGAATTTTTTTTTAAAAAAGATGATGTAATGCTGCACTGATTCTACCTCCTGCCCCCCTCTCCCCCCCACCCCTCCTCCACCTTCCCCGTTGAAGACAAGTTTTCCAATTCCAGCATGCATGCTACAGACCTCAAGTCGGTTTCATTATCACATTATCACACGGATAAACAGTCCATCATGATCACAATAACAGTCAGTGACTACCTGTTTCTTGAGACCAAGTATCCATTGAGGAAAATAAGAAGGGAGCAAGAGGAATCTTCAATAATCTTATGTAACAAACCAACCAAACCATTCTATCCAAGTTAGATGTTTGTTGTCTACATAAAACAACATGAAAATAAGGAGTGAGAGAGAGAGACAGCGTGTGTACTGTGTGTAAAAATTTGTGTAATATGGTACAGACTGAAGTGCATGCTTATAATATCAACCTTCTTAACAATGGCATTCCTTGCAAAACATCTTTTAATATTATTAAGTTGTTTTCATGTGCAAAGACAGTCAAATAAGTGAACACTGCAAGGTGCAGACAAAATACCTTCAGTTTTTTTTTTGTTTGTTTGTTACCTTGTTCAGTTCTGTAAGGATTTTCTTTTTTAATTTTTCTGCTTTCATTCTTCTTTTCATTTTCTTGTCATCCCTTTACCAAGTCCTCAATTCTCGTTTCAATTTCTTGCAATCCCTTTACCAAATGAACAAACTCGTTTTTCCCCTTAATTTCCATCAAACCCTACTTTCTCGCCCTGTTCTTCATCGTCAACCAAGCGTTGCCTTCGATGCGGTGTGTTCGGGGCCTCTCGTAGTTAAACCCTGGAAGCTTGAGGTCGGTGGAAGGCAACATCTTGGTCATCAGCCCCGTCACTGCAGTCAGATTGTTTTCTCGAATGGTGTGAAGCGGTGACCTTCCTTGACCACCATGGGCTTGCGGAGAATGATTTGCACCTTGGATGTGTCACCAGGCATCAGCATGGAAACATCCGGAGGGGGCTTTGATGCAGGCGGAGATGTTCCACGTGTTGCTGTACATCATCTGGGCAGGCACAGTAAAACACATCGAAAAGCATGTCAGTAAATGACTCATCTAGGTACGTACAGAAAAAAACGCATTGAAAAGCTTATGATTTCATGACCATAAGAAATGCAGAAAGATGCAAGAAAATAAATAACAGAAAGAAGCTGCTCACTTTGTGAAATTATTCACTGAGCAGATATTTAAGAAGTGTGTGTGTGTGTGTGTGTGTGCGCGCGCTTGTGCTTGCATGTGTGTGCATGTGTGCGTGAATGCGTGCGTGTGTGTAAATATGTGTAGAGAGAATGATGTGAATGTCTAAAATGTAAGATTGATTCTACTGCCAATATCCACCAAGTGATTCACTGAGTTTCTGAAATATCGTTGGAATGTTACAATTTATAAAACCTGTTCATTCACTCAGTAAGTGACAAATGTTGAGTACACTGAAAGATGTCTACAGGCTTTTTTTTTTCTTACAATTGTTAGGAAAGTAAAGATATCATGCCTGCACTCCCATGCACACACACAAACACGCATGCTTGCACAGGCACACAAGCATGTGCGCACAAACACACACACACACACACACACACACACACACACACACACACACACACACACACACTCACTCACTCACACACACACTCACACTCACTCTCTCTCTCCCTCTCTCTCACTTTTTTTTTTTTTAAAGCACTTTTCTTTGCTTTCATACAAATGCATCATAAAAATGGGGAAAAGAAAAAAAAATATCTAACATGAGAAGGCGAACACAGAAGTTTAACCAAAACAATATATTTACAAATATTCTTCATTAACAATATAATGAGAGAGTTCAAACATACACACACATGTGCGCGCGCGCGCACACACACACACACGCACACATGCATGCACACATACACATACACATACACACACACCTACAGAAACACACAGTGACACACACACACACACACACACACACACACACACACACACACACACACACACACGGAGTGTTGAATACTCTTACATAGACTCTGTGTCAACAAGATGAAAAGTAGAAAGAATCATTAGCAAATTCTTAGTGTTAATGACTGGTTAAACATGCATGAGAGCTCTCAGGTACTGACTTAAACTTTGCCTGACGCTTCAAATAGTGACTGAAAAAAAAATCTCAAGCTATGCGTTGGTGAAAACTAGAAAATCCATTAAACCTCTATTTGTCTGAAGTATGCAATCCCATTCCTATGCTTCTCTTTGAGTAAAGTTTTGGACTCAAAAACATGGTCCCCTTAAATCCTCTCTAGAACAGACACCTGACTGAGTGAGACATGGTGGACAAGATAACGGATACTAAGAAGTAAGACTCCTGAAACACGACAGGTGGAGGGAGAGATTATCGAAGCAATGATTCCAAGCTGAATCATGATTCTTCAAATTTTATTTTGGGGCCAAGAAATTTAGGGTGAGACCTGACAAAACATGAACAGTACTCCCTGCAGAGTATTTGATTACAGAAATGAAGGGAATAAGATGCAACTCTGTAGTCTGACAGCAGCAAATTAATGTAAGATCTTGGGTATGGGCTAGGTGCATCTCTTTAACTATTAGCGAAAAACAGTTTGCCAAAAGACAGCAAACTGGTGTACTAAACATATTTCCAAACCAAGTTTTATAGCTTTGATATAAAATACTTGAAACATTACAAAATATGTTCTGATTTGATCAGGAAAATGTAACGACTCAAATGTAGTATTCAATAACCATTTCATGAAAGTTAAACACTGTCCTGTTTCGTTTCAATCAATAAACTCTCATGAGGGCACACAGTCTACTCTTTTTTGTCAAACTGACCTGAATGTATTGATCCATGACAGGTTTGGAACGACCTCCCTCTGCCTTTGTCAGGACGTAGATCTGGGCTTCAAAAGAGTCATACTGCTTCAGCGAGTCTGGCTGACTCAGAAACATCCCACGCTGCACCAGCTCAGACTTGACACCTCGTAACAAAACACCAACATTGTCACCTGCAGTACACTTGGGAACAGACTTGCGAAATATGTGTATGTCTGATGCAGCTGTTTTAATTGAATTTCCAAAACCCAGAAGTTCCATTTCTTGCCCTTTCTTGAGGTTACCTTGCACCACCGTTCAACAGCTGCAGTTCCTCTACCAGGTACTGTTATACTTGTCTCAACAGGCATGTAAAAAGGACCTGAAACATCACGCTGTGGAGTGGGTATTGTCAAGTCAACAGCCTCCATCAGTTTCAGAATGGAGTTTTTTTTTTCTATTTCTGGGCTTTCTCCTTTCAGTGCCATCAAAGCTGAGCCAGAAATGACCGCTGAATTGACGCCATCGTATCCATATTCTTCCAGCAATTCCTAGCCTCAATTTCGACCAGTTCCAACATTTCACTATCAACAACATCAGCTTTGTTGATGTATACAACAATTCTTTCAACTCCTATTTGCTTTGCAAGAAGTAAATGCTCTCTAGTCTGTGGCATCGTGCCATCTGTTGCAGCAATGACCAAGATAGCACCGTCCATCTGCGATGTGCCAGTGATCATGTTCTTGACATAGTCAATGTGGCCTGGACAATCTGTGTGTGCATAATGGCGTTTTTCCGTTTCGTACTGAACATGCGTCGAGTTGATGGTGATACCTCTAGCCTTTTCTTCAGGCGCTCTATCTATGTCATCATACTTTACAAACTTATTTCCTGTTTCATCCATCTCGGTCAGAACCTTCGTAATCGCAGCAGTTAACGTGGTCTTTCCATGATCAACATGACCTATCGTCCCAACATTGCAATGTGGCTTTTGATTGCTCGCCTCAGATGCTGCACTGGCAGTTGTTGACAGATTTACACTCACTGCTTGTAAGTTCTTATATTTGCATATCCTGTTTTCAGTGGACATCTCCGTACAGCAGGAGACACCTTTAGAACAGCCGAAAGCTTCCACAGCAGACACCTTGACAAGGCAGCTGCCATTTTGAAAACAAGAAAGCGTCATGCCTATTCACACGGCAGTAATGCGAAGAAATAATCTGTGAATATTATTGACGAGCGTATCGTCGCACGAAAGTTCTAGTCCTTAACGAGGTATTAGATAGGCAGTAGGTACTTGAGGGCGAGAGTGCCCAAAAGTAATCACAAAAAGATCGGGTACTGCTCGACGCGATAATGCCCTAAGGTGTGGCCACAGCGATGTAACAATCAGATTCAGATTCAGACGCACCTCTGGTGCATGCTGATTTCGTGGACTTTTCCAAGGCTCTGGATCCGGATTGTATCAATCAAATAGACAGCCTTGTTTAAAAAGTGGTCAAAAGCAGATCCAGGTAACTATAGACCAGTCAGTCTGACTTGCGTAATATGTAAAGTGTTAGAAAGCATAATTAGAGATTCAATTGTAGCTCATTTTACGGATAATGATTTATATGCAAAATGTCAGCATGGGTTCCGTAAATACGTTCTTGTGTTACTCAATTGCTTGAAGGTATGACAACATTATTGGATAATGGTCATAATGTTGATGTTATATACTTAGATTTTAAGAAGGTTTTTGATACTGTGCCCACATGAAAGGCTACTTGTCAAACTATCAGCTTATGGTAGGCCTATATCTGACAAACTATTAAAATGGATACAAGGATTTTTGACAAATCGGGTACAGCTTGTAAGAGTAGGTGGTGAAAGATCAAATAAAGCCAAGGTCTTAGTGGTATACCTCAGGGTAGCATCTTGGGCCCAATATTATTCACAGTATTTATAAATGACTTGCCATTACCATTAAAAAGCACATGTAAAATATTTGCTGATGATACAAAACTATATGAAAAAAAACTTCACAATTCTCAGATTAACAAAACGATCTTTATAAACTCCAAAATTGGTCAGATGTATGGAATGTGTATTTCAATATTTCTAAACGTGGTGTGCTACATATTGGAAAAAACAACAAAGAACATGCTTATTATATGAGACGAAATGGCAGCTTACAGCAGATAAAGACCCTAAAAAAAGAAAAAAGATTGGGAGTAACTTTCGACAGCGTGTTGCCTTTTGATCTACATATTGGTAAAGTAGTTAATAAAGCCAATCAAATGTTGGGAGTCATAAGGAGAAGTTTCTCTTACTTAGATAAGGAGATATTCCTAAAACTGTAAATCTTTTGTAAGACCTCATTTGGAATATGCTAATGCGATTTGGTGCCCATACTTGAAAAGACAGTCATCACAAATAGAAAAGAGTTCAAAGACGTGCTACAAAGCTATTAAAAGAATGCAAAGATAACTCTTATGCAGAAAGATTACAATATTTGAATCTACATTCACTAAAAGGACAAGAGGTGACCTTATACAGACTTATAAAATATTTATGGATTTGATAATGTTTGTGTTGACTCGCTCTTTTCTCTTTCACAACATAATATCACAAGAAATGCAGAAGGAAAGATATTTATTCAGCACTGTACTAACAAAAGAAAATTTCCTTTTCACACAGAGAGTAGCCCCTTTATGGAATGAACTCCCTACTAACATAAAATTAGCAGAAGACACTAACAAGTTCAAGAATCTTTTGGATGTAACTCCAAAGTATAAGGAACTTTTCAATCATTTTGATGATTAAAATGCCTTATTAGACATAGTGCAACAAAATGACAATTCCGCATTCAACACCTGTACTCTAAACAAAAAAAGTATTTGACAAAGAGGGGACGTACATAGGCCACGAGGCTTAGGCTTTTGAGTCAGTCCCCATTTCAACAACTACTACAAGGGAGGTAATCTGTATTTGAGTTTACGTTCAGCAAGAGTCACCCCGCCGTTTGCATGGGGCAGATATTGCTGGTGAGCACGACCAAAACAATTTTGACCCATCAGAGAGCTCAACAGTAAGTCCGATCATGATCCTGGTGTGCGCTTCAAAGTAAATAGTTGATTCTGTTCTATTTCTTTGCCCACATTTGCAATGAAAAGAAAGATATTATCTTCCCCTGTTTTTGTTTCTTTCCCCCTTCCCCCCTCCTGGCTGGTGATGATAATAATAGGGGTATTTAGAGTACTCTCTCTCTCTCTCTCTCTCTCTCTCTCTCTCTCTCTCTATGGCCTTTTGTTGTTCTTCCATTGGTCACCCACCATTATCAAGTTGAAGACTTTGGCGATGTAATGCGTGGTTTTCAGTGCACCCAGAGCTCAACAAAATGAACAAATAAAGAAGAAAACAAGATGGAATACATTGGTTACCAGCTTTATGCCCAACTGTATGCAGAGTTGCCTAATAGGCTCGTATTCTTTCAACTTACTGTGGTCCGGAAGCTTAGTCGTAATGAGAATGGTGATCAGGAGAAAGAGACATCAGCGTTATGAACGTATTTTTATATTATGTCGATCTTCTCTTAAACTGCACACATTCGGCGATGGTTTTAAAATTCTGCCGTTTTTATAGTTTCAATGCTAAAAACGAAAGTCAAATCGGTATGTCTGTCAAGGTCATTGATTCACTTGTATTTTCTTTTACTAAAAATGTAATGTGCTCACACAACTGAATTACTAAAACTGAACATTATGTAGATATGGTCAAAGTGCTGAATTTTTTTTTTCAACTTCTTGAAGGTCCCGTTTTTCAAATGATTCTGATCACGGGCTTGTTCTAAATATAGATCATTACATCTTCCTGTTTCTCTGCGGACCTGTGTGGTGCAATGGGTCAAAGGTCTAAAGTTGACCTCGAAGGACCTTTCACGTTGGTGGTGCAATACTCTTTGACGCCGGAAACCAGGCTATAAATCGTAGCGTTGGTTCAGCTGCTTTAGACTGATCCCACCCCTCCCTTAGGGAAGTGGTTCATCTGATACGTGTTACGCTTAAAGACTTTACAGATCTCTGTGCATTGCTTCAGCAAATAAACTGTTGGTTATTGAAGAAAACCTTTTCGCCGAAAGTTTCGGAAAGGCTAAGGCTGAACGCTCTAAAACCCAGGGTCAAGGGCTTCACAGAACAGCGCAGTGTTCAGTGACAGTTTGACAGCTTCGTGTTTAGATTCAGTCATATTTCGTCAGTTTTCAGGCGAACAGTACCAGCAAGCCAAAGTGCCGAGCAGCGTTTCACATCTCCCGTCTTCCACTGACAAGCTGTTGGGAGCAGGTACCACACAAGAGGGAACACACTCTCGAAACCCCATGTCCTTACCTGTCTGTAAATTTTTCAGATCAGAACAAGGATGCAGGTTTGGTAATAAGTGCCGTTATAGACACTCGGAGTCGCCACCTTTCCATACTTTTAATCAACCTGATCATCATCAGAATCAGTATAATGGCTCAGTGAGGAAATTCTATTCCACTGAAACTTCCCCTCGGCTACAGGAAAATTTTGCAGCATCTGGAAAACATGAAGCCTCAGTAAGAAATCACAGATATAGTGAGAATCGCCCAGTTTATTCTAGCGCAAAGATAGCTTCAGATTACAATGAGGACCAAGTAAGATGCACACAGACACCCAGTACTGCTGAAGCCCATTATCTTGAAGAAAAGTTCCAAGAACTGGAAGCAACTGATCATGGTGAAGGTGTTCGTCCAACACTGCAGCAACGACCTCAGAGAAAAGTCTGCCATTATTTTGCCCGCAATGGCTACTGCTGCTTTGGAAGCAGATGTCGCTTTGAGCACAGCCAGCCATATGACAGACCACCAAGATTCCAGCAAGATGGCTCCAGATCTGACAAGGACTGGTCATCGGGGCCACCAAATAGCATTAGCAATGCAGGACATGAAGATTGGGTGAGATCCTCTAGGTACCCAAATGAAAGTAATGTTTCTCATACAGCTGCTGTTCCATCCAAGACTGGATCAGATGCAGCTGCTTTTGAATCTTTGAATCACAAAAGATCATCAGAGCAGCTTACAAGGGTCCAACGCACAGATGGTCATCGTGATGGAGACAGAACTGATCATAGAAACGAAGGAGGAAACAAATGGTTCAGAGCATCAAGCCTGATAAAATTTGTCAGTTCTTTGTGAGAGGAAGATGTTGGAAAGGAAGACAATGTAGGTTTCTTCATCCCCGTCGGCAGGATCGTCAGCAACCAGAGCCTGCAGTGGAAGTCGATCCTGATCCTGAAGCACCGCATCATGAACCAGAAGAAAAATCCATGCCTGGTCATGCTGAACAAACACAAGAAAGTTCTGCCTCAAGTCAAGGCACTTCAGCAGAAAACAACCAAGCCAAGCCCTTTTCCAAACCATCAGCTGTGCAAAAACCCAGATCGACTTATGTGGCTCAAGGAACTAAAAAGTATCGGCGTGATGAGGTTGATGAAGTAGAGGGATCCCGGCTACGCAGAACGGAAATTGAGCAGTTGATGAAGCGTTTTCCGAAGAGCAAAGTGAAGGTCAACAGAGATTGTGCTGAATACTTCCAGTGTGTCGTCAGCTTCAGTCCAACTGACCCAGACTGGGTAAGATTTGAAGTTAACAGAATGAAGTTTGAAATAAGTTTAGAACATATGAAACAATTTGATATCAGAGATCTGCACATTTCTTGACTGGAAATGGATTAATTCTTATAATGCTAGTTTAAAAGGTAATGCAATATATGTTTACAAATAGTACAGTGTCAGTTTTTATAGTGCATAATGTTATTAATTAATACCAATCGTACCACTTCCATTGCAATGCCTTAATAATTTGAAGTTGCACATTTGATAGTACAGCACTTGAATGTGCATTAAGGCCCTAGGGCATGCAACGCACATGCATGCACAGACACACTCATACATGTATGCATGTATGCACACTCGCACACATTTAACTTTTTCAGTCTTAAATCATGTGTTGAAAAGGTAAGGTTGTGAAAGTGTATGTTACATAATTTAAAAGTAAGCTCTTTTCCAGTCTAATACATAATGTAAAAAGTAAGGTCTTTTCCAGTCTAATATGCTTAAACAAAATGTTCATTTATGTCATCTTAGATTAAGTGGAGATTTCACAGTCTTTCTCTCATCCTCTTAATTGTAAACTAGACATTTGGTGTTACTGTTACCCACTTAATTAAGTATTTGTATAGATTTTTCTTGTTGCATTACTGTTACCGTTTATGTTTCTTTTCCAGCCATTTGATGTGAAGACATTCCAGTTGCAAGTGGACATACCATCTGATTATCCTTTTGAGGTAACCAGTACTAAGCTTACTAAATTTATAATGTAAAAAAGCAACATTTGTTAAGTGTTCAACTTTGCTGTACAAATCATGTAATGTGACATATTGATTAGATAGGAAATAATTTTAACTTTGATTACAAATCTTCGAAGGGTGATTGCTACATGTTATTTTGTTCAGTTTGTATCATATGGAAGGTGTCATATTTTCTCTTAGACTGAACAGCTTCCAACCTTGAGATTGTGGAATTAAGTCTGGTTTATCGGGAACAAATATTTATCAGTTTGAAAACTTGAAATTGAATGCTAGGAGGCATGAATGATTGCATGTGAAATGGACACACAATTAAAATGGCGCTTGTGCCCACACACAGAAAAATGGATGTGTAGAGGTATACAAATTCAAGAACATTTACACACACACACACACATTCGCAGTCATACACACACACACACACACACACACACACACACACACACACACACAGTCCCCACACACACACACACAGAGTTCCCCCCCCCCCCCCCCCCCCCACACACACACACACACACACACAGAGATTCTCCCTTTACATTTTTTCCCCAGAGTTGTTTTAGATTTTTTTGGTGGTACTTCATTAAAAATGATATCACTAATGATTTATTCATTACTTCTTGTAAAAATGGATTTTTGGGGGATGATTTTGACAAGATGTCATTGTCAATTAAAAAAGGATTTCAACTTATGATACAAAGCAAGCATTTAGAACTTTGCAAGTCAGTAACTGAACAACAGGTAAATTAAAAACAAAAAAATGTTATAACAATTTTAGCACTGAACAAGCGCTTCATTCAAAACTAAAATATTTTGATTGCAGATGATGACCATAGCAGTTCCTGTTGAACAAGATCTGCCGGAAACAGTCCGAAGGTGAGTGGACCACTACTATAATCAGATTTACAATGATGGATCACAGTGGTCTGTTTTAACTCCTTCTGATGGGTACAGCACGTGGTACATGTTCCATCAAACTGCTAATTTAGCACTAATGTTTAAAGACAAGTGATTTGTGTATACTGTTACTAGACATTAGAAACAAACTTTATCTCACCCTCTCCCCCACCTTCAACCCCCCATCTCAATCTGTCTCACTTCCTTGTCCTTGTAGAAGCAGAAGCCAAGCATTTGAAGGAAGGTGTAATGTGTTTATCCCTTCATTAGGTCATCTGTCCAGTGATTTGACTGAATGATAATTAATATCATCATAGTCATAACAGTCCACATGTTTTTCAGTTTAAGCATGACAGTTCACAAGATCAGCTGACAGTTCACAAGAGCGGCAGACTATTTTGAATAAGAGTGTAAATTTTAGTAGTTAAAGTTAAAGTTAAGAAATACAATTTTTACATGTTAACATAACTAAGCAGGCAAAGAAAGTGACACGATGTCAAATCAAAGGAAAACCTGGAAAGTAAGAACAGATAATCGAGTGAGAAAGAGACCCATTCCCCTCCCCCCGCTGATTTTTTATCATGCCTGCAGGTACTTGGAAGTCTCCATAGAGGAATGGCTGGAAGACAAGGAAAGACAGCTCTCAGACAGCGGACAGGTGGAGCTGGTCTTCCGCCCATTTCTTCGATGGCTGGACAGGAATATTGAGGATGTGACCACTGAAGGACTTAAACAGGTGGGCTTTGGCTTTTGCCGTGTTTTCTGTTTTAAATCTCGTGAGTGTGGGACAGAAGATGTAGATTTAGCTTGAACAAGTGTTTCTGCTGTTTAGGGCAAAACACTGGTTATGACCATTGAACAGCTGAAGCAAGTGTTAAGGTGGTTTGCTTGACTGATTCCAGCAGGAGACTTTCTGACAGAATCAACAAGCCTGGCTAACTCCAACTTGTTTCTGCTCTGGCTTGTTGGGGATGTGGCCACTGAGTGACTTCAGCAGGACAGTTGAAGGATGTTATGAATGGAAATGATTGATAACAAAGGCAGCAGGTTACAGTCGGCTTAGTTAGACCCTTTTGTTCTGAACAGGGATGCATAGCACCCAAATTTTCACCATATTACTGAATAGATCCAGAGCTAGGTTTCGTTTATTTCAATTTTTCCCGTGTCTTTTAGGTTATACATGCTTTTTTTGTTTCTTTTGTGTTTTCTAGTCACATTTTTCTTTCCAAGGTACCACAGAGATGCTTCAGTTCAGAGTATATTGCACATGAAATATGATTAAAAAAAAGAACAAAAACAATGAACAGAGCTCGGTCCTTTAAGCCTCGAAGCTTTGCAGTGTTACTGAGTATTGCAGTACCAGTTGGCTGTAATGTAGTGATGAATGTGACAACTTTAAAGTCAACAAGAGTCGTTCTGATGAAACAAATCTTTTGTCAAAGAAAAAGAATACCTGAGTGGTGGCTGTTCTCTTCTGCCTTCTTGTCCATTTCGGTACTTTTTATTTGTATGATTATTTTTGTTTGTATGTTTGTTTTTTTATGTCAGTTAGACAATGTATTTCTTGTATGTTTTTTGGTTTCTGGGAGAAGGAGCACACAGTGTATAATAGTGCACAGTGACATATTGAATGCAGGTGTTTGGATACAGGTGCATGAATTAATGCTCAGAATTGGTTCATCACTAGGTAGTGTGGGTGGATTGTTCTTGACAAAAGACAGCTCATGTATGTTTCAGCTGAAACGAGAAATGGTGGCCAAAGCTGCAGGCTTGCAGTTCATCACTGCTAAAGAGCTGCAGAAACAGTACCCAGCACATCAGTCAAATCATGGAGATGATGAAGACAGCGACAAAGAGGAGGACACGGACTCCGAAAGTCAGGATGAGGACACCAGCAGCGATGACGACGAAAACGACGAAGACCTCAGTGACGAACTGGCTGAAGAGGATCAGACCGAGGAAAAGACAGCTCGGAAATCGCAGCAGGACAAGGCAAAGTTGATGATGGTGGAGCCAGAGCGCCGAGGAACGGAAGTGATGCTGAAGAACCTGCAGCTGAAAGAGAGCGCGGCCACACTATACTTTGAGAAGGTCTGCCTGCTGATCCAGTGTGAGCGCTGCAAAGCCACGTCGGAGTTTTTGGCGTCGCCGGGCAGGGTGAACATGGTGCAGTGCGGTCAGTGTGGTCAGACCCAGACTGCCTGTTACCGCCCCGCCATGGCCCATCACTTCTCTGCTGTCGTCGGCTACCTGGACCTGGACGGCCTGCCCTTTGACTGCAGAAGTGCAGCGCCGTGACTGCCTGTCGCCATGGCCCATCACTTCTGCTGTCGTCGGCCCTGGACCTGGACATCCTGCAGAAGTGCAGCGCCGTGACTGCCTGCATGCATTGCTCCAAGGACACAAAGTCAGGGGTAAGCGAGTGATTGGCATGGGATCAAAGCCATTTCCTGAGTGGTTGCTGTTACCTGTGTGGAGGGATAAAGTACAAGTTTTCATTTGAAGTTGGGTTTTTTTTTTTGTATTCACCAGTAGGATCTAAAATGAGATCAGTGAGGTAGATGTAAAGGTATGAGAAGTATGAATATGTACATCATGTAAATGTCATCAACTTAGTTTGAACCTGAGACAAAAACAGTTCATGTGAAGATGCAGTGTATTGTGTGTGTGGTTCACAGCTGTATCACGTACAGGCATTTTAAACAAGATACTGGCACAATGCTGTCCAACAAAAGTTGTTACTTTATTATCATAAGCTTGCAGATGCAACATAATGACTTGTGACACATACAGATGTATTAGTTTGTCACAGAGGACTTGAGGGTTTGAAATGACATCCATTGGTTTCGTGGTGGTGTGATGAGAAAGCTGATGTCCTTTTCAAAGCCGGCAGCAAGCAAAAGCAAATTGGTCCCTCAGAGTCGAAAACCCATCGCAGCAAATCGTTACAGCTCCCTGAGGGAAAGCAGACTTGACATCAGCACTGGTGTTGACCCAATCCACCAACTCTTAAGACATGGGGTAGACAACTCTCTGTTGATTCAGGACTGGGGGCAGACAACTGAGCCACCTTAATCAACTTCTGCATCTCCCACATAGAGAGGAATGTTTCTGTGGGTCAGAAACCAAGTTCTGAATACATGCTTCAGCTTTGTCCAGCCCATAACCTGTCGTGTTTACAATACCTGGCTAGAGGATGCCGAGCTGAGAGGCAGGCTGCAGGAGCAGCCATGTTGACCTGGAAAAGACTGTGTATTCATTTGGGATGATAGGGTTGCAGATGGAAGCATGACTAATCGCATTTGAACGCTGAAGAAGAAGATGGTGGTTTGTTTCAGACATAGAGTCATATGATGCCATCAAATGTGTTTTTGTGTCACAGAGACGTTGATATATGAAATATGTTGATTACATGTTGATTTGATGGTGTATTGCAGGCGGGGCTGGTGGTGGGGCAGCCTCAGGATCAGTGGTGTCGGGTGTGTCACCATAAGCTGAGAGTGGCCACAGACGGCGTGCGATTCACACAGCTGGAGCCCTCCAAGACTCCACAGAGTCAGTTGTAGCTGTTTATTTTCACACGTTTTTTTTGTGTCTGATTCTAGCGCTTGTCCCCCCCCCATCCCACCCCCCACCCCCACCCCCCCCCCCACCCTTTTTTTTCCCATGCGTTTGCATCTTGTTGACTTACTAAAGTGAATGTTCATACAAAATGGTGTTAGAAACACACTCTGTGATTGCCATGATTATGTTTTTTTTATAATGTGTGCTTAATTCATTCAACACACAGGATATCAGGTGATTGCTCAAGCTAAAAGATCAGCACTCAGACCATCACTTTAAAAGTGGTTCAAGATCAGAAGGGGGAGAAAAACGGAGAGTGCTAGACTCAAACTGTACGTATAGGAATGTAGAAGGTTTTGTCTTCCCAAGGGTGCATGAAGTCCATTAAACTCGCCTGTGACAATGGTAATGGTTCTTGATTACATTTCTTGTTTGAAGCTCTTTGCTTATTACCAACAACAACAACAACAAAGAAAAAGAAAACATGCAGAATAAGGACTTAATATCATGGAGTTTGTTTGTAACATGGTGCATTTATTCATGAATCAAATTGATGGCAAACAATCTCAGAACCAAGAAAGAGAGAGTGAGTGACACAACATTACACCAGTTCACTTTTTTTCATGTGTGTCAGAATTACAGGATGTGTCACTCCTCTTTAATGTATCACCATAACTGTGTGCAGGCCTCAAAGGTTTGGTGAAGGTGGTTGTACCCACTCGCAAGCGTATCCCCAAGGACCCAGCGATCCAGGAGGGCAAGCCGTTGCCCAACTTTGGCACATGTAAGCACTACAAGAAGAGCTACCGCTGGCTTCGCTTCCCCTGTTGTGGCAAGTGCTACCCCTGTGACGTGTGTCATGACAGCAAGGAGGACCACGAGATGAGCTTCGCCAATCGCATGATCTGTGGCTTCTGCTGCAAGGAACAGGTGGGTGGGTGTTTGGGATGTGGGGTGATGTATGCATGATACTGTTGTATGGAATGCATTAAGGGTGACCATGAACCACCATTTTTTTTTTTTTTGGTGTGGTTTCCATGTGGAAGATGGGAACATGAACAGAGGAGTTCAGATAACTGAGATTGATGATAGTTGTCTTTCTGTTTTCTTCACATGCTAGGAAGGAATTTAGAAAAATGTGGAGGAGCATGTCAAGGCTTGATCTTTATCGGTTTTGTGCTCTTACTCCCAGTGCACTTTGTCTCTGGGCATTCTTTTCATGTACTCCTTTTTTTAATGCCTCTGACCGCCAGAGAGTTGTTCCCATTTGGCATTATACCAGAGCAAAAGCTAAATTCTCTTCGACCTGTCTGCTGTGAGAATAACTCACACCACCAAAAACAGAATCATAGGCAGGTTGTGCGGGAAGAAGTGAGATGAAAACCTCTATACTTCCACTATGTTGCCTTCCAGACACCCAGAGAAATGCTTGCACCATGCCCTTCAGTTGGGTGACTTCCTGTAAGTCCCTTATTTCTCCCCCCAGTTTAAGAGAAACATCCGCCAATCACGTCAGTTAACTGTCAGAGGGCTGGGCTTTGCAGTAAGAACTGTTAAAACTGCCCACTTAAAACATGTGCCAGCATTTGATCAGAGAGTCACTAGCTGGTAGCCCAAAGTGTGACCATGACTGACTGGAGGGATGGGGAGTGGGGGTGGGGGGGGGGTCCACTGCCATCAGGGTTCCACCTCCTGTGGTCGAGATTCACTGGACATTTTATCATTGATTGAAGCAGATCAGCTAGCTGATTGAAGTGTGTTTTGAACACTTTCACTGTTAGTTTGTTGAGCAATTCTGTGAAGGAATCACTTTATATGAGATGTGTATTAAGGCATCTCAGTGTACTTAGGTTATGTGCACCAAAGATGTTTTGAGCGGTCAAGGGGGGTAATTTGATTGATCAAGTGTTCAAAGACCAATTGCTTAGAGAGGGTGAATGTGTATCTTCTATGATCCATGTTTGCAGTTTACATTCTGTTTAGTTTTGTAAGACATGGGCTGATGGATTAAGATTGATGAACTGTAAGTCTGATCCACAGATAGATGAATAGACAGACAGACATATGTAGAAAGATAATGTTTTTTTTATTTCAGAGTGATTTCTCCTGAGAACTGAACCAGCTGTAGACAGGAAGAGTATGTATTGTATTCATATTGTTGTTTTTGAAAAAACTTTTTTTCCCTCTTAGCAAATATGCTGTGTATGTTGAATACTTTGTGCTTACTCATGGTATGCATTGTTTTTTGTCACAGCCCTATGCGGCAGAGAGGCCCTGCAAGGGATGCGACATGAACATGACTCGGGTGCACACACAAAACATTGGGGAAGGAGGTCAAGGGTGTCGAGACAAGATCACTATGTGCAGGTGAGTGGATGCGACTTCACATTATTGTAATATGGGTGTACATGTGTTATGAATTGGGGCCAGTTGGCATCAAAAAGATATTTTTACCTGTCAGTGACGACAAGAATTGGAAAAGCAGTTTCATCTTTTCAAGAAACTTTACTGGCTAGGATCTCGAGCAGATCTTTTTTGCTTTTTTTTTTTGTCAGTTAGTTTTCAGGGAAATATATGTCTAGGAATCCTTGTAAAATCATAAAGGTCATTCAAAGCTCCTTAAAAAAAATCAAAGAGTGTATGAGTCATGTATGCATTCACATACACTCAGACACATACAAACACACAGGTGCACACACACACACACACACACACACACACACACACACACACACACACACACACACACACACACACACACACACACACACACACACACAGTTCATCACTCTAGCAGAACTATGTTCTTTTGAAACAAGTGAGTTTGATGGCTTCAGGAGTGTGTACTGTGCAAAATATAAAGTTTGAGGTGCTCTGGTTTTGCTATCCATGTGAACTTTTCCGTCATCTTTATCTTGGAGTTGAATGTGATATTGATATCAATATTGGCTTCCTGGTCACTTTAAGAGTTGGTTTTTATTATTTTCGTATGTTGCAGGAACGACAAGCAGAAATACCGAAATGCCAGTAAAACGGTGTCAAAGCACTCCCAGAAGGTGAAGGACATGCAGTCTAAGAAGAGAACTAAATTGCGACACACATAGTCCTCTTTGGGATGCTCCATTTTCGGGAGCATGTGACCAGACTGCGAAGTACATAGCTCTGTTTCTTATGCTTATGTTTTTAGCAGTATGTTTATATGAGTGGTTTTCTTTTCTATGTGGTTGATATTAATCAGTCTACTTTGTGCTCGTTTTATGCTGTTTATAGTTTTAAGTTATGTTTTCGTTTATTAACTAGTGTCTGCCTTCAGATATTAGTATAACGTTAATTTTTCATTGCCTTATTGACAGTTCCTCATGTAACATTTGTAACTTTTGTTGCTGTTTTTGGTTTGTGTGTGTTAAATTTTTTTTTTTTTTATAAGCTGTTAATGCACTGCTTTCCCTTTTCCTCTTTTGAAGTTTAATGAAATTTTAATGATGTTTGTAGACATGCCTGAAATTTGAATCCTAGCTGTTTCATAAAGATTCACGCAGCATGTGTCTGAGGAAATGGCTGTATTGATATTCTTGTATGTTTGATTATATCTGTGACTATTGCCGTGCTTAGACATTCTTCAGGTAAAGAGTGTGACCTCGTCTGTAAAACCAGCATTCATTGTGCTCATTAACATATGGCTATATTTGCATGAACTCCCCTCCCCCCCCTCCTTATCCCTCCCTAAGTTTTCTAAAGTTTGCAATTGTGCATCATGTAATTTTTATAATCTCTGTGTAGACTGATGGGAACTGAAAACGGTATCGGCTGATGCTGAGGAGCTAAAGTGCGTTTGTTTTTTTGTTGTGTATTTATATCCCTGCCACTTGCATGTATTGTTTTCATATCAAAGGAGTTATAAATGTCATTTTCGTGTTAATGTACACCCAAACACACTCGGCAACAAATGCACAAATAAATGTATATGTGTGTGTGAGAGAATTTTGGTCTGTCTTTATTATATCAGTATCTATCAATCTATCTATCTGTGTGTCTATCTGTCTGTCTATATATGTATGTATATATGTATATTAGCTGGGTCCCCAAAGTGTTACATGCATACCAGAAACTAGGAATAGAACACTGTTGGTTGTTGCAAGTTTCTGCATAACACGAAATTTCACAGTAACAGCTGAAAAGTCTCTAACCTCAAACTTTCATATTTTGAATTTTAAAATGTGACCATATAATAGGACTCTAATTAACATCAGAGACGCAAGTTACAGACAACAAAGTGGAAAATCACACTGTTCAACCAAAAGTGCTAAACTCTTCCTTGATTTCCCTTTTTTGAAGAGACCTTTGACCTGTGATGGTCACCAAAGATATGGCATGCTATGTCTGTTTTGATTGAGCGTGGTGGTTGATGACACTAGAGTTGTGCTGGTTTGGAGAAATTTTTTTTATCATAATGGTTATCTGTGTAACCATAGGCATGTTATTAGGTACAAAAAAAAAAGAAGAAATATAAGGCAGAGAGCACACTGTGCCACCTTTTGCTTCATGAACAAATATGAGTATTTCAGTTCTTTCTGTAATGTCAAGAAACTTGATAAGAATTGATTGGGGCCAATGCGTAAGAAACTGGCAGCTAAAACCTCTGTTTCATGATGAATCTCATTATAAATGATATACACTGGAATGGAAAAGCTTACTTGTGCTGTTTTTTTTAACATACTGGAATTATTGCTGTACTAGTGGGTGTTTTAAAAAATGTTTAAGAGAATGTATATGCAAAGAAAAGGAAATGGACAGAAAGAAGAGAAAAGGAAAGCTTTGAAGAGGAAGAAGACAGTGACACTTTTTTTTTTTAAACTGAGCTGATTTCTAAGGTCATGTTGACCCAGATCTACACAGATAGTTTACTTTGGACGAAGTGTTAAGAGAAACACTTTGCTCTTCATTAAAGTAGACAATAAAGTTTTCCGTTCCTTTCTCCTGTATGTGGATGGCCTAAACTTTCCTGATTGTGAAGAGAGTAAAATGATGCTGACTTACATGAAAGCCGTCTTTCCATAAGTATGTAAGAAGGGGAATTGAACACATCTGAATAGCATGGGGCACAAATTAAAGAATCTCTTCACCTGTACTAGTCTTCTTTTAAACTCGATTGTCTCCCCCCACCCCCACCCCCCCCATCCCCTCCCCGACACACGCACTTCATAGAAGGAAAGAAAAAAATGCTGCTGAAACCAAAAGAAAGAAAACATGGAAGGAAGAAGAAAGAAAGAATAAAACCCTGAAAAGAAAGAAATATGCATTTTACCAAACCACAAAAAAATGACAAGCATTGAAGTGAACGATGATGTTCTTTGTGATGAGTTCTATGGTAATGCTGTCTTCAAAATTAGGTAGTCTGTGAATTTGAGTGCTCTGGTAGTGTACATTGGGTTCATAGGGATCTTGACATGTTTGGATGTAAGGGAAAATGACACTGACTTTCGTGAATGTCGACTAATCCGATATCGCCTTATCTGGCGAAATTAGGCCATACGAAGGAAGGACTTTGGCCACGAAAAGAAAAAGACATTGATGTAACTGAATGTTGATTTAATCCAGAGTGGATTTGTCGGAGCCTGATTGTATGTGGGTGGTTGTATAGAGGATTGCATCTCCATTTGGTTGATCCAGATGTGGAATGTAGAATTGCTTCTTTGCCTTGACGCACTTGAATGGAAAACTCTATCAATCTGCCCAGTTCATTGCTTTAAATTGCAAATCAAGAGTGATCTCCTTCATATATAAATATATATATATATATATAGTTTAAAAATATGATTAAAAAAGGAGATTAAAAAACCACCAACAAACTTGTTTCAAGCTCTCTTCAAGAGAGAGCTTGAAACAAGTTTGTTGGTGGTTTTTTTTAATCTCCTTTTTTAATCATATTTTTAAACTTATGTCGCTCCCTTCCCGGTTGAGCGTTTTTAGAGTTCTTGCTGGCTCTCTACTTTTTATTTGTGATATATATATATATATATATTTTTTTTTTTTTTTTGAGCTGCAAGCAGGCACAAAGTGTTTAAATCTTATGATTATACTTTCAGATTAACTTATTCCGTTTCTTTCATTTATGTTACATTTTACTCATTATGGATGGCTGTAAGAGAATATCAGACAGAAATATGTTGAAAACTAACAGTTCCAGTCATCTGTTTCTTTATGACTGTATTTGTTTGGTCTCGGTGATCTCAACATATTTCTGCCATTGGCCATGGCAACTGAAGAGGGGCTAAAGCTTAAAAATTCATGTACAGGCTAGGCAAAAATGATTTCCACAGGGCTGAGAGCTGTCATGCATCATTTCATTTGCTCCCAGTTTAGGGGTAAGCATACAGCATGGTATTGAAATGAATGTCTAGCACTGACATAAATTTGATGTCACCAGCAGGCTACACACAAAAACATCTGCTTTTATGAAAAACCTTTCATTAGGCCTAAGCTTAATTCAGCACCCCCCTCCCCTCTCCCCCCTGCTCACTCTTAATTAATTTCCTTTCACTATGTTAAGTCTTTTAAAAGGCTCATGGATTGCTAATTAACCTTGCCTACACTTGTTTTCTTCTATTATAAAGTTGTTTTGTATAAAGAAATAGATAAATAAATAAATAAATGAATGCATATATATATATATATATGTATATATATATATATATATATATATATATTTAAACAGCATTGTTTAAAACATAAGCTGTAAATGCTGTGGTTCACTTATTAGCAATCTTCATTGTATTCGAACCATGTGTTTATTTCAGTTATTCAAGCAGCAGGGAAGAAACAGGAGACTCTTAGAAGGAAAAAAAAAAAAAAAAGCTGAAAGGAAGTCGGAGCATAAATTTAGTGTGATTGTTGTGTGCGAATGATTTGCCATCAAAGTGTAGAGAATGGGTTTGGGGCTTTTGATTGTTTTCTTCTTAAATGTATTTTCATCATTGTTTAAAACAGTATTGCTTGCAAACATTCAAGTCTTTTGGGGTCTCACAGAGTAAGGTTTTTTGTTTTTTTCTACTGCTGTATAAACATTTTTTTACATCACCTGTAGATTTGGGAGATTCCTTGAAAGTGAATGTGCATGGTCAGAGTCTTTGACTACATCTGGTTAGAATGCTTACTTGATGTAAGTGAGAAAAAAAAAGCATATTTTTTTATGTTCAGTTTTAATGAACTCTAATCTAAGGTGACAAGTTTGTTTTGAGTTTGGTTTGTAGCTGAAATAAATATGCATAGGACTTA
>JADBJO010000364.1:429022-431522 GCA_016801955.1 Conus betulinus | reverse complement strand
TCGGGCCTACACAAAAATCTTAAACCTTCAACTATGGCAGTTCAGAGTTCAAGGTCTGTTATGACTCTACAGGTAACATACAGAAGTAAGCATGTATTAAAAGTCTACAGGTATATTCTCACCCTCGTTCCACTTCACATCCTCCATTAATTCTGACATAATGCCTCCAACTCTTTTCTGGCTACCCTGACCACACGGACAGATAGGCAGACAGGCAGAGAGTGAGAGAGAGACAGGCAGGCATACTGAGAGACAGGCAGAGAGAGAGAGACAGACAGACAGACAGAGAGAGAGAGGCAGGCAGGCAGGCAATGCAGTGCCAGTGACTTACCACGGAGGCCACGTACGGTCAGTGACGGTTGAGAGAAGAACTGTGTACTGGTAATGAACCCCAGATGCAATGTGCGTGCGTGCGAGGTAAGTGGTATGAGCACACAATACCATGACATTGACCTGTATCATGACGCGGGGGGATGCCGCTGCACGAGTGTGTCAAATTGCTGTGCCATTCTCTGCATGCTGCTCCTTTGGTGGTGGGCTCGATCCTCTGGTGACTCTGACTCCCAGAAACAGGCAATGCAGGTACGTTGTAGCTCTTGATTGTTTCTTTGTGTCATGTACATGGTAGTAGGGTGGTGGCCGGGGTCGGGGGGGGGGGGGGGGGGGGGGGGGGAGGGGGAGGGTGGGGGGAGGGGGGAGGGGTGATGCCAGGCAGACAAAAGACGATTCGTTAACATACAGGATGACCGTGACATTTGCTTTTGATTTTAGCATTGTTCGTTTTCCCAACGGAGGTCTGAAGATTAAAAATAATAATAATGAAATAAAAATCCAGGTTGTCAGCTAGTCGTCCATCAAATCAATGTTCAAATCTTAAAAAAAGAAAACCGTCCAGCGTTTTCTCTCTCTGTCTGGATCTCTCTCTCTAACGCACACACACACGTACGTGTGCTCACGCACACTCATGCGCGCACACACACACACATGCGCGCGCGCGCGCGCGCGCACGCACACACACACACACACACACACACACACACACACGCACAGTGTGCACGTGCACAGCATTCGCGTGCACATACATACACACACGCGAACCCACCCACACACACACACACACACACACACACACACACACACACACACACACACATACACACACACACACACGCGCGCGCGCGCGCGCACGCACGCACGCTCGCACGCCTTCTTCTTCTTCTCCTGTTCACGACTAAGATCATTATGCTGATGACGCTGTCATATACCTAGGGGTTTGCGAAGATTTGCGCTGTGTTTGTCAGACATAATTTTGATTTCAGCTAAAGGGGGTGGGGAGGGGAGGAGGGAGTGGAGATGAGGAAGAAGTGGGGGGGGGGGGGGGGGGGGGGGGGGGGGGGGGGGGGGGGGGGGGGGGGGGGGGGGGGGAGGGGATGTTGTCGTTGGTGTTATATGGCGAGTCTGAACCTGAAGCCGTCCAGGGTCTCCGCCGTCACCACCACCTCTGGTAATTTGTTCCCACTCTGGGATGGTTCTTGGAAAGAAGGACATTTGTCGGTAGTCTATCCTGCATTGTGGGATGTCGTAGCTGCAGCTGTTGTTTTTCTTAAACTTCTTCTTCTGGTCTGGGATTTCCTGGGCAGGTACTTGGAGTTGATGTCGACAAGATTGTGGTGGAATTTGTACATCATTTCCAGTCTGGCATTGTGTCTGCGTTTCTCTAATGTAGGCCACTTCAGAGAGCGTAGGATTTCATCTACACTGGTTGTTGGTCTGTGGCTGTGTGTGACCCATCTGGCGCTCTACGCTGGATCTTTTAGATCTCCTGGATCTCGTTGCCGGTGTGGGGGTCCCAGACGCATGACTCGTACTCAACAATCAGTCGAACAAGGATTTTTTATGCAGTTTCTGTCATCTTCATGTTTCCGATTTTGAGGTTTCGTCTAAGAAGTCGAGGGTTTTGCTGGCTTTTGCGGTGATCGTCTCAATGTGGGATCCCTATTTTTGGTCATCTTGGATTGTGACCCCTAGGTATTTGGTTGAGGTCACACAACTTCTAGAGTGTGTCCATGAAGTTTGTACACAGGTTGGAGTTTGTTCTGTGGCCGTGTAGCACTCAGTGTTGAACACTTTTCTGGATGAAAGCTCATGGACCAATGCTCTTCCCACTTTGTGTCAGAGTGTCAAGGTCGTTTTGGAGAAGTCGAGTACGATTGTGTCCTCTTGATGACCTCTCATGATCTCTTCAGTGATTTCGTCCACATACCCTATCAGCTGGGTCTCACACGAACGTCCGCGTCTGAAGCCATGTTGCCGGTGGCACAGGATGTTGTGCTTCTCTGCGTGTGTGTCATGATGTGGCTGATGAGGATATGCTCCATCATTTTGCATGCGATGCACGTCAGTGAGATGGGGCGGTAGTTTGATGGTTTGTACTTCTCGCCCTTTTTAAAGACAGGGGTGATGTGGGCCTGTTTCCAATCGCTTGGCACCTGTCCGGAGT
>JADBJO010000364.1:409022-419022 GCA_016801955.1 Conus betulinus | reverse complement strand
GCGGAATAATGTTGTCCCCCCCCCCCCCCCCCCCCCCCCCCCCCCAATTCTGCTCGTATAGGAGAAACAGCAGTTTCTTCTCACTTATCTGACAAGTGCCACACAGCTTCGGTACAGAAATATGGGCTTTCCTGGCCACAGCTGTGTTTGAAAATAATCCAAGGAGAACGGTGCAGGGTTAGTGGTACCGAATCTCAAAGACGTTTGGAGGAAACAAACTGTAAGATGAGACTGGACGCGACGCTACGCGACCCCCCCCCCCCCCCCCCCCCCCCCCCCCCCCCATGCCCCCCCCCCCCCCCCCCCCCCCCACACACACACACTCATGCACACACGCACATGCACGCACGCACACACACACACACACACACACACACACACACACACACACACACACACACACACACACACACACACACACACACACACACACACACACACACACACACACACACACACACACACACACACACACACACACACACACACACACACACACACACACACACACACACACACACACACACACACACACACACACACACACACACACACACACACACACACACACACACACACACACACACACACACACACACACACACACACACACACACACACACACACACACACACACACACACACACACACACATACTTCCCCCTCCCCCCCCCCCCCCCACCCCCGAACACACACACGCACGCACACAAAAACTTGTCGGAATCAAGTATAAACGCAAAGGGACAAACGTCTCACAAAGATAAGAGAGGCTCATACAGGCGTGACTCACAGGCCAAACTCGTCTCAGTGAAGTGTAGGCATCCTTCGGACTGTGCTGTGGGGTTAGAGTCGTCTCCCCAACTGGCTTCTGCAGCGGGGAACCGCACCGTGGCCGACGGACCCAGTGACTCGAAATCAACGTCAGTGCTGAGATTCCCATTGTGTCAGTATTTGTGACAGCACTGAATGATCGTGCCAGATATGTGTGTTTGGTGGGTGAAAACAACATCATCATCATCATCTCATCATCATCATCATCATCATCATCACCACCACCACCACCACCACCACCACCACCATCATCATCATCATCATCATCATTATGATCATCCACTATCAGAGCATCATGGTCATCGTCGTCGTCATTGTCGTCGTAAATAAAGGAAGTCGTCGTTGTTTCAATGTTACAAATACAATGACTACTGTGACGACGAAGACTGCTGCAAGTACTACTGATGCCATTGCTGATGATGCTATTGCTGTTGCTGTTGCTGCTGGAGTTGCTGCTGCTACTATTTCTACTACTGCTGTTAATGCAACTGCCACTTTTACTGCTGCCCCTGCTATTCCTCTTCCTCTTCCTTCTACTACCACTGCTTCTATTACCACAACTACCATCGTCATACGACCAGTGCTACAGGACATTATTTAACGTACATTGTATACACTTACTCTTTGAGCTTTGAAAAATCACTTCATGTCTCTCTCTCTCTCTCTCTCTCTCTCTCACACTCTCTCACACACACACACACACACACACACACACACACACACACACACACACACACACTCACACACATCTATATATCATTCATTGACTCATATTTTAATGTGCGGCGGCAGACAAATAATACACGAGCAGTACAAATTCTACCATACTCCATATATAACCCTGCAAGCCTTATACATACTGCTCATACAGAACAGATTTTTTTTTTTTTTTACGTCTGAAACGAATTAAGACGATGAATCTAGGTGTCTGAGTGACAGATGTAGCTTGTTACACATAGATGGCGTTTGGACACAAGTACAGAGGCTACATTTATTTTCTTGCACCATCACCGCCGATACCACCACGCCTCGGGGAAACCGAACTTTATAAGAGCGAGTGTATTGATTGGATCGGTTTACTGAGACCAGTCGAATATTTACAAATTGGGAGAAAAAAATTGTTGTGTTCGCAACAGGCCGCCTGAGAAAAAATGATATAGATGCGTACTTCCTAACCCGTCACATTTTTGAGTAATTGTTAGCAATACCTCTTAAAATCAAGACAGGATGACTGCTACAGATCGGAGCATCGTTAAAATATACAAATAAACACACAGAACACTGTATTTGAATCATGAGCATATTAACCAATGCCAGCAAATTTGTTACTCTACCGCGGTTGGGCAAGTCATCGATCGACTGATCCGTAAGACTGGCTAATTTGGTTTTGTTCAGTCTACGTTTTAGGCCTACCACACTATGATGATGGAAGCAGTAATCGCTGAGCCATCGCGCACTTATGACACTCTGCGTTCCGATTGGTCAGAAGAAACAGTCAGTTCAGGGGGGCTTAATTCTAAAACGACTCGGGCTTCTAATTCAGCAGACGACACGTTGCTTTACAGATTTTCTGTCTGCCCACCCATCATTTTTTCCTTTGGAATTTTCTGGAAGGAAACGTGTTTGTTTGTCACCTTTCGAACCGTGCAGCCAAGAGTGGCTCAACGAGATCTCCCAGGTATGTTTAAATTAAGCATGACCATTTTTTTTCTCTCGTAGATTTCACTTGCGAACAGTCGATGTTCTGAGAACCGAAGTGAGATTTCTGTTTCACGCACCAGTCCACAGCTGTCCCCAACGCACTGAAAAATGCAGTGGCGCCTGCTTGCCTCCCCACCCTACACCCCGCCCCCTCTACGGTATGGGGTCAAACATTGTCAGTGTTGAATTCTTTGTTCGAGAGGAATTGAATATCGGAGGTGAGCAGATCATTGTGCAGATCATGCCATGGTGGGTACTGACTTCGATGTAGGAGCCTACTGTCTTATGCTGTTGTCTCTGGCAGCATTAAAGACAAAAAAAAAAAAAAAAGATTCACTGGTACAGTTTAACGCGAAAAATTGTTTGAAAGGACATTTCACAGTGTCAGGTCTTAAAACTGTATCTCGAAATGAGCGGCAAACAGTATTTATGGACAGTAATATCGGGTCAGAGGATGATGTTTGTTATATTTTTCCCCATTATTGCGACATTTTTTTTTTCCGAGAAATGCTATAGTTTTGACACAATTTTACATTGCCATCAGCGAGGGAGATGGGTGAGGGGTGTGCTTGTGTGGAGAGGAGGGTATCAACAATGATGATGAAGGTGATGTTAATTTTGATCATGTATGTAGTAAAAGGGGGGATGGTGTCGATAAGGATGG
This sequence comes from Conus betulinus, assembly GCA_016801955.1. Taxonomy (NCBI): domain Eukaryota; kingdom Metazoa; phylum Mollusca; class Gastropoda; order Neogastropoda; family Conidae; genus Conus; species Conus betulinus. The sequence continues at coordinate 415,826 of JADBJO010000364.1, read as the reverse complement.
TGGCAGTGGTGTTAATTTCGACTATGTAAATAGCTTTTTGAGTCGAAAATGTGCTGGTCAAAACTGTGTTGAAAACGTGCCGGAAAACGAGAATTATTTCCTAACAATGTGTGTGTGTGTGTGTGAGTGTGTGTGTGTGTGTGTGTGTGTGTGTGTGTGTGTGTGTGTGTGTGTGTGAGAGAGAGAGAGAGAGAGAGAGAGAGAGAGAGAGAGAGAGAGAGAGTAGCAGCAAACGGTAAGAGTTTGTCATTCTGATCCACGTCTTTTTAACATTGCAGTCACAGCGCAATCAACCCGTCAACTTCCTGCGTGGCTTTTACCTTAGCTTTGACCGACTCATGAAGTTCACCCCTTTGGACAGCAAGGAAGACTTCGACGACTTCATCGCCAGGCTGGAGGCCTGGCCAGTACAGGTTAGTGACTGGTCAGCATGGGTTAACTGTTGACCGACACAGGTAGGTCGCTGGTCACAGTGGGTTAACAGGTATGTCTCTGATTGGTCTGGGTTAACTTCTGGCCCACTCAGGCATGTCACTGATCGGCATGAATTACTTGTTGGTAACAAATGTATTTCATTGATCGGCATGGGTTAACTGCTGGCCCACACCGGTCATCATGGGTTAACTGCTGGCCCACACCGGTTATCATGGGTTAACTGCTGGCCCACATCGATCTGCATGGGTTAACTGCTGGCCCACACCGGTCATCATGGGTTAACTGCTGGCCCACACCGGTCTGCATGGGTTAACTGCTGGCCCACACCGGTCTGTATGGGTTAACTGCTGGTCCAGACCGGTCTGTATGGGTTAACTGCTGGCCCACACCGGTCTGTATGGGTTAACTGCTGGTCCACAACCTGTCGGATTTAGTTAACTGCTGATCCACACCGGTTGGCATGGGCTAACTGCTGCCCCACACCGGTCGGCATGGTTTAACTGCTGCCCCACACTGGTCGGCATGGGTTATCTGCTGGCCCACACCAGTCGGCTAGGGCTTACTGCTGGCTCACACTGGTCGGCATGGGCTAACTGCTGGCCTACACCGGTCGGCATGGGCTAACTGCTGGCCCACACCGGTCGGCATGGGCTAACTGCTGGCCTACACCGGTCGGCATGGGTTAACTGCTGGCCCACACTGGTCGGCATGGGCTAACTGCTGGCCAACACCAGTCGGCATGGGTTAACTGCTGGCCCACACCGGTCGGCATGGGTTAACTGCTGGCCCACACCGGGTCGGCATGGGCTAACTGCTGGCCCACACCGGTCGACATGGGCTAACTGCTGGCTCACACCGGTCGGCATGGGCTAACTGCTGGCCCCACACAGGTATGTCACTGATCTGCGTGAGTTAATTGCCGGCCCACATTAGTCGGCATGAGTTAAATGCTAGCCGACTCCGGTGTGTCAATGGACGGCGTTGGTTAACCGCTGGCCCACAAAGGTATGTCAGTGGGGCATGGATTAATGCTAAGGCTATCCTACGTTGGTATTTCACTGCTGGAGATCTTAGACTGTCTTGTGGCGTACGAGAGCTTTGAGGTTGACATTAGGTTTTATTGACTGAAGACAGCAGTTCTGTTGATGGAACGGAAAGTCTTCTACTGCATACATAGGTCAGTAGCGTGTCTCTGCGTGTCTGATACTGTGTACATGCCATGGATATCCTGTTAATATATACGCCCACACAGTTTCCTGCGTATTACCAAGTACTGTATTTCAGGACGCTACGTTGGGAAATGATTTAGATGACACCATTTACGTATTTATGAATGGTGTAATGTTGTAGGTTATATCGGTAATGTTTTCAGGAATGGTCCATCTTGCTTCTGATGATGTCAGTAACGTATCTGGAAATGATGCGTCAAATTTTACATACCGGTGACATATATGCAAAACTTGTGTGATGGTTCAGATTTTATTAGTCAGGTGTTTGGAAATGCGGTGTTTTAGATAATACTAGTGAGATATGTGAAAACAATGTGTATTCTTTTAGATTATGTCTGTAACATGTTTTGAAATGATGTGTAATGTTTTATATAGGCCTGATATCAGTAACGTATTTGGACATGATGTGTAACGCTTTAGATCGTATCAGTAAAGCATTTGGGGATGGTTTGCAATACTTTAGATTACATTAGGAACGTTATTGAGAGTGGGGTTTAACTTCTAGGTTATATCAGAAACGTATCTTGGAAAGGTATATTATGTTTTTAGACTAAATCACTGCTTGATTATGTACTGATGTGTCACGTTTAAGGTTCTTTAAAATTCATCAAACTTTGAAATGGTCTGAAATCTTTTTGATCATGTTAGTTTCGTATTGAGAAATAGAGTGTTGTGTAATGTCATATTTATCAGTGGTAGACTTTTCAGTGGAGAACTCGGTTATATATATACACACACACACACACACACACACACACACACACACACACACACACACACACACACACGGGTGTGTGTGTAAATACATACATATAAACATAAATATAAACATCTCTTTCTCTCTCTCGCTGTCTCCCCCCCCTCTCTCTCTCATCATCTCTCTATCTATCTATCTATCTATCTCTATCTATCTATCTATCTATCTATCTATCTATCTATCTATCTATCTATCTATCTATCTGTCTGTCTATCTATCCGTCGATCTACCTGTCTATCTTTATATCTATCTACCTACCTACCTACCTATATGTATACTACCTATCTATCGATCTCTCCATCTGTCTGTCAATCTGTCTATCTATTTTTCTATCTCTCTCTGTCTGTCCATTTATCTATATAAACAATCTCTATGGAAATAGTATTTTTTTAATTTAAAGATTATATCAGTACAGTATATTGGAGATGGACAGGATGAACATAGCGATACAGATTTTGTTGTGTGCTGTCATTTCAGATTGACCAGATGATGGACAGGATGGACTTAGCGATACAGATGGGGACCACTTACCACAACGTGTCTGTGGTATGTCCAGCACTCTCGCCAGCCTGTAGGAAGCCTCTAACCTTTCCCCCCTCGTGTTTCAGTCAGTTTTCTGTTCATCTCCTATTCCCCTTCATACCCCTTTTTTTCCCTTCTTTTTTTTTTTTTTTTTTTTCCCCCTGTCATTGTTCTTCTCTCTGTCTTCTCCTCTACAATGGAAAAAGAAAAAAAAAAACCATTTGGTTTTTCGCATACATTTATGTGTGAGTTCTTTCTGTTTATTCTTGTGTTGTGCTTGGTATATAGTTCCAATGTTACAAGTAAGAATATTTGTGTAGCGTAGGAAATCGTTCAACACCTGTTTCACAGTTCATCGTCACGCTCCAATAATTACTTTTCTACTCATTTTTCCCCGAAATGAGTTCATCATCCCATTCAGTCTTATATGTCAATTTTGTGTGTGTAAAATCTGTTTTAAGCTTTGGCTCAATTATGTGCGGTAGGGTGCTCAAGAGCAGATGGCTAATGCCTGCCTACCATCACACATTGTACCTTCTTTCCGCAGGAGGTAAAAGGAAGAAGTCTTCAAAGCTGTTGTGCTGTTTTTGCGACATTTGTTTTCTTTCAGTTCAAATTCAGCTCTTTTGTTTTCTAGTTCACTTCTTATGTTCGGCTGGGCTAAGATTCCCAGATGGAGATGATGGTTGGTAACAATTGTATGAGCAGAAGAAAAATGCTCATTCACTCCTGGGATGTCATGTGAGCCATGAACACGACAACAACAGAAACTAAAGGTTTTCATCGGACACAAGTTTTGGTGTTGCACACGCACGCACGCACGCACGCACGCACGCACACACACGCACACACACACACACACACACACACACACACACACACACACACACACACACACACACACACACACACACACACACACACACAGACACAGTCACACACACACACACACACATACACACAGAAGATCGAACGTTTGCACTCATTTTTCTCGATCTTTTCTCTTTATCCTGAAACACACGCGCGCAGTGTGTTTATTCCAGAGAGCAGTGCCCGCTCAGCTGTTGGCCGTGACGTCCACTGCCCCTGCGGACAGTGCGCTGTACCGGCCCTTCAACACCACCCTGGACAGCCTGGACCTGTCACAGCAACACAGGTCAGGGATGAGGATGATGATGACGATGGTGATGACGATGATGATGATGATGACGATGGTGATGACGATGGTGATGACGATGATGTTACGCTGCCGGGGATTCGAACATTCGCCCCTCACAAAGAGAATAAAGTGTTTTATGCGTTTTAGCTCCTTGACCATCATTACCGTGTTTATTCATTATCTTTATGTTTGTAATGAATTCATCACTCTCTTCATTGATGAAAAAGACTCGTTTCTTGATGAAAATTATTACGTAGACCATTTGATATGAACAAATCTACAACCTCAGTTACATGTGATCTGTATACAGTACAATACGAACAACACAGAACTTAACAGTGTGCCGCACTGCGTTACAATTCACGATGTGTTGACATGCCGGCTGCACAACCAACCAACCAACACATTACATTTTGAATTTTGACAATTAATGCAGTAAAGACTGTTCAACTGAAAAAAAAAAACGTGAGAAGACAAAAACGAAAAAAGAGGGCACGTTGATAAAGAAATAAGGTCAGATATATCCCCTTGACTTAATTACTGATCAGATACAAAGCACGATTTGTAAGTAGGTGGGATTAATGGTGACATTCTCAACATTCCCGTATTAGTCACGCCAACATACTCCAAACGGCGATATTTCGAAGTGTTGCATTCAGAGACGAAGTTGTGAACAGTTGAACATTCATAAACCATATGATTTTGGTTCAAAAGTATTACGATTTCTTTTCTATTATATAACACACGAAGAAAGAAAAAAAAAAACTGTTAAATTAAGAAAACGACCACCAAAATCACACACGTCCTCTGCAGGTGCGTTGGACATGCAAAAATATATACATATATGCACACAAAGATATTCTATCTTAGAAAGAAGATCCAATAAAGTTGTTCCACACAGTTCTTGGCAGCTGTCAGTGCACAAACCATACCAGGGTTATACAGTAGAGCTGACCACACTGACTAGTACGACTGTTGACACCTTTTTGGCCTCTCTTGTATCCGTAAATGGATCTTCAAGCATTTTCTCAAAGATTTCTCCCGGTATTTATTACTGTTTACTCATTAATCTAATATTTCAATTCAAGCAGTTTAATTCCATCCAGTACTGCCACCTCGTTTTACTTTTCCTCCATTCACGGGCTGCTTTGAGGTGCTGTTGGATTCTGTATTTGAGCCCTTGGTGGTGAGAATACCACAAAATTATAGTCGGCATATCTCCTTTCGGTGGCAAAGGAGAGCTGACTGAATAAGCCGAGATCTGCTGATGAATCCTAATCAGTGGACGAAAGTCGATTTTAGACAGGCGACATAAAAGAGTTCTGTCTTCAAGAAGGACATTAATGGTCTCCGTTAGGCCGCTTTTGAAAGATTTAATGTTTACGTTCCAGCGCTCTCATTTTCATTCCCATGTTCTTTCTGCAGTCCAGCTCATTCCAAATCTCACCTCCTTACTATTTTCAAATCTTTGCAAAGGTATCGTTTTGATGATGGAGGAATTGTTGTTAGTACCCTTCCCTACGCCTGTATTATTCTATGACTGAAAAGTACAGTTGGAATATTAACTGGTCCTTAATGTAGATTCAACATCATGTCAAGACACTTTGAATCAGCACTGGAACAGCTTCATTGCATTCAGTTTGTTACATACACATACACACAGATTGTTGGTTTAAATATACAGGGTACATATGTGACGTATGAACACGTACTGGAAATTCGAATCCTTCAAAGTGACTAACCGAGACACAAAGCAAAGAGATTGGATGTAAAAAAAAAAGTATTTAATTACAAATCTCCTATTTCTAACAAAGGGTATCCCGAAAGTCTTGATATTAATACAAACGCCATGAGTGCGTAGAATGAAGATAAAGATTAATAAAAACGCATGTCCTCCAGAAATCACGCATTCAACCCTAGATTATGCAGATGAAGACAGCTGTGGCAAACAGTTAATTACCAGAGAAACAATGGCAGGTATGTCAACCATTTAGCGTAGAGATGTTTATAATAAGAGTTTAGAACGCGCTGTATTTTTCAACATTCAGTTTCTTTAAAAGCACATATGTTTGTGTAAGGTTACCAGCAGTAAAATTAAGTTCAGTGTGGTGTGATAGCAATTGTAGTATTAACATCCAACAAACAATGCAAGTGAATCTGACAGTCGCATGTTCTCTGCATTTGTACATGCTTCTTTCATCAGATTACTGTATGTGTCTCAAAACCGTTTTACCTGAGCACATTTCCAAAACATATTACAACTATAATTACACTAATTATGACATCTTTAATTACATATAAAGTTGCATTTGTAGTTATCAACAATTCATATGTTTTCAAGTTAACATCTGTAGGCCTACATAGAACCTGTGTAATATCTTTATCATGATCTCCGTTTATCACAAACACTGTTCAAGATTGTGAATGTTAACAATTTTTTTTCCCCGAATGCTTGGCGACTGTAATTTTCTGTCCAATCTGAACGCGATTCTTACAATACACTGGTTCAGAAGGCAAGTCAGCTGAATGGTTTGGTCTGTCTCTGTAGTGAATGATTTTGCAAGCTCCAAATACATCAGTCCAGAACCGGTCTCACTGAAGGAAAGAGAAACCCTGAAAAAAACGCTGGACAAAACCTATTAAGAAGAGACTATTTGGGAAAATTGGTCAAAATGCGTTTTTAGTTATGTCTTGATTTCTCA
>JADBJO010000364.1:384022-399022 GCA_016801955.1 Conus betulinus | reverse complement strand
CACACACACACACACACACACACACACACACACACACACACACACACACACACACACAACACACACACACACACACACACACACACACACACACACACACACCCACTACCGCCCACTCTCCCTTTCATCCCGTCCAAACAACCCTCTCTATACTATCCCCACCCTCCACCCAACATCTTCCGCCACACTTGCACATCACGTACACTCCGTCCTTCTGACCGACTTACTTTCTGTCTGTCTGTGTGTGTTCTCTCTCCCTGTGTGTGTGTGTGTGTGTGTGTGTGTGTGTGTGTGTGTGTGTGTGTGTGTGTGTGTGTGTGTGTGTGTGTGTATGCGTGCGTGCGTGCGTGTGTGTGTGCGCGCGCGCGCGCGCGCGCGCGCGTGTGTGTGTTCCAGTTTTTCTTTCATGTTTTCTAGTTCAATTGATTAAATGTATATGTAATCTCTCTCTCTCTCTCTGTGTTTTGTATTTTTTATTTTATTTGTTTTTAGCTCAATTGATTTTATGACTGTGTACATATGTAATCGATGTAACCAGAAAAGGGAAGCAAGTGTACTGGGTGAATGTGACCACACCTGCCCCACTCCACAGGGGCAGGGATGACTCTACGTGGAGCAGGTTGATGCAGAACTGAGGATTAACCCAAGACCCGCCTTGGCTTAAGGCTATGTCAGACCAGTTGACATAGGCAGAACACCAAGGCGACATCAAAATGTTGTTATGCTCTGCATAGTTATGCGGGGATTGACTTCAGTTGTGACAGTCTCCTAGCATAACATTATCAGTTTCCGAAATCCCGCGAAGTGGGAGTGTGGCTACCCATGTGGTGGGGTAATTAAAAACGGTCATACACGTAATGTTCTCATCCCCAGCTGATGCATTTTTACCATAGTGTTCAAGTACTTTGGCTGTTTGGATGATCCCTGGAGTCTTCGGCCAGGGTACGGCAAGAAGAAGAAGAAGAAGAAGAGAAGAAGAAGAAGAAGAAGAAGAAGAAGAAGAACAACAACAACAACAACAACAACAACAACAACAACAACAACACAACAACAACATCCCATGACAAAAAAATCGCCTTTACCCATGAATACTGATGCACAAAATCTTCAAATAGTTCACCGTCAAACAAGTCCAAAAGTATAAGCGTTTCGGACGGTGATGTCGAGCGGGGTTCTCGTATGAAGGCGTGCATTACGAAAAGAAAGAAAGGGAGAAACAAGCTGTCCCCATTTTCATCCCATTTAAGTTTTCATTCCGAAGCAGGCCGTCATGTAGGACGGATAACACGCAAAGAACACAAGAATATCAACAGCGATGCGCACTGGTGTCATGGAGAGACGTCATTCTTGAAGACGGCACGTGACGACTTGAATGGTGGGGTTGACCACGGCCACATAGGCAAAAACGTCATCACAGATGAACGTCGGCGTCATAACCGAGGAACACAGAAATCGACACGTGATCAAAAACAGAACAAAACACCCCCCCCCCCCCTTTCCCTAAAAAAAAAATCCCTTTCTCTCTGTCCATCAGTTTCCGTCGGTGTGTGTGTGTGTGTGTGTGCGTGTGTGTGTGTGTGTGTGTGTGTGTGTGTGTGTGAGAGAGAGATAGAGAGAGAGAGTGTGTGTGTGTGTGTGTGTGTGTGTGTGTGTGTGTGTGTGTGTGTGTGTGTGTGTGTGTGTGTGTGTGTGTGTGTGTGTGTGAGAGAGAGAGAGAGAGAGAGAGAGAGTGTGTGTGTGTGTGTGTGTGTGAGAAGTGACGTTATCTATCTAATGACAAGAGTTTTGGTGACAGGAAAACGTTCAGCATGGCGGCTCTGACCTTACACGAAAACAGTTCCTGGCCATCACCTTCAAGTGAGTCAGCTCCAAAAGTGACAACATTAAAACACAACAAAGACATCAGCAGCAGCACGACAACAACAGAGCAGCACACACACACACACACACACACACACACACACACACACACACACACACACACACACACACACGCACGTACGTACGCAAGCACGCGCGCGCGCGAGCAGAGAGAGAGAGAGAGAGAGAGAGAGAGAGAGAGAGAGAGAGAGAGTATAGGTGCATTCAGAGAAGCGGAAAACGTTGCAGGTTTGATACAGAACACAAAGACAGTTTTAATCCCGGCTAAACCAAACCATCGAATGTGAAACGATTGTAGGTTTGACACTGTGCGAGTTGTCTTCTTTTCCAACAGGTGCGTGACACTTGCAGACACCGCATGCTGGTTGTTATCGACTTTTCTCGGTTACATTTGTTTCACATGCAACGTCAGCAACTTCATAGACAAGTTGCATAGTGGTTCTAAGCCTTCTCATAATGCATTTATCATGGTCACGAGATATGAAGTGTTTACTTGGTTGCTTCTTCGAGGAGACTGAAAATTGTTCTAGATACCTGCGGATTATTGTTTTTTTTTTCGACTATGTAGAAAAACTGTTATTTGCAAATGCCAAAATTAGCGATTAGTCCCAGCCCCCCCCCCCCCCTTTTTTTGTTACAGTACTCCTACCCCCCCCCCCCCCCCCCCCATGTCATCCCTCCAACTTCACCCCCCCTCTTCTTCTGTCTCTCTTTATATTTGTTATCTATTGATTTACTGTTTGTTCATTTTTTTTTCAGTGAATAGTGTACGTGTTTCAGGCAGTCTACAGGTTCACCTCAGAAGTTCCGAAGTTCCAGAAAACCTTCGGTCCACGTTCCTACGCTGTTCCCTTTGAGTTTCCTTCGTTTACCGCACATGGGGAGGTAATGCTGGAATGAAAGGGGGCGGGGTGAAAGAAAATATAGATAGATAGACTGATAGAAAGCAAGACAGAAAGAAAGAATGAAAGATAGATAAGAGATAGATAAAAGATAGATGGATGAATAGATGGATAGACACAGAGAGAGAGGAGTCTGTGTGTGTGTGTGTGTGTGTGTGTGTGTGTGTGTGTGTGTGTGTGTGTGTGTGTGTGTGTGTGTGTGTGTGGTGCGCGCGCGCGCGTGCGGTGCGTGCGTGCGTGCGTACGTATGTGTGTGTGAAAAGCGTCAGGAAAAGATGGGGTGGGACGAAGGTGGAGAGGGTGTAGGGGAGGGGAATCATGCATTCTGTATGTGCACGCATGCAAGCCAACAGTTACATCAGTCGCCCATGCACATGCTGACACTTGGCAGACACGCACTGACAAAGCCAAGCACCTGTATCACACTTACACACGTCATGTCATTGCAGTGTCTCTGTGTTAGGGGCTGGGCTCTGTACGCTGAGTTCCTGGGAGAGGAGATGGGGGTGTATCTCAACGACTATGAGATGTAAAGTTACTGTACAGAGTGCAACAACTATGAGATGTAAGTTACTGTACAGAGTGCAACAACTATGAGATGTAAGTTACTGTACAGAGTGCAACGACTATGATATGTAAGTTACTGTACAGAGTGCAACGACTATGATATGTAAGTTACTGTACAGAGTGCAACGACTATGATATGTAAGTTACTGTACAGAGTGCAACGACTATGATATGTAAGTTACTGTACAGAGTGCAACGACTATGATATGTAAGTTACTGTACAGAGTGCAACGACTATGAGATGTAAGTTACAGCACAAAGTGCAACGACTATGAGATGTAAGTTACTGTACAGAGTGCAACAACTATGAGATGTAAGTTACTGTACAGAGTGCAACAACTATGAGATGTAAGTTACTGTACAGAGTGCAACGACTGTGAGATGTAAGTTATTGTACAAAGTGCAACGACTATGAGGATGTAAGTTACTGTACAGAGTGCAACAACTATGAGATGTAAGTTACTGTACAGAGTGCAACAACTATGAGATGTAAGTTACTGTACAGAGTGCAAAACTACTATGATATGTAAGTTACTGTACAGAGTGCAACGACTATGATATGTAAGTTACTGTACAGAGTGCAACAACTATGAGATGATGTAAGTTACTGTACAGAGTGCAACGACTGTGAGATGTAAGTTACTGTACAGAGTGCAACGACTATGATATGTAAGTTACTGTACAAAGTGCAACGACTATGAGATGTAAGTTACTGTACAGAGTGCAACGACTGTGAGATGTAAGTTACTGTACAGAGTGCAACGACTATGAGATGTAAGCTACTGTACACAGAGTGCAACAACTATGAGATGTAAGTTACTGTACAGAGTGCAACGACTATGAGATGTAAGTTACTGTACAAAGTGCAACGACTATAAGATGCAAGTTACTGTACAGAGTGCAACGACTATGAGATGTTTAGTTACTGCACAGAGTGCAACGACTATGACATGTAAGTTACTGTACAAAGTGTAACGACTGTGGGATGTAAGTTACTGTACAAAGTGCAACGACTATGGAGATGTTAGTTACTGCACAGAGTGCAACGACTATGATATGTAAGTTACTGTACAGAGTGTGCAACGACTATGAGATGTAAGTTACTGTACAGAGTGCAACGACTATGAGATGTAAGTTACTGTACAAAGTGCAACGACTGTGAGATGTAAGTTACTGTGCAAAGTGCAACGACTGTGAGATGTAAGTTACTGTACAAAGTGCAACGACTGTGAGATGTAAGTTACTGTGCAAAGTGCAACGACTGTGAGATGAAGAGTTACTGTACAAAGTGCAAGGACTATGATATGTAAGTTACTGTACAAAGTGCAACAACTATGATATGTAAGTTACTGTACAAAGTGCAACAACTATGATATGTAAGTTACTGTACAAAGTGCAACAACTATGATATGTAAGTTACAGTACAAAGTGCAACAACTATGATATGTAAGTTACTGTACAAAATGCAGCAACTGTGACATGTAAGTTACTGTACAAAGTGCAACGATTGTGAGATGTAAGTAAGTACTATACAAAGTGCAACGACTATGAGATGCAAGTCACTGCACAAAATGCAACGACTAGGAAATGTACGTTACGTACAAAGTGCAACGACAATGACATGTAAGTAAGTATACAAAGTGCAACGACTATAAGATGCAAGTCACTGCACAAAATGAAATGACTGTGAAATGTACGTTACTGTTCAGTCTGCATGGCGTGTGCAGGATAGTCGTCTTACTTTTTCTACGGAGAGTTTTTTTCCCGTTTGACCAAACGCCTAAACGCCAGACGAATGTTACCGTGTTTAGGATGTTACCGTTTTTAGGATGTTACCGTTTTCTTGTTCATTCTGACTAGTTACCCAAGTACAAGATGATTTTTACTGATTACAGGATGGGTCGCTATGGAGATGAGATGTTTCGTGCCTGTCGTCTGGTGGTGGACACAGGATTGCATTACTTTGGGTAAGATGACAGTGAAAAGACATAAAAAAGTTGCATAAAAAATCGTAGACAAGTCTTTGACATATAACATCACCTGCGCAAATAAATCTCGTTCTTTCCCATAATAATCTATTCCACATATTATACAAAATAGTTTCCCCCCCCTTTATTTCCAATATATCCTGGTGGGTTTACAGTATGTAAGTGGCTAACTAGTCCTAACGAGAGACCGATTCAGGTTGGGTAGCACCAGCAGTACTGCCCAGGACTGCACTGTAGTGAGATCATTGGTTGTCTGGAAGGTGGGGCCGGGAGAGAGCCATCCAGTACCTCAGAGACCGCATACCTAAGAGCGAGGCCGCCATACAGATGGAGATTGACCGTTACCTCACCTGGCCGGCCCAGGCCTGCGCTTACAAGATCGGTGAACTCAAGATCAAGGAGCTGCGTCAGAAGGCGGCCACAGCCCTAGGTATGGCGGTTTTTTTTTTTTAATCCAGTCGGTTGGGTTTATTGTATTAACATAATAAAAGTATTATTTTGTTTATTAATAGGCAGGAAGTGTGGTTTTTATCCAGGGTTGGGTATGGATGTCTATTTTCAGATTTGAATCTGAAAACAGACATCCCCCCCCCCCCCCCCCCCCCCCACCACATCCTGCCTGTTGTCTTAAGCAACCGACATAAACACACATTTTATCACAAGCAAGGACTACATTTATAATTACGGTTTTGAAAAAAAAAAAATGAACCTTAACTTAGAAATGTTTTTTTTTTCTGAAATGATGTTAGATTCAACTTCTTCAGCATCGCATAAGGTAAATGTTCTAAACATATGAATTTTGTGCATTCAAACTCCAGTAAGTTTTTTTTTTTTTTAAGTCAGTTATTTTAAATGGTAACTTTGCAGTATATTGGACAATTTCAAAATGTGGAGAAAAAGATATTTATGGCAAAGAACAATGCACTTGCTGCTCTCTCTCATTGTGTGTGTGTGTGTGTGTGTGTGTGTGTGGTGTGGCTGGAGAGACCGATTCTCGAGGCACACACCCGTGGGCAGTAGGGGCAATGAAACGTGGCTAATGTGGGAAGGGAGGACACCCGAGGCCTTGCATTTTTCTCTTGCAGTAGTCATGTGGTTGCGGCGGTTGTCTTCAAATTCTTCCTGGGCCTTCCTGGTTAGACTTCGCCATTCTGCTCTGTCTCGGGCACAAACCTCTAGGTCTTTTGCAGGCGTGTAGCTGTGCTTTCAGATTGTCTTTTACACAGTCTTTGAAGCGCTTTCTGGGGCGGCCTCTGGGTCTCTGGCCCTGCCTCAGTTCTCCGTAGAGCAACTGCCGAGGCAGTCTGTGAGGCCAGTCGGTGACATGTCCAGTCCAGCGAAGCTGGGCCTTCATTATCATGGCTTCGATGCTGAGCAGACCGGCCCTGTCCAGGACTTCGAGGTTGGTCACTCGGTCTTGCCACTTGATGCCCATAATCGCTCGTAGTGATCTCGTGTGGAAGCGTTCAAGCTGTTTCGTGTGTTTCCGGTACAGCGTCCAGGACTCACAGCCGTAGAGGAGACTAGTGAGAACAACAGCTTTGTAGACCTTGATCTTTGTGTCGAGCTTGATGCTTTTGTGGGTCATCACACGAGTACGTAGGCGGCCAAGAGCTTGGCTGGCTTTGCTGATCCTGGCAGAGAGATTTCTCTGTCAAGAGAGCCATCACTGGAAATGACGCTCCCGAGGTACTTGAAGTGCTCGACAGTTTTCAGAATGGTGCCTCCGATGGTGATGGTGGGGGGAGGTTGCACTGTTAGGCCTGGGGAGGGTTGGTAGAGAGCACTTCCGTTTTTCCAAGGCTGATTGTGTGAGGCCAAAAAGCCGAGAGGCTTCCGCAAACTTGCTGACAATGAACTGGAGATCCGCTTCTGTGTGTGCCATCAGGGCACAGTCGTCGGCAAACAGTGCGTCAGTCACAAGTCTCTCGACTGTTCGGTCTTGGCGCTCAGCCGACGAAGGTCAAACAGAGAGCCGTCCAGCCTGTACTTGATGTAGATGCCTCTGTCGAGATCTCCGAGGGCATGGTTCAGCACGCATGTGAAGAACTTGAACAAGACCGGAGCGAGGACACAGCCCTGCTTGACGCCGTTCGAGATTTCAAAGGGAGCAGAGCTGTCACCCCCACACAAGCACAAGACCAACCATGTCGTCGTGGAATAGGCGGATGATTTTTGTGAATTTCCTCGGACAGCCAAGCTTGGAGAGTATGACCCACAGCGCCTCCCTGTTCACCGTGTCGAAGGCTTTTGTTAAGTCGATGAAGACAGCGTAGAGGTCCATCTGCTGCTCAGTGCACTTTTCTTGGACAAGACCATGTCGATGGTGCTGCGGCCTGGTCTGAAGCCAGACTGTGACTCTGGCAGTGACGGTTCTGACACAGCGCTGATCAGGCGATTTAAGATGACTCTTGCAAGGATTTTCCCAGCGACTGAGAGGAGGGAGACGCCTCGGTAGTTACCACAGTCAGACTTGCTGCCCTTGTTTTTATACAGGGAGACAACAGTGGCATCTCTGGGGGGGGGGGGGGGGGGGGGGGGGGGGGGGGGGGGCTTGCCATGTCCTTTTCAGGACAGCTCGTCCACTATTGCTCCCACATGGTACTCAACTCTCATCAGTGGCTCCCCGTAGCTGTAGCATGCGCAGCGGCCACACCCCGGGCAACAGCTTTGGCAGGCTGGCTGAACCTGATGAGGGTAGCCGACGGGTTTCAAATCCTCAGTGATTTTAGGACTTGCTCACCCTAGCATGTGAAGTTTGTTTCCGGCGGACAAGGCGGAGGAAATCACGTGACTGATTCAACGGCTTGGAAGGCGGTTTCAACAACGCGCTGTGGAGTGTGAAGGGCACGTCAGAGCACGGAAGAAGACCTGGCCATCCACTGCAGCCAAGGAGGCCCCAGTCGTATATATATATATATATATATATATATATGTGTGTGTGTGTGTGTGTGTGTGTGTGTGTGTGTGTGTGTGTGTGTGTGTTTTCTGATTTTTTGTAGAATTTTATTGCTTCTTGGTCAGGCTCCCTTTGTTTTATTAGCATTCATAAAAGTCTTAACCCATTTTCAAGCTTTGAAACTGATTGAATAGATGATATATGATATAATACTCGATATCCATGACATATTGATTGAGCATTATCCACAAGTTTAGAAATTGTTTTTGTCTCTGTTGCTTATAACTATTCATTTTATAGTTTTATCTTCTTTAGTCATTGTGGCAAATATTTCTACGGATAATGTATACAGATATGGAGAGAAGGGGGTTCCTTGTCAGTATTCTTTTTCAGTTTGAAATCAACTGTCTGTGTGGCCAATGACAATAAGTGATGATTTGTGTGTGTTTATAAAAAGAGCTATCCAAACAACATAGATTCTCAGTGAAACCGAATACTTCTGGGACCTTGAACAAAAAATGTCAATCAAGAGAGTTAAAAGCCTTTTCAGACTCTAGGCAAGGTAGAGACCAGGTTGTTTCTTGTGTCAAGAAAACAGACTGAGTCATACCATGATTTATTATTATCTCAATTACCTGTCCAACACAATTCCAGTTTGAGAGTTAGAAATGGCTGATGGGAGAATTTTTTTGTATGAAGACTTAAAAAAATTTCTATCAGCAGTGCAGACAGCTCTTACCTTATATAGAACATTTAGCAGTAAGACATTCCTCCATGTAAAACAAAAGATACTTTTAACTCTCTGGCGTTCGAGGGGTAACATTGATGGAAACCTTTTTGAAAGCTTTCATTGACAAGGTGATCAAAGCGCTTTACAATAAACGAAAAACACGTGAAAGGAAAATTGAACAGAACAGGCAGAACATGTCACACACACACACACACACACACACACACACACACACACACACACACACACACACACACTTCTTCCTCCCTATCCTCCCTATCCCAGAGAGAGAGAGAGAGAGAGAGAGAGAGAGAGAGAGAGAGAGAGAGAGAGGACAACTAAAGTGTGTTTGGTGCAGGCTCCAAGTTTTGACAGTCGTGATTTCCACTCAAAGAGAGAGAGAGAGAGAGACATAGAGAGTGAGAGAGAGAGAGAGAGAGAGAGAGAGACATTGAGAGAGAGAGAGAGAGACATAGAGAGTGAGAGAGAGAGAGAGAGAGAGAGAGAGAGAGAGAGAGAGAGAAAAAAAACTGACGTGCATTTGCTGCAGGCTCCAAGTTTGACATCCGTGACTTCCACTCTCTGCTGCTCACCCACGGCCGAGTGCCTCTCAGCGTGATGGAAACCATTGTGGAGGACTACATTGAGGACCGCACCGAGAGGAAAGGTGCCGCAGGTAGGTCACAGGTATTCCGGGGGCAGCAGTCTCTGCTTATTTAGATTTGGCTTTTGTCACTGTCCCGCAAATCCGTCCTACTCACATCTAAATGCACGTGACCATGGTAATATGGTACACCGGCACTATAGCCCGTTATCAGAGTATGTTATTGCAGCATCCAGCTGTTACCCTGCACCCTGCACAGCGTGCGTAGCTCGCAGAGCAGGGCATTATTGTGTGTGTGTGTGTGTGTGTGTGTGTGTGTGTGTGTGTGTGTGTGTGTGTGTGTGTGTGTGTGTGTGTGTGTGTTTTCATGAAAGTCTCTGTATTTGTTTGTATATACATGCATGCGTGCATAGGATTGTGTCTGCGTGCGTGCATGGGATTTTACATGAGGGTATGAATGAATTTATATGTGCGCGAATGTTTGTGTCTGTGTAGGTGCGTACGAATGTGTGTGTGTGTGTGTGTGTGTGTGTGTGTGTGTGTGTGTGTGTGTGTGTGTGTGTGTGTGTGTGTGTGTGTGTGTGTGTGTGTGTGTAATTCGTCTACAGTGAAACCTACATTGCGCTTTATGCTATAGACTTCAGTGTTACAGAAACACATGTATGGAGAGGTGGACAGAGCTAAACTGACATGATTCTATGGAGCATCAAAGGGATGGACAGAGCTAAACTGACAGTGATTCTATGGAGCATCAAAGGAATGAACATAGCTAAACTGACAATGATTGTATGGAGCATGAAAGGAATGAACATAGCTAAACTGACAATGATTCTACGGAGCATCAAAGGGATGGACAGAGCTAAACTGACAATGATTGTATGGAGCATCAAAGGGAATGAACATAGCTAAACTGACAATGATTCTATGGAGCATCAAAGGGATGGACAGAGCTAAACTGACAGTGATTCTATGGAGCATCAAAGAGATGGACAGAGCTAAACTGACAGTGATTCTATGGAGCATCAAAGGAATGAACATAGCTAAACTGACAATGATTCTATGGAGCATCAAAGGGATGGACAGAGCTAAACTGACAGTGATTCTACGGAGCATCAAAGGGATGGACAGAGCTAAACTGACAATGATTCTATGGAGCATCAAAGGGATGGACAGAGATAGATTCACTGCGTTTCTATGGATCAGTCAGGACCACAGTCTCAGGGCTTATCGTTATATAGCTTAGTTTGTTATTCGTTACCCATGCTTTTACGTTAGAAATCGACATTTTCAAATGTCAATCGTGGGGCCATCTGTTGTGCTCGTATTTAAATTCTAGAGGTTTCACAGTTCCCTCTGCCACACTCGTTTTGAAGGCGAGGAAGTGCGATCACTTTTGTGCTTAAATACCTTCACTGTCATTCTGTCAATGACAGAAGTTAATACAATCTGTTCATTTCATGCCTCAGCCTTTTCTCTGTCCACGACTTTCCATGTCAGTCTTAAAGGCATGTCCGTCTGAATTCCACCCAGACAGCATCCATCATCTACAGACTCGTATAGTTTGACTATACCTTGCACAGAATCGGATACTTACGGCTGGTGCTCCTTTTCTTACTGTACTTCACTTTCTGGAATTCACTACCCAATCATTTTCATCATAGAAGTTCTGTTGCCTTTAGGAATAAAAGAAAACCCCTGTCCTAATAATCAGCTTCTGCTTGAAGCAGTTCTTTGCATTTTAGCTGTTGTGATGTGATATTCATTCCATTTTTTGTCTGGACTTCTAAATCTTGTAACTGGGCTTATCGTGCTTTGTTTTCTCCATGCACGTTATATGTGTGCGTGTTTTTTAATCAATTTGAATACTTTTTTATACGAATTCTCCAAATTTATGTTTGTTTATGTGTGGAAGTTTAACATGCTCTCTAATGATGTAAAAACGCTAAACCCCCGATCATGCATAACAAGCGATGCAAAAACTTTTTTTCTAATTTTACTTTTTAGAATTAAACACAAGACTTGGAGGATTGAATTATGACCAGAAACTCATGAGTATCAACAGGTGCATTTAGCTGGTTAACATCCAAAAAGCTTTTTGAAACATATATGAGACACAGTTTCAGAAATGGGATGAATGTAAGTAAAAGTAGCAGACGAGGAACAGAACCGTCTGGAAGACTAAATCGTAATACTAATGTCGGAAGAGCTGTAACACTATTGTAATGGGTGTGTGCGAAGAGAAAAATTGAAACTGAAGCCACAATAAAGCTGAGTCGCAAACCAAACGAATGGAAGCAGAAAGATAAATAGAGAGATCATTTGGATCAAATGTGGCTGAGATCAAAAAGATAACGTGCTGTAGGGACACCATTTAGAGCTGGGCACTTTTGGGTTTGTGACTAACTCTGCTTCCATCTCTTGTTTCAGGATCCGCTTCACGAGTCCACGGTGTGTCGGCAAGAACCATTGAAACGTCTGTTTTCCTGGCATCACTTGTGTTTGTTTCACACCTCGCCATGTTTTCAGTGAAAAACTGAATGTTTACTCCCTACCCATGAGGTCATCGTTCACTCCTGCACGCAGGCACGCACGCCTAAGTGGAACGCTCAAAATGGAAAAATAACAAAATATATGCTCCACGCAGTGTGCAAAAAACTGCAGCCGGGAAGGCACACGTGTACATGTTGTTTATCGGATTCTTATCATCGTTCGCAAATGGCTTTCTACCAATGAAGAAACTATAATCTGCAAGGTTTTCCTTGATTGAGTCGATGGCTTCGTAGATGTTTAATGGCTGACAACGTTTGATTAACCTCTTTATTCTGTGTATTTTATATGATATACTGCGTTTTAGAGCTTATCAAGATATTATTTGCTTAGTCTTCCTTGATGTATTCGTCAGTCCCGAGGAGTCTCCTTCTCCTCTTCCTCCTCTTCATCATCATCATCTTTATCATCGTCATCATTAATGTCATCATCATTATATTCATCATCATTATTTATCATCATCACTATCATCATCAACATCATCATCATCATCATCATCATCACTTCGTTGTTACTGTAGTACTATAGGCAGTATTAGTTGTCTTTTATCACACAAGAGACATCTTGACTAATCCAGCCATATTTTGTGTCATGTATATCCAACAGATATTTGGATCCTTTGCTGGTGTTTCCTCAAACAAGCAGGCATAGCTCTAAGAGATGGGTGGAAGTGAGGGTGAATTATTCATGATGTGAATTTGACGTCTGATACACCTATTAGTCTAAAACCTAATTCGCTTCCTTTATTTACAGAATGGCTGTTGAGAAAGAAGTTAAAATGATATTAGACCTGGGTGCCAGTAAAAATTCACAGTCTGTTTCTTGTTCTCGGATTGTTCTGGTTAGAGAGGACAAGTTTACAAGAGTTTTACATTGAACACTGCATTTTTAAACAGGTTACTGTCTTTGATATGCAGCCGATTCCAGACATCAGGGACATGTTTTGTCAGTTTTCAGGTAGCTGTTACTTCTTAGAAAAATCTTCCCCAGGGTCATCAGCAGGTTCCAGTTCAGGAATCTGACTGACGAAAGACTGTTTTTCACACTTCTAGGGTATCTTTTAGCGGACTACAACTTCCTAGGCTGTGTTCACTGGACTACAACTCTCTCAGGCTATGTATTACGGGACTAGAACTTCTCAGGGTCTGTTTCACTGTTCTGACTTCCCAGGCTAAGTTTCACTGGACCACAAGTTCCAGGCTATGTTTAACTGGACTACAACTCAGGGTCAGTTTCACTGGACTACAACTTCTCAGGGTCGGTTTCACTTGACTACAACTTCCCATGCTGTGTTTCACTGGACTACAACTTCCTAGGCTGTTTCACTGGACTACAACATTTTCAGGCTATGTTTCACTGGACTACAACTTCCTAGGCTATGTTTCACTGGACTACAACTTCCTAGGCTATGTTTCACTGGACTACAACTTCCCAGGCTATGTTTCACTGGACTACAACTTTTCAGGGTCAGTTTCACTGAACTGCCTCGCTCCCCTATTTGTTTTAATCATAGGAACCATAGTGTTATAAACATTCTCGAGTAACACCCACTTTAAAATCTCTATGTGCTGTTACATTCGTCCCCACCTTTCATATTTCCATGTCTCCCAACTTCTCCACTTGACTGGCTTCATTCAACATTTGCAGCTCTCCATCTTTGAAATGTAATCAACATTTACCAAATCAACACTCTCAAATCCGTTTGAAACAAAACTACTTTTATCCCCACCCTCCCCACTCCACGTTTCTTCTTAATCCCGTCCGTAACTTGAAAGCTCGCCATCTGTTAATGTAGCTTTAACTTCAAACACGAATTTTTCTTAACGTTACCTTCGTCAACCCATCCTTTCACCCGTCCTTTTGCACTACAACCTACTCGTCTAAAATCGACTCGTCTAAAATCGACTTCATTTCTTTGGGATGTTCTCCTGAACCGAAAGAAAATCATACATAAGCAGTCCGACACTCCTGTATGATGTGTTGTCTCAATTCAAGAATGATCTCGATACCTGTAGGTTCACCACAGAAATGTCCCTTCACTTTGAGAACAATTCAAAATCAGCACCGGGAAAGTTGCCAAAACTCGAGAATCATTTTTTTACTTTTAGTGCAGAGTGATCTTGGGGCACTTCAGATGTTGTAGAATTTCCGCGTGCCTCACCGTCATGATTTCCGTGGCCTGTCATTGAGCTTGATTTGTTTCCCGTGCCCTCTGAACTGTTCACTGTGAATTCTAGTTACAAAGATTGTTCTGAATGGAAGTCCGAACACTGGGAATCTCATGGGATGGACAGGGTATTGTGACCAATTTTTTGTCAAACAGACTTGGTCTGAATCAGTCTTAATAAAGAGTATTGTGGCATTGTAACTGTTAAATGTGATTGGCTGGTTCTAATGTCATCGATGCTCTTGCTAAGACGGTGTGTTCTGTGTGCTTTGTAACTGTGTAGATAACCGTTTCATTTAACCCTCTTCAGACCTCTGGTTTGTATGCTTCGTGTTTCATAAACGAGAATGCACTGAAAGTTTTGTTTAAATTAATGTTTCAAATGCATACGATTTGCACACATACATTTTCTCTGTTGTCGTTCATTTTTATCACGTTCTGAATGAGTTAAATGATCTATAGTAATTATTATGGAAATTATTGCATGCATGCTTTTATGTCAGCTCTGCTTCACACCCTCCCTTCCTTTGTGTGATCTAGGAACTGTTATAGCTCTCATCACTTTGAAAGTTGAAAGGAATAACACAGGATGTGTGATTGGGACAGTTTATAGCTCTCATCACTTTGAAAGTTGAAAAGAATTCCACAGGATGTGTGATTGGAAACAGTTATAGCTCTCATCACTTTAAAAGTTTAAAAGAATTCCACAGGATGT
>JADBJO010000364.1:361522-376522 GCA_016801955.1 Conus betulinus | reverse complement strand
TCGGTCACAGGCCAGGGCCAGGAGTTCCCCCTCACTCTGTCCACCATCGATCGTGGTCAGCTGAGCCGTCAGCATCAGTACAGCTATGACGTGTTACACAACATGCTGTCCACCTTCGAGGCCAACTCTCCCTGGCAGAGGTAAGTGTGTCAC
This sequence comes from Conus betulinus, assembly GCA_016801955.1. Lineage (NCBI taxonomy): Eukaryota > Metazoa > Mollusca > Gastropoda > Neogastropoda > Conidae > Conus > Conus betulinus. Next base: position 376,369 of record JADBJO010000364.1, on the reverse strand, counting down.
TGGAACCTTGCTTGCCTTGGCTTAAGGCTGTTTCGGACCAATTGACATAGGCTAGAACACCAAGACTACATCAAAATGTTGTATGCTCTGCATATTTGCCTTGGCTAAGGCTGTATCAGACCAACTGACACAGGCTAGAACACCAAGACTACATCAAAATGTTGTTATGCTCTACACATTTGCCTTGGCTTAAGGCTGTGTCGGACCAGTGACATAGGCTAGAACACCATCATTCAAAACATTTTCATGGCTGTAAAGGGCTTACAGGCTTTGCACACTGACGAATGGAAAACCACACTGCAACAATGATTCATCAAGAGATGCGCCAAAGTATTCTGAATTGCTCGATTAAGAAAGAATACTCCTGTCCTACTTGGGATGTAAGGACAGAGCAAGAGGGAAAGGGTGTCACCACGAAACAGTTTAGCATGTATTCAGAATCTGAAACCGTCTCATCAGACCATCAAAGAACCTCGCAATGAAGACGTAGACATTATGTTGTATGGATGTGAGACTCAGACATCTCAAGCATATGTGTGTGTGTGCGTGTGTGTGTGTGTGTGTGTGTGTGTGTGTGTGTGTTGTGTGTGTGTGTGTGTGTGTGTGTGAGTGTGCGCGCGCGCGCGCGCGCGTGTGTGTATGTGTGTGTGTGTGTGTGTGTGTGTGTGTGTGCGATTTTTTTTTTTCTGCATATGTTTTGTTTAATATGAATTGTGAGTTGACTTCAACGCGATGACAGCCCTGATATGGCCCTTTGCGGTCGGCTGGGCCGTAACTAACATCGCTTTTCCTTTCGTGAGGACGTCAATGTTGTTTTCTTGTCCACGTCCCTGCCCGAAAGGGTCCGTGTTCAAGGCGCAAATGGGCAAATTCGTGGGAACTGGGTTTGGATGGGCATGGTGATGCTCTCCGGTTGGGGTGGGGGTGGAGGTTGGGGGGAGGGACGTTCACTCACGGTGATTCTGCGACTTAGCAATTCTTTCATTCTTTCTCTTTTTCTTTCTGCGTACGCAGGTTGATACTCCTGCGGACACTGCCTGTATATACAGGCAGTGGAGTTTTGTATGTGTATGACCGTTTTTTTATCTCGCCATTACGGCAGCCATACTCCATCTTCGGGGAAACTTAGCAATGATCATCGCCAAAAAACAAAAACTAGATAGAGAGACAAAGAGAGAGAAGGGTGTTGTTTTTGTTTGTGGAGAGAGAGAGAGAGAGAGAGAGAGAGAGAGAGAGGCAGAGAGAGAGAGAGAGAGAGAGAGAGAGAGAGAGAGAGAGGGAGAGAGATGAGAGAGAGAGAGAGAGAGAGAGAGGTTACGAATACGAATACGAATACGAATATTTTATTGAGGGAAACGGATAAGCTGCAAAGGCTTTTTTTCACCATGCCCTCACAAATGAAACAAAGAATGAACAACACAACAAACACCAAAAATATACTACAACAAGAACGTGAACAAATGCCTCCTCCCACACTCGCGCCGCCCCCTACCCCTCCCCCACCAGAACACCAAAATATACAACATGGCCTCACATGTAGGCCATTGGTCGGCATGGGTCATTGCCATGTCGGCATGAGAGAGAGAGAGAGAGAGAGAGAGAGAGAGAGAGAGAGAGAGAGAGAGAGAGAGAGAGAGAGAGAGAGGCGCAACACGATAAGCACATATCATTCTAAGCATCATCATTCTGATCTCACAGGTACGGACCTCTCAATCCCATCAACTACCTGACCGCATTTCATCATCCTCTGATTCGAATGATGGTCTACTTCCGTTGAAACAAGCGGAAGACTTTGACCACTACATTGCCAGGCTGAAGGCCTACCCCACACAGGTTTGTAAACTGGTCGGCATGGGGTTAACTGGTGGGCCGCACATGTAGGTCATTGCTCGGCATGGGTCAACTGCTGGCCCACACAGATACGTCACTGATTGGTATGACTTAACTGCAAGCCCACAAAGGTTTGTCACAGGTCTGTAAGGGTGAACTGCTGGCATACACGGGTTTATCACGTTGTCCGCATGGGTTAACTGCTGGTCGACACAGATACATCACTGATTGGTATGAGTTAACTGCATGCCCGTGAAGCCTACACAGGTAAGTCACCTGTCGCATCGGTTAATTGCTGGCCCGCACATATAGGTTACAGGTCGGCATGGGTCAACTGCTGGCCCACAAAGATACGTTACTGATTGATATGAGTTAAACTGTTGGCACACACATTTCTGTCGCTGGTCGGCATGGGTTAAATGCTGGCCCACACATTTTTTCACTGGTCGGCATGGGTTAACTGCTGGCCCCCACACGTAGGCCACTGGTCGCATTGGAATAACTGCTGGCCTACACAGGTTTGTCACTGGTCGGCATGGGTTTAATTGGTGGCAATAGAGGTAAGTCACTGGTCAGCATGGGTTAATTACTTGCACATCCAGATATGTTAGTAATAGGCATGGGTTAAGTGCTGGCCTGCACAGGTAGGTCACTAGTCGGCATGGGTTAATTGCTGGCCCACACATGTTGGTCACTGGTCGGCATGGGTTAATTGTTGGCCCACACATGTTGGTCACTGGTCGGCATGGGTTAACTGCTGGCCCATACAGAATCAGAATGTGTTTTGAAATGGTGATAAATGCTTAAGGTTATATTGGTGAGGTATTTGAGAATGACGTGTGTTCTTTTAGATGACATCTATAACTTGTGTGAAAATGACGAATTAAGTTTTAAATCATATCAGTGTCGTATTTGGACATGATGTGTAACGTTTCAGATTATATCAATAATACATTTAGAAATGATGTGTAATGCTTTAGATGACATTTGCAACGTGTTTAGGAGTGGTGTGAAATCTTTAAGGATACGTCCGTATCATGCTAGGGAATAGTTTATTACTGACGGATCGTGTAAGCTCACTGGGGTGTCACGTTTAAGATTATTTTAGTTACGTTTCTGGAAGTGATGTGAAATCGATTTGATCGTGTGTCTCCTACAGGGAAATGACATGATGTGTTATGTGTCATTTCTATCGATAATAACTTTATCAGTGTTATGCTCGGTTAAAGATACATACATACCTCCACACACTCACACACACACACACACACACACACACACACACACACACACACACACACACACACACACACACACACATCTATCTATCTATCCATCTCTCTCTCTCTATCTGTCTGTCTGTCTGTCCATATGTCTATATGAATCATTTACATGTACTTACCACTTTTTTCTTCTGAAGATTATATCAATACAGTATACTGGAGGTGTGTGTTGTATGGGTCATTTCAGGTTGACCAGATGATGGACAGGATGAACTTAGCGATACAGATTTTGTTGTGTGCTGTCATATCAGATTGACCAGATGATGGACAGGATGAACTTAGCGATACAGGGGGACCACTCACCACAACGTGTCTGTGGTATGTTCAACACTCTCGCCAGCCTGTAGGAAGCCTCTAACCTTTCCCCCCTCGTATTTCAGTCAGTTTTCTGTTCACCTCCTATTGTACCCCCTTCGCCTTTTTCTTCTTTTTTTCTTTATACCTTTCCCCTGCTATTATTCTTCTCTCTGACTTTTCTCTACAATGGAAAGAAAAAACAACAACTACGGTATGTATTCACATACATATGTGTGGGTACTTATTGTTTATTCTTGTGTTGTGCTTGACAAACAGTTCGATTGTTACAGGTAGAGATATTTGTGTAGCATGGGAAATCGTTCAACATCTGTTTTCAGATCTCACCGTCGTTGTACCGTTATTCATTTTTGTACTCATCTACCCGAAATGAATGTATCATCCCCTTCAGTCTTGCATTTTCAAGTTTAAAAATTTTTTGTTCAGTTTTCGTTGAAAAAATTCGCGTTGGGGTCCTCCCGAAGCAAATGGCTAACACCTGGTTTGGTGCCATCACACATTGTGTCTCCTCTATGCGAGAGCAAAAGTGAAGAGGAATTTTTTCTTTAAAGCTGTTGCTGTTTTGCGACATTTCCTTCTTCAGATTCAGCGGTCTTGTGTGTGTGTGTGTGTGTGTGTGTGTGTGTGTGTGTGTGTGTGTGTGTGTGTGTGTGTGTGTGTGTGTGTGTGTGTGTGTGTGTGTGTGTGTGTGTGTGTGTGTGTGTGTGTGTGTGTACTGATATACCTCATGTACTGATACATGTTACCCTGTTCCTGCTTGTAGGGCTGGGCTCTGTATGCTGAGTTCCTGGGAGAGGAGATGGGGGTGTATCTCAACGACTATGAGATATAAGTTACTGCACAAAGTGCAAGGACTATGAGATGTAAGTTACTGTACAAAGTGCAACGATTATGAGATGTTAGTTACTGTACAAAGTGCAACGACTATGAGATGTTAGTTACTGTACAAAGTGCAACGACTATGAGATGTAAGTTACTGTACAAAGTGCAACGACTGTGAGATGTAAGTTACTGCACAGAGTGCAACGACTATGAGATGTGAGTTACTGTACAAAGTGCAACGACTGTGAGATGTAAGTTACTGTACAGAGTGCAACAACTATGAGATGTAAGTTACTGTACAGAGTGCAACGACTATGAGATGTAAGTTACTGTACAGAGTGCAACGACTATGAGATGTAAGTTACTGCACAGAGTGCACGACTATGAGAGTGTAGTTACTGTACAAAGTGCAACGACTATGAGATGTAAGTTACTGTACAAAGTGCAACGACTGTGAGATGTAAGTTACTGCACAGAGTGCAACGACTATGAGATGTGAGTTACTGTACAAAGTGCAACGACTGTGAGATGTAAGTTACTGTACAGAGTGCAACGACTATGAGATGTAAGTTACTGCACAGAGTGCAACGACTATGAGATGTAAGTTACTGCACAGAGTGCAACGACTATGAGATGTAAGTTACTGCACAGAGTGCAACGACTATGAGATGTAAGTTACTGTATAAAGTGCAACGACTATGACATGTAAGTTACTGTACAAAGTGCTACGACTATGAGATGTAAGTTACTGTACAAATTACAGCAACTATCAGATGTAAGTAATTTACAAAGTGCAATTTACATGGTGTGTGCGGAGTGGGTGTGTTACTTTCTTTTTTAGTTATCTGAATTGCTTTTTTTTTTCTTTTGACCAATTGTCCAAACACCGGATAGAGATCATTACTGATTTCAGGATGGGTCGCTATGGAGAGGAGATGCTCCATGCATGTCGCCTGGTGGTGGGACACGGGACCGCATTATTTTGGGTAAGATGACAATGAAGACAATGAAGACCGGAGAGAGAGAGAGAGAGAGAGAGAGAGAGAGAGAGAGAGAGAGAGAGAGAGAGAGAGGGAGAGAGAGAGAGAGAGAGAGAGAGAGAGAGAGAGAAAGAAGACGGAGAGAGAGAGAGAGAGAGACAGAAGAGAGAGAGAGAGAGAGAGACTGACAGACTCACCAGACACACACACACACACACACACACACACACACACACACAGAGAGAGAGAGAGAGAGAGAGAGAGAGAGAGAGAGAGAGAGAGAGAGAGAGATGGAAAAATGGAAAAAAAAAAATGTTTCATTCAGCGTAGGCCACAGCCCTTTCTGAACGGGGGGGGGGGGGGGGGGGGGGGGGGGGGTATCAGTATGAAATGACACATTGACAATGAACATAAAAGACGTATCAAAATACCGAGAACAGGTACCTGCTTCGACATTAGCTTTCAGACTCTGTAACTGCACTAGCGCGCATTTTAATGGCTTTGTACAAATACGCGCAAAAAGTCTTCAATATGTAGCCATTGCTGTTTGCCACCAGAGAAAGAGACAGACAGAGAGACAGAGAGAGAGAGAGAGACAGAGAAAAGAGAGAGAGAGAGAGAGAGGGGGGGAGCGAGAGAGAGAGAGAGAGAGAGAGAGAGAGAGAGAGAGAGAGAGAGAGAGAGAGAGAGAGTCATACACAAATCTACACCATTAAACCATCGAATGTAACACCGAACGCTGATTGCGCGAAAATACCACTTCCTTTAGCAAAAATTCAGTTCACATGAAAATGTAGAACAGTTTGTTTCCTTTCTCTCCAGTTTCTCCATGTGACTTACTACGCGTTGGCGACAAATTTGTTCTGAACTTAAACCGACGATAACAGGTGTAGAGGCCTGGAATACCCAAAGCAAAAGGAAGCGAGAAAGACGAAGAAACACCTGGAGGCGGGACCTGGAAGCGGATACCAGGTAGATGGGTTACAGCTGGGGCGAATTAGAAAAGATTATTACCCTGGATCGTGGCCGTTGGCGGGAAGTTGTTATGGCCTATGCTCTGGCAAGAGCAATGGGCCTAAGTAAGTAAGAGGTGTAGTAGCGCCAACAGTGGCACCCTAGACTGCCCTCTGATGACGTCACTTATGTGGAAGGTGGAGCCGGGAGAGTGCCGTCCAGTACCTCAGAGAGACCGCATACCCTACTCCCTTACCACGATAGAGATGGAGATTGAGATTGACCGTTACCTCACCTGGCCGGGCCAGGCCTGCGCTTACAAGATCGGTGAACTCAAGATCAAGGAACTGCGTCAGAAGGCGGCCACAGCCTTGAGTATGGGGCGGTTTTTTTTTTTTTTTGCTCCAGTCTAATGATGTCGACATGATGATAGCAGTCTTCAGGTTGTTGTTGTTTGTTGTTGTTGTTGTTGTTGTTGTTGTTGTTGTTGTTGCTGCTGCTGCTGCTGCTGCTGCTGCTGCTGCTGCTGCTACTGCTGTTATAGTTTTTCTCCCACGCCAGAGTTTACAACCTAGACTGAGGAGAAAACGTGATTTTTCTATTATTTTGAACGTCGTCTGTCCTGCCTGAAGAAGACCCGACAGGTCGAGACGGGTTGTGTCCGGTTGTAATTTATACCATCGTTTGGCGGCACTGTAGTTCTAGTTTGCTTTTATGTTTTAATTTCCCACCCTCAATCACCCCACTTTGAAACCAACTGTTTGAAAAAAAAAAGCAGCAGAACACCATGCAGAGATCACAAAGATCGTTATTTACTATTTCCCTTTCCTCAAACAAATGTTTGGTACGAGTCTGTGCAAAGTGCGCAGTTGTGATGGCTATTTTCGCCTTACGTTCTATTTTGTATGCTTTACTGAATATTCTTTTCTAAGAAATGTCTGTTTCCAGTTTTTCAGACCACTTTAGACAGGAGTTTGGTCATGTTTTATCTAATACCAAAGTATTGAATGCGACCTACAACCCTTCGATACTATGTATATTATTGTCAATGCCTGAAGAGTATTTGTGTGTCGTAAGTTGGAATATCGTTTTCTGTACTATTAATGGCTGCTGTGGCGAAGTGGTTAGCGTCGCAGACTCTCGATTGGAAGGTCGTGGGCTCGATTCCCATTAGAACCATGTGGGGTTTTTTTTTTTGTCCGACCGGTTGTTACCCGGAGTAGAGTTTGCTACGGGCTCAGTTGGGAAGACTAGGACCACACAGTCTAGTTTCATCCTCTAGATGGAACCGTCTCTGAAAGTGTCGCTCAAATTTCCTGACCAACACTGCGGGCGTCTGTATCTTTTGGGCCTGGTTGACGCCGGAATATAGTATGAAAGTAAGCGTGGAGTACAGCCCTGTCATGCATGCAGTTTCAGACCGGAATGGAAATCCGTAGCATAGTCTTCATCATACTCATTCTCATCCATCAACACATGAAAAAAAAAGTTTCGAATTCTGTGGCCCTCATGCCTGTTTTCATGGTGACCTCAGTTTCGATGTTCTTTCCATGTCAATGGCCTTGGTTTGATTCCATCGGGTTATCGGAATCGCCAAGTCTTGGGGGCTGTCGTTGGACGGACGTGGTGGCGCCCTCCGGAGGGAGAGCTCATTCAAGCCGGCTCCGCGACTGAATAATTATTGTCGTCAGTAGGGGGCTTAGTAGGTGGTGTCCTGGGTGTGTTAGATCAGAGCAGGCGCCACTGAACACCACCGAAGTAACTCGACAACACTGCAGTGTCTCCTCCAGTGGGTTACCTCTTGACGTTTGACATTGGCTGCTCCCTGTGGATTGCCAGTGCTGGACTGCAGCGGGCCGGGCGGGGAGGTCGGAATGAGCGGTGTGAGTGCAATGCCACAGAGATGGCACAAAATGTGGGACATATGGAAAGAAAAAAAATTCTCTGCACTCTTTTCTTGATAGGCATTATGCGAATATTAAAGACGACAAAATTCATGCTTACTTGATTTTGTATTCGAAACTATTTTTAAAGAACAAATAGTCCATCTTTGTACAGGAAGAGTGTAAAGGCATTATCTCCCACACGAATTTGGTTTTTATAGACTGCTTGATTTTGCCGTCATGAAATAGTTGTGGGAACAACGCCGTTTTAGACTCTGAATTTACATGAATTTATGACTGGTTATAGTTCATAAAGTGTGTTTCCAAAAGAGATCATAATGCACTTTACGTAGTGCCACACGTTTGATTTTCAAGGAAAAAGGGCATATTTCCACTGCAATAGTCTTTCATTTGTGTCTTGTTGTTTCAAAACACGTTTATCCACACTCATTCCAGTGCAGCAGTGTATTTCTTAATGTGTGGACCGTACAAATCAGAATTTTAAATGATTTAGTAAGTCTTTCTGTTAATTTTGTCCCCTTTACTATTCCAGGCAATCTTTTTTGAGCTTGTTTTTGTTATGCTTCTGTGCTATTTCATTGTAATTGGGAAAAAAAAAAAAAAAAACGCCCGAGGTTTGCTTTTGATAAAATTCTTAACATTGGTGATGCTTGTGTGCATTGTTAACGTGTTTTTTTTTTTTTTTTTTTTTTTTGTTTGTTGAGGTGGCTCAAGTAGGTGCTACCTTGGTTTACAAAAGCCCACATAACTTGTTTGAGCAGATATCCCCAAGTCTCGATGTACACAGCTGTACAGGCACAAGGATGGCTGCCTAGACCAGTACAGTAGTAGCGCAATGGGGTGAAATGTTTGCCAGACTTTGTAGACTGCTGGCCAAAGGCAAACGCTGGCTTTGAAAAGCGATTTTAAGACTCTAGGTCTACGTTGAACGTGGTTCAGTGAGTTCGGTTTGTCCGAGCACGCAAACTTGACTCAACAGGTCGCCCCCGTCTGTTTGGAGGCATATGTAGCTGTTCTACGCTGGGTCTTTTCTTCTTTGCTTTGCGGGATTTTTCTTGAGGACGATGGAGAGCAGTTTTGGGGCCAGGACACATCCTTGCCTAACACTGTGACTGGTACTTGGTATCCGGACAACAGAGGCCGCCATGTTGGTCCTATACCTCCCATCCCTCCGCAAGAATGTGTACATTCTGATCCCTTAGTCACGTGGGGAAAGTGGGGAAGCAATTAAAACCAAGCTCACTAATGAGGCCATGTAACACAGACACAGAAACAAATGCCAACAGACAGATGGACGAGGACACACACACACACACACACACACACACACACACACACACACACACACACACACACACACACACACACACACACACACACGCGCGCGCGCGCGCGCGCGCGCACACACATACACACACAACACACACACGCACACGCACGCACACACACACACACACACACACACACACACACACACACACACACACACACACACACACACACACACACACACACACACACACACACACACACACACACACACACACACACACACACACACTCACATACACATGCGTGCGAGTGCATGCATATGCTTGTATGAATAAGCATGCACACACAGGCACACATACATACATGTGCGCGCTTCAAACACACACACACACACACACACACACACACACACACACACACACACACTTACATTCAGAGATGAGAGAGAGAGAGAGATCATTCAGAGAGAGAGAGAGAGAGAGAGAGAGAGAGAGAGAGAGACTGAAGTGTGTTTGCTGCAGGCTCCAAGTTTGACATTCGTGATTTCCACTCTCTGCTACTCTCCCACGGCCGAGTGCCTCTCAGCGTGATGGAAACCATTGTGGATGACTACATTGAGGACAGCACCACCGAGGGGAAAGGTGCCGCAGGTAGGTCACAGGTGTTCCGGGTGCACCCCTCTCTTAGTACATTTGACATCTGCCAGACCCTCTGCTTAGTAGATTTGACATGTGTCAGAGTCCGTAAACTTCTTTGCACTTGCATTAGGTGCACGTGTTAATACTGATTACAGTTCAAACTCTGGAATTACTGCTTATTATTGGAGCATGTCATTGCACCATCCATTTGATATCCCGTATAGCTTGCCGAACAGGGCATCGTTCTTGTGTGCGTGCGTGCGTGCGTGTGTGTGTGTGTGTGTGTGTGTGTGTGTGTGTGTGTGTGTGTGTGTGTGTGTGTGTGTGTGTGCGCGCCCAAACTCTCTAACTCTCTGGAAATCACTACCACGTCATTTGCGTCAATTAAAAATACTGTGTATGAAATCATGTATAATGATTGTCGTGTTCTTTTTTGTGCATTACATGTATATGTGCTTATATCAGTAAATGTATTTTTTCATATGTCTGGTTCATATACATGTTAAGTTATGTTTGGGTAAAATTCAGTCTGTTGCGTGAATCTGATTGCGATAGTAGACAAATTGTCTATAATTATCATCATCATCATCATCATCATCATCATCATCATCATCATCATCATCATTAAGGAGACTGAATGGATCAAATTATGACAGAAAGCTCATAAATATCAAAAGATGCATGTAGATGTTTATCATCCAAGCGCTTTATAAAGCAGATGAGACACTGATGAGACGAATACACGAAAGAAAGAGAATCAGAACAAAACCTTGAAGAACACCAAATTGTAATATTACCAAAGAGGAGGCAAAACCTTGTGTTGTAAAAGCTGAGTAATAAACAACGAAGACAAACTGAAGTTGAGAGATAATAAGAGTCTGAAATCAAGCGGAGGAAAGTGTGCATTTTCGTTCATATCAAATGCAGTAGTAACATCAACTTAAGGTGAGCGCATTTTGATCTGTGACCAATTATTATGCTCTCTTGTTTGTTCCAGGATCGGCTGCAAGTGTTCATCATGTGTCAGCCAGTACCGTTGAAACGTCTCTTTTCCTGGTCTCACTCGTGTTTGCTCTCACCCGGCTATGTTTCCAGTGAAAAAAAATGAATGCTTCACATCAATGGCTTTGGAGTAATTCCTTCTGGGCGGTTTACTTGAGCTCTTGGAGTTTTTTTCTGCTGGTGTTTAATCTACAATGGAAATTCTTGCCGACGTGTTGTTACCCTCTCCTGACCTAGAAAAAGGTCCAGAAATATTCGACAGCAAATAATAGGAGTTTGCCCAGCAGGTATGTAGTTCATTTTTTTCCCCTTGTGTCCAGTTATATGTTGAAACATGCACTAATGTTTCCTCTACGCATTGAAAACCTGTCTGTGGCCAGGAGAGGGTACTTCCACCTAAGCCAGTTATTTGTTTGATTCTTATCAACGTATTTGTAAACAGAAGTTCTGCTGTTGAAATAAAAGTGAAATTTGCAAAATTCTTTAAACTGGATCGATGTGTCTAATATTTAGCAAAAGTGATATGGCTTAATGGACGTTTGACATAACATCTTCGCTTGTGTATTGCATGTGAAATACTGCGTATTCTAGAATATCGAAAGGTTGTTTACCGGATTATCTTACACGTTATCGTCAATCCTTCAGACTAGCAATCTCCTGGTCATTGTAATTTTGTTATTGATTCCAGTGGTAGTATTGGTAGTATTTTTTCAGGGTAAAATGTCAGGACATTGTTTTTCCACTTATCTAATGATGTTTCATTTTTATCCAATATATATTTTGTTCTTTTTATGATGCTTTCACGGACAAGCCAGGCACCGCTAAAAAGGAGACCTGTAAATGAAATTTCCTTCATGTCTGATACGCACATTTGTTTGAAACCTCTTCATGTTCCATTTGCTTCCAAAGACTGAATGAGAACAAAAGTTGGATTGAGATGCTGGTGCAATTTCACAATCTTTTCATTGTTTTCCGTTAGTTGTGGTTGGAAAGGACGGATCTATTAGATTTTACATTGACCACTGCGCTTTGAGCAAAGTTGCCGTCTTTGACGCAGAGCCGTTGTCAGACGTAGAGGACGCGTTTTCGTGAGCTGTCGGAAGGGTTTCACTTCTGATACACTGACCTTGCCTTGGATTATTGGAAACCTACAGCCAAGGACTTTTTTTGCGCCTATGTTCCTTAGGATTCGGAGATGGATGACTTGTGCTAATGGTCGTATGCATGCTTTTATGCAGTTTCCATGCCTCACCCTTCTTCCTTCGCGTGGCTTAACATTTCATGATGGCGTCACCTGCTGAAATTACTGTCAGAGTGATGTTAGGAAGAAGGTGGCAAATTCCAGAGGACATGTCCAGTAGGTTGCTCATCGATGCTACAGGTGCTTGTAATGGAGTGAAGATATTAGTCTACAGTGACAGTGGCAGTGTGTGTGTGTGTGTGTGTGTGTGTGTGTGTGTGTGTGTGTGTGTGTGTGTGTGTGACCATCCTTAGATAAGCCGTCTAAAATCCAGTTTTGATGAACCGAAATATCCTATCATCGCTGAACGGTTCCAAGCGGCCCTACAGGGAAAATTTGCCCCACTTCTACTGCTGGAAGAAGACCTCGAAGCCCTCCCAACACAATTTCAGCTGAGTGACACAGCAACAGAAGTCTCAGATCCCTCCCAACACAATTTCAGCTGAGTGACACAGCAACAGAAGTCTCAGGAACAAGCCGATGAAAACCGAAACCATGGATCACAGGCAACATCCTGGAGATGTGTGACATCAGAGGGAGCTTAGTACCGCTCAGAAAGACTGAAGGAGAGAAAAACACAGCGGTTTAAATAAATATGAGGACTATTAAAGAAATAAACAATGCAAAGGAACAACACTGGAGCGAACAACAATATGACGATCTTGAGAAAACCTTCGACAACAACGACGGAAAGAAAGCGTTTAAGATCGTAAAAGAATGGACCAAACATAAGCAAAGTCAAATCAGCACTGTTGAGAACAAGGACGGCAACTGTTTCACACAGAAGAAGACATCATAAAAAGGTGTACCGAACATTGCTCTGAAATCAACAACAAACAAAGCAAAGTAGAACCAAGAATGTTGACGATAAAGGATTCATCATATGAGGATGGTTTTTCTAATACTCTGCGAGGAAGTCTAGGCTGCAATGACATTCTTGAAATGCTGGAAGGCTTCAGGCGTCGACTGCATCCTCACAGAACTCTTGAATTGTTGAGGACTGACAGTCACTGATATTCTATTTATCATCTGCAACAAGATCTGGCGGGATGGGGAGTAGCCCACGCCGTGTAACTCCATCACTTATCATCAACATTTAAAGAAAGAAAATCCCCTACACTGCCAAACTTATTACACCATCAGCTTGAAAGCCACGCCAGTAAAGTAATGCTCAAAGTATTTTGGATTACAGCCGCAAGCAAATAGCATTACGGCCAAAGATGTTGCTAAGGCAGAAGTACCATCGAGCGAGTCTTTCAACCAACTTTTTGTGTGTGAAAGCATCCTTAGCACCGGAAACAGCGCATCCACGTCGTCATAGACTTTGAAAAGGCGTCTGATAGAATCTGACGGGTGGCCCTGTGGACCATAATTAAGGAATATAACATCGGGCAAAAAAGCTGATCAACTCCTTCAAGCAATTCTACTCCAAAGCGCCTAGGACAATGCTCAAACAGAGTACTATTGAAAAATGGTCCCATGTCTCCTTTGGGGTTCGTCAGGGCTGTCTCATATCGCCAACGAGTTTCAACATAATTACTCCTGGAACGCATAAGGACTGACGCACTTGAAGATCATGACAGAACATCCAGCATTGAAGGGAGAACCATCACAAACCTGTGATGTGTAGAACACACATCGATGGCCTGACAGACAGTCAAGAAAAAACTCGCCGAGTGTTTTCAAATATTGAACGACACATAGGCAAAATATGGCATGAGAAGCAGCGCCAAGAAGACTGTGTTGATGACCAGCCACAACACCCTATCAGTACTGATTTAACTGTCCATGGTCTGTTCATGGGTAAAAGTTAGAAGCTGTACAACAGTTCACTTACCCGGATCCGTCATAAGCAAAAAGGATACAAACTACAAATCCTCTCAAGGGCAAAGACACCATTATCACGGTTCAGACAGAAGCTTGTTTAGAAGGACTGTAACGTTACCATAAAAAACAAGATCTTGCTCCTGTGTGCACCGGTATATTCCATGTTTCTGTGTGCGTACAAGATATGGGCCTCATACCGGATCTGGAAAGAAGGATTTAAGGCGTGGAAATGAGGAGTAACTGCAAAAAGACTAAACCCATTATCAACTGATCATATCAATAATGACCAACCGCGTCAAACCATCAAGCAGCACCTAGGGCCATGCTTGATCTACGGACGTCATTTGAGAAAAGAAAACTACATTTGATTGACCATGTAATTAGAATTAAATAACCTGGCTAAATCCTTCCTCCGGGGAAGAACTGTTAGGGGAGAGAGACGAGAGGGAAGACGGTGAAAACAGTGGACTGACGACATGGCTGAATGGCCAGAGAAACCATTTGGCAAAATACCCACGGCTGCCTTCGAGCTACGAACGCTCCTCAGTGACGCTGAGAAGATAATCAGAGAAAACTATGATGGGATACGGAAAGGGGGATAATCAGAACCGACTTTTGCAAGTGGAGGGGGGTGAGGGGGTGAGGAGGGAAGGGGAACAAAAAGAATTCTATTGAAAAGAAGTGCCTGAAGAATTTCTACTGATGTAGACGTCACTGAGGCGAAAATTAATTTGTCAAATTAGAGACGAAAGTCCGAATAAAGTCCAAGTCCAAAGTCTT
>JADBJO010000364.1:344022-354022 GCA_016801955.1 Conus betulinus | reverse complement strand
AGTTTCACGGTCGTCTTTCTTAATAACTGTTGTGTCACGAGGACTAGAGTGAGGGTGTTATGTCAAATAACAAGACGTGAGACAGGAGGAAAGTTCATCTATTTATTTACGCTGACATGACGACGACCGTTGTGCTATGCGTCAGTATAAAATTAACAAAGAGTTACATCCCTTCGTCAGATCGAGTTCGGACCAAATAGATCTACGATTATCCAACCTCTCCCCTCGAGGATTTTTTCAAAGCTTAGATAATGTTAACAGCTCTCGTATGCTTGTAACATAGAGCTTGCTGAAAACTTTTGACTCTTTCAGTTTGAGCAGATGATATTCAACAGATCCTTACAACTCCTGAATTCTTCACAAGAAGCACCCTACGAACACATCAATCTGTTGGTTCTTTAATTCCCTGAATAATCTAGTCTTGCTACATATGTTGCAGTTCTTCTTTCACCATAATTAGTCACGGAATAGCGATTCTACTTCGCGCATTGAGGCTGTATGGCTAATTATTGTCCTTCAGTACACTTCGATATGGCTCACTATTGTCCATAGTCGAGCTTTCTATCTTAGATCATAATCAACTTGTGATACGTGGTCTAGTAAAGTAAACGTTGGGTTAAAAACTGGGGAAAAAATATGCTTGTTCGTCCTTGTATGGAAAAAAAAAAACAACAACAACAAACGCTGTCTACTATTCTAACAAGAATCAGACTTCATCTAAATGTGAAAATGCACACTGTGAAATCATGGAGAAAGGAAATCCTGCTCTCCTCCTCTACGCAGGCTTTCGAACATTCAGTAAACCGTAAACTGTTGATCTGCCTCATTTCTTCCCGATCAACGGCATGTTTCCGACATCGGATGCATGTTTGCACCTTCATTTTGGAAATCTTATTGTTGGTGGTTCTGCTGCGTAGTGATAAGCTTCTTCGCATCATTTGTTTACCTGAAACTACAGTACAGCACGGCACTTTCCGGTACAGCCAAACCATTTCTGTCACCGTGAAGATGACGACAAGATGGCTGTCGGCAAGCGTTGTCATGTGTGGGCTACAGGTCGTGATGTCATGCTGTTTCTGGTTATGCACGCAGAGATAGGGGAGAGAATGAAGGGAGGTGTGATAGGGAAAAAAAAAAGGAGGTGATGGGATGTGAGAGACCATACACAGTATTTTCACAATGGTATTTCATAATTCCAAAATAATAAATAATCATATATTCTGTAGCCCCTGTAACCTACCTGGGTACTTCAACGATGAACGCAATATACACAAATGTATTTTTATGTATAAAAGCACCAAGATCCCTTTGAATTACATTACCAAAGGGAGAAAGGGAAGAGAGTAAAGGTGATAAAGTAGGGAAAAATTAGGATGATGTGGGGGAAGGGGGTGGAGGGGGGGGGTGTGTGTGAAGGAGCGGAGCGTACACAAAACTTAATCTTTCTTTCATAACTCTAACAGTACAGCTAGTCTGAATAGGCTACTTCAAACGATAAATGTTCCTGTGAAGATTTCTGCTATATATAAAAATCCAAAGACTTTTTTTTAGACTATTATACCAAGGAAATGTAACGGTTCGACAATTTCTTTCGTGTTTCGGAGATAACAAAATTCTCAGGTGTGCACTGTTCAACTGTATCAGACCGGGTAAGAAAGGACGAGGAACATAGGTCATCGGTGGACCGCATGCAACTGCGCCCCCAATCACAACCCCACCCCCCTCCCCCACCTTTCCTACATCCTTCACCCCTTATCCATCCTCCGTCGACCCACGAAGCCATCTAAACACCCACTCCAGCCCCCTTCCAAAATAAACAAAGAGCATAATGTACACCAGATATACCAGGTTGATGATGTCAGTCTCTCTCTCTCTCTCTCTCTCTCTCTCTATATATATATATATATATATATATATATATGTATGCATGTATGTGTGTGTGTGTGTGTGTGTGTGTGTGTGTGTGTGTGTGTGTGTGTGTGTACCAGTAAGCCAGGTCCTGAGAAAATTTTCTGGGTGCAAGAAGTGGAAGAAAAAGAAACCGACAAAAACACGCAGAGGGAAAAGGAGATACACGTCGGAGCTGTCTAAAGCCACAGCAGACACAATGCTGGTCTCACGCTGCGCCTCCTTCAAAGTGCTGCTGCTTTGCTTCCTGCCCACGCTGGTGTACGGTAAGTTGTCAGGAGCCGGAGCGCAGCAGCAGGCATTTCAACTTTATTCATGGGTTAATAATCGTTTGTGTCCATAAGACAGTGTCTACCTTTGAGGGTCAACAGAGATGTTTGGGTGGGCGAGAGGTTGAGTGCAAGCAATGCCTTCTGCCCAAATGCCCAATTCATGGAATCCAGCATGCTACTGAACATGCACACCCCCGCTTGCTGGATAAAATTTCTGATTTTGGATGACGTACGACTTGTGTATGTACTTGCTGGTCATTTTAAGACGCTACGCTATCTCTATTTACTTTTCATCTCTTTGTTATAATGCAGTAGAGCAGAAGAAAAAAATATATAAATATATACATTTTTGGATTTGTGGATTATTTCTACCTGCACCAACTTTACTTATGTATTATCATACTGTAAACAGTGCATTTCCACAGCTTTTAGACAGGGACATGTGGATGTGAAAGCCGACACGTTAAAAAAGCGACTTTCAAGCCGAAGGCAGCAGGTTTGAGTCCCTATGTATCATCAGGTGAATGAAGGATATAACCCCCCCCCCCCCCCCCCCCCCCCCCCCCCACCCGGCAGTTCCCATCTGTCAGGGCTAGGCTCAGCTAGCTCTGCCGGGGTCTGGACCTTCTTGGTGTGTGTACATCTGGTGAGGGATCAAAAGCACGTTGAAAAGTCCCAAAACCACATCAACGCAATGAGTTGCGGTAATACTACAGTACCCATCGCGCACTAGAACACATTTGCAGAGATGAAAGGCCTCGTTAGGCGTTCCTCCTTGAGCTAGTATAATGCTGTGATGAACACTCCCACAACAAAAGTCCGTTGTTCACAGAAATGCAGTGATAGAGACACTCAGCGGTATGAATTGCTGTGAGGGACGAACGCTAAGACTAAAATAGGTCCATTGCCCCATAAAACCTGTTAGAGATACGCAGACGGCGACATGTCCATTGTCCAGTTAAATGCTGCAAAAACACCCCAGCAACAAGCCCATTGTCTGCTGCTGTGAGAGACATTCTGGCAGCAACAAATCCACTTCCCATTGAATTGCTGTGAGGTACACTCAGACAGCAACAAGTCATTGCCCACTGAAATACTGTGGGGAACACTTAGCAGCATGTCATTGCCCACTGAAAGACTGTGAGGGACACTCAGAAGCAACATGTCATTGCCTACTGAAATACTGTGAGGGACACTTAGCAACATGTCCATTGCCCACTGAAATACTGTGTGGGACACGTAGACAGGAACTTGTCATTACCCACTGAAATACTGTGAGGGACACTTAGACAGCAACATGGTATTGCCCACTGAAATACTGTGAGGGACACTTAGAAACGTGTCATTGCCCTCTGAAATACTGTGAGGGACACTTAGAAACGAGTCATTGCCCACTGAAATACTGTGAGGGACACGCAGCAGCATGTCATTGCCCTTTGAAATATTGTGAGGGGCACTTAGACAGCAGCATGTCATTGCCCACTGAAAAACTGTGAGGGACACTCAGAAGCAACATGTCATTGCCTACAGAAATACTGTGTGGGACACTTAGACAGGAACATGTCATTGCCCACTGAAATACTGTGAGGGACACTTAGACAGCAATATGGTATTGCCCACTGAAATATTGTGAGGAACACTTAGACAGCAACAAGTCCATTGAATACTGTGAGTGACACTTAGAAACGTGTCATTGCCCACTGAAATACTGTGAGGGACACGTAGCAACATGTCATTGCCCTTTGAAATATTGTGAGGGACACTTAGACACAGCATGTCTGCCCACTGAAAGACTGTGAGGGACACTTAGAAACGTGTCATTGTCCACTGAAATGCTGTGAGGGACACCTAGAAGCAACATGTCATTGCCTACTGAAATACTGTGAGGGACACTTAACAACATGTCCATTGCCCACTGAAATACTGTGAGGGACACATAGACAGGAACATGTCATTGCCCACTGAAATACTGTGAGGGACACTTAAACAGCAGCATGGTATTGCCCACTGAAATACTGTGAGGAACACTTGGACAGCAACATGTCATTGCCCACTGAAATACTGTGAGGGACACATGGACAGAAACATGTTCATTGCCCAATAAAAATTTTATGAGGAAACAAGTCCATGCCCAATGAAATATTGCGGGGACTCGGCAACAAGTCTGTTGTACATGACTGCATGTAAACAGCGGCTGCGACATTACGAGAAAAGACACAATCTAAGTTTATTTTACTTTCTACGTGCACTACACAATAATCTGCCAATGATCTCAATCCAGCGTCACCAGGCAATGGCTGTGATACCCTTCGTGGTTTTCTTTACATTAAACAATTTCAAATTAGTTTTTGTTTAAACGTGGGCACATGGACACATAACGAACAATAACACGTGTGGAATATTAACAAGACGAAATGACGTCATGACAGGTGACGCTACCTCAGACCTAACGGCAGTGCAAGAGGAATTCTTCCAATGGGAACAGCAGATATGGCCATTCTTTGCTACCAGAACCGGCAGCAAGGCGTACAATGATCGAGTTGAGGATTTCTCCCTCGAAGCCTTCGACACGAGGCTTGTGAGTCCATGTCACTGTGTGTGCTTCAGGCTACAAGCCATGTGTGTGATGTTCTCAAAACAACTTTCTAGCTTTGAAGACAAATGAAATGTCTATTCATCCGCGTAGGCCAATGTGTTACGATACGCGAATTTTTAACGTAATTTGATTATGGTTATCAAACATATTTTCTTTTCAAATTCAAAAGCAGAATAACATTGTTTTCATTTCCCTTTTAATAAAACAGGATAAATAGTCCCAGGATCAAAGGTTATCATTCGTCAAAGAACAAACTATGATAGTCCCTCAATAACCTGATAAAGGAACTTATAAATCAAGTTCCACAAAGGGAAGTAGCAGTGACACTGAACAGCTAAGCAAGGAAAAAAGAGGTAAAGACAGGTTATTCTTCTATTTTCTATCGCTATGAAAATGGCCTAAAATATATTTGGATCAGCTTACTAGTTTTCTTTGTCCTGGTATCACGGATATCCCAACATAAAGGTTTTTTGGCAGCATAGGTTAATGCACATAGTCTTGGGATGAAGGACAATGGACAAAACTGGACTTAAGAGGCCATTACTTCCCACACTCGTTTGCCTTTAGGCATGTTTAACATCCATTGTACTTTCTTTCGCACTAAGCCCAAAGTATCAGCAACGTGTTCTATACATGTCAAATAACATCTAATTAGGCAGATTGAAATTGTTCCGGTGTTAATATTTGACGGAAAGAAGTTTTCTTTCAAAGCTGTGTTCAGACAAGAAGGACCCCAAACTCCCCTGTACGAAATAATGACATTTGTTTTGAAAAATGTTAGTTTAGAGTACGAGTTAGTTCAGTAGCAATGTGTGACATTTGTTTTGAAAAATGTCAGTTTAAAATGCGAGTTAGTTCGCCAGGAACGTGTGACCAGGCCAGCGTCTGTTTTTGGTCTCAGGCCAGAGTCCAGCAGTTCCTTACCACTCTGTCCACCATCGATCGTGGTCAGCTGAGCCGTCAGCATCAGTACAGCTATGACGTGTTACACAACATGCTGTCCACCTTCGCGCCACCAACTATCCCTGGCGGAAGTAAGTATGTCACTTGAGCCGTGCAACAAGGGGGTTTTATTGGGGATGAAATTGAAGGTTACATCACAGGACATACCCGGTCCAGACCACACGGTGGTGAATGTGATCCATGTAGGCGATGAATTGTTGATCTATCTTCTATCATCTCTCTGCTTAATTTTCTTCGCTGTCATTAAACATGTGAATGAAATGTTATTATGGGGTGAATTCAATCATGTGTACACTTTAGCCGACCAGTGTGTCCGAGAAGAAAGGTAGATGACTGGATGTTGAGGTAAAATCAGTCAGGGATGCCTTTTGGCTGACCATAGATGACATCTCAGGAACATTCATCACAGTTTCATGGCTTTGAAACGCTGAAGCGCTAAAGCAGAACCACAGAGCAACGGTCATTTAAGATGAAAAACGCCAATCCAACCTGGTTTTCTGTCAAAGTTCATGTTCAGATCTTTGAAAACAGTCAGACTATAATCTTGATTACAAAGGCAAGGGGAGGGGAGAGGAGGGTCGTCGTTAAAAGGTGTTACCATCAACCAGTCTGAGAATGTGTTCAGAATCTGAAACTCCTCATTGAATCATCAAAGGCCTCTGAAAAGCGTAGACAGTACCGTTGTGAGGGAGTGAAATCTGGACTGTGACAGCGGATTAAAAACACTTCGAGCGTTCGACAGCCAGTGCTTCACAGGGTTTCTGCGCCATTTGCAAGGAACGTGAGACGAATGACTATGACAGGGAGCAAATCAGTTTGAACAGGCGAACAGGAATCTCGTCTGTTATCAGACGGGTGTGACAAATTTACCTTGCACAGAAATATGGACCTTCCTTGCAACAACTCTGTTCGAAAACAATCTAGAGAGAGTAATGGAGGGTTGACGTTGCAGAGTTAGGTAGACGTTTCGGACACACAAGCATCAGGACAAGATGGACACGACCCTTGTGTCCCATCGCGACAACCGTTGACAGACAGCTGAGGAGATCGTAATCGACACATTGACTGCACAGACAGTGCCTTGGAACAGGTGCAGGTAGCCCTCTGTGCAACAGGCTTGAAACTTCTAAAGCTGCCCACGTCACTCCACAACCGACCAAACCGGAACGGCCAGCCATTCTCAGTATTACATTCTTTGATCAGAAAGAAGCTGACATCATCTCAGGCAAACCAAGCCACTCTGATGACCGACTTTGAAGCAGGGGCCAACTATGGCAGGCGGCACCATTTGAAGTTT
Organism: Conus betulinus; assembly: GCA_016801955.1. Classification (NCBI taxonomy): domain Eukaryota; kingdom Metazoa; phylum Mollusca; class Gastropoda; order Neogastropoda; family Conidae; genus Conus; species Conus betulinus. The sequence goes on along the minus strand of JADBJO010000364.1, from coordinate 346,986 downwards.
TACCAGTTCGTCTCGAGGGGCTTTACAACAATAGCTCATTGACCCATTCATATCGTGTGGCCTGCTTGGATGAACACCACTGAGTCAGCCTTAAGCAAATAGATACTGAGACTCTGGTTGGCTCCCACTCAGAACTGAGTATGTATTGGATCAAGCGGGAAGACTGGAACCCCCATACGGTGTTCAAATTTACTGATCAGCTCTGCAGTTGTCTGTATCCCTTTTTGCATAGCTGACGCCATGATAGACAATGCAAAAGAGCAAGAGCAGAGAGTGCCGTAACGTCATGGACTCTTCCGATTACTTCAGTGGAACTGCCATGGCAACATGTTCATCATCCTCGTCCTTGTTATTCGTCATTCTTGAAAACAAAAAAATCTCAAATTTAGTGACACTTCATTACCTGCTCTGTTGGTGACTTCACTTTTGAATCCTTGTCCCCATCAGTACCTGTGTTTGATTATGTCAAAGTTGTTGGTATGGACAAGCTGGAGAGAACTAGTTTTGGATGGACATTGTTCTGTGGAGGGGAATGCTTGCTCACTCTGATTCTGCAACTAGACAATTATCTTTGCCAGTAGAGGGGAGAGCGAGAAAGACAGAGAGAGAGAGAGAGAGAGAGAGAGAGAGAGAGAGAGAGAGAGAGAGAGAGAGAGAGAGAGGATGGGGCGGAAGGGGAGGCGCAGGGAGAGAAGAAGAGACAGAGAGTGGGAAGGGGAATAATGCCATACAACAAGCATACATCATTGCGAGAGCCATCATCCTGATCTTGCAGTTACGGAGCCCTCAATCCCATCAACTTCCTGGATGCGTTTTACCTTGATCTGGACTACATCGTGGACATCACCCCGTTTGGCAGCAAGGAAGACTTTGACAACTTTACCGCCAGGCTGGAAGCCTGGCCCGTTCAGGTAAGTTATTAGTGGGTATGGGTCAACTCCTGGCCCGCACAGGTATGTCGTTGGTTGGGTATGGGTTAACTGCTGGCCTGCACAGGTAAGTCGTTGGTCAGCATGGATTAACTGCTGGCCCGCACAGGTAGGTTGTCGGTTTGGCAAGGGTTAAGTGCTGACCTGCATAGTTAAGTCGTTGATCAGCTTGGGTTAACCGCTTGACCGCACAGGTATGGTAGTTGGTGGACTTGGGTTGACTACCGGCCCACACAGGTAGGGTACTGGTCGGAATGAGCGAACTGCTGGCCAGCACAGGTAAGTTGTTGGTTGGCATGGGTTAACTGCTTGACCGCACAGGTATGTAGTTGGTGGGCGTGGGTTAACTACTGGCCTGCACAGGTAGGTTACTGGTCAGCATGGGTTAACTGCTGGCCAGCACAAGTGAGTCGTCGGTCAGCATGGGGTTAACTACTGGCCCACACATGTAGGTCACTAGTCAGCATGGGTTAACTGCTGGCCTGCACAAGTATGCCACTGGTCGGTGTGGGTTAGCATCTGGCCGACACGGATACATCACTGGTCGGCAAGGGTTCAATGCTATTCCACATAGGAATGTCATCAGTCGGCATAGGTTAACACTGGTCCAGACAGACATGTCCCTGGTCGCAGTTCTTTTACCACTTGCCCGCAGAGGTATTTCATCAGCTGGCATGGGTGAACCTGTGGTCTGCACATACATGTCACTGGTCAGCATGGGGGTGATTGATGGTTTGCCTCAGCGAATGAATAGGTGCTGCCAGCGACATTTGTCCTCTCCACACTGTTGACGATCCATTTGGAGACCTTTGACTGCCCTGCGTTCTGAAACATCAGAACTTCAAGATTTACCTCCATGTCCAAGTTGGACTTGATGGAAAGCAGAACTACTTCAGTTCATGGAACTACAATCTGCCACTGTACACAGACATCCGTTGTTTGTTTGTGCATGCCATGATGATGATGATGATGATGATGATGATGATGATGATGATGATGATGATGATGATGATCATCATCATCATCATCATCATCATCATCATCATCATCATCATCATCAACAACATCTTCATCATCATCATCCTCATCATTCTTTTAACCGTTTCTTCTCCCCTGTTCTATTTCGTAGATTTCAATCGTTTATCCAAGACCAGATACACCCAGATCGAAGAGATATGTGACTGTCTGTTCGTTCTTCGCTTCGATTGTTTCAGATGTTGTTTTTCTCGCCTGAAGAAGACCCAATCAGCCGAAACGCGTTGCGTTTGTTTTGTAATTTGTTTGTTCCTTCCTTTGTGCCGCTGGTATTCTGTTTTTGCTCTTGTTTCAGTTTCCGCCTGTCGCCACCCCACTTACCACGCGTACCATCGTAACTTGTACTTTCATTTTGTTTTCAGCAGAGTGATCAACAATGTGTATCAGAGCGGTACATCGTGTAATGTTTTAGTCAATGTCGGCAATATATTCAGAGATGTTTTATGTTTTGGATGGCGTCAGCGTGGTGCTTTCGAAGGGTGTATAAATGCACCATATGATACTAGCAACGTGTTGGGGATGATGAGTTTAAGAGTACATCGGTGGCGTGTCTGAGAGTGGTATGAGTGGACAGAGAGAGAGAGAGAGAGAGAGAGAGAGAGAGACAGACAGACAGACAGACCGACAGACAGGGTGTGAGTGGACAGAGAGACAGACAGACAGAGAGACAGACAGACAGACGGGCGGACAAAAACACAGACAAAAAAGACAGACAGACAAACGGATAGATGGATGGATGGAAGCCCGTTTTCCGGTGACTACTTGGGAGAAAGAGTCACACTTGGGAGCAACAAATCGCGTGACAGCCAGTGTAGCGAGTGGAGTGAAAAAATGCAGAGGAAGAGAGTTCTATCCGTCAGCATTACCGTCACATTCAACACACACACACACACACACACACACACACACACACGGGAGACGCTGTTGACAAACCACTTCAACACAACGAGTCCCACGGTGACAGAAATGAGATGTCTCCTGGCTAAATAAAAGTGCACCG
>JADBJO010000364.1:334022-339022 GCA_016801955.1 Conus betulinus | reverse complement strand
GTCCACACGCATGATGTGTGTATAACAACGATACGTTTAAAATCGGTATTTTTGAAGGATGCACTCGTGAACAGTCTCAGAAGGTCATGTGTCCTAAATGTGAAGAAATTCTGGAGTCGGTCTCCCACGAGTGCTGTATGACGTGTTCATTGACGTCCTTCAGGAACGCCATGAGGACACGAGCTCTCACTGCAGTGGAAGAATTATGGACAGCTCTGGGACGTCTGAGAACATATATGATGGAGGTGAGCACTGTGTCTGTGTGTGTGTGTGTGTGTGTGTGTGTGTGTGTGTGTGTGTGTGTGTGTGTGCGTGTGTGTGTGTGTGTGTGTGTGTGTGTGTGTGTGTGTGTGTGTGTAGAGACAGGTGGGGGTTTGATGAAATTATTTCTATAAAGCGAAAAAAAATATTGTGGCTACGGTAAGCCTGACCGATTTGCCGACCCTGCACATTTTTTTTCTCGATAGAAACACACAGTATGTTCTCACAAGAATATCCATGTACACCAAACTTGAGCACCAATCAAATGAGCTGAATGTTCTGTAGGCGACACAAAGTAGGTAGAAAGAGTTACTTCCCTTGATTACTGTGCAGACGACAGTTGCCGTGGCTGGTGTCAAAAATGGAATCGGTCATTGCTACAATCTCCAAGCGTACATTGCTTTCACTGCTGTGGGATGAAAGAAACCAAAAGCTGATCTATCCTGAACGGACTGTTGTCGGGGGTTGTGGGCAAACTCAAGGCAGGCACTGGGACCGAGTGCGAGTTATGTGTGGGGAGATCAAGACTTTCGGCGGATCATCCCACACCATCGCATACCATGTATTCACAATTCAGCGCAGGCCACTGAAGAATGCAGAAGACGTAAGATAAGACTAAGATACTGTCCGAGTACACAGACTTACCTGCGCATACCATTGTAATACTGTACACATAATTACTTGCCCATACCATTGTAATACTGTGGTCCATACCATTATAATACTGTACACAGACCTACCTGCCTCTCACCATTGTAATACTGTACACAGACTTACTGCCTCTCACCATTGTAATACTGTACACAGACCTACCTGCCCAACACTCGGACGACGTACGGCGTGCTCGGTCTGCCCCGAGGCCAGGACTACTACCGGGCCTGCCTGAAATGGCACCTGTCCGTGGAAATGACTCCCGAGCAAGTTCACCAGAAAGGACTGCAGGAGGTGGACAGGATCACCCAGCTCATGCACCAGGTACACGTCACAGTGGCTGTCCTGGTGATGACGACCGTGATAATGATAATGACGATGCTGTTGACGTAGATAATGACGATGATGTTGACGTAGATGATGATGATGTTGATGTTTAAGGTGATTGAAATGGCGAAGATGATTAATCAGTGGTGGTGCATGATAGGTGGGTTGATTCAGCCATTCGTCGCGCCATCTTTAAGTGGCCTTTGTGAAGATCAGTATCAAATCCTCATTGTTGAGATTAAAAGAAAAGAAGAAAAACAGTAAGGAGTTTAGAGCCGTTGCTGATATTGTTGTTGATGTTATTGTTGTAGTTTCAAGTTCACTAAGAAGGCGTGACTTCTTTGTTGATTAGTCCACTTATGCTACATCATCTCTCTCTGCTACGCTATTCTTCTTCCCCGTTCGCCTCTCTTTAGATGTCCAGCCCAGTGTCCTGGATGAAGGCAGTCGTCCGCCTCTCTTTAGATGTCCAGCCCAGTGTCCTGGATGAAGGCAGTCGTCCGCCTCTCTTTAGATGTCCAGCCCAGTGTCCTGGATGAAGGCAGTCGTCCGCCGCCTCTCTTTAGATGTCCAGCCCAGTGTCCTGGATGAAGGCAGTCGCCCGCCTCTCTTTTGATGTCCAGCCCAGTGTCCTGGATGAAGGCAGTCGCCCCGCCGCGGCTCCTCCAGGGTGCTGTACAGCTTGGCCTCTAATGCTGTCGGTGTCGGCCAGTATTTGTTTCGCTATGAGACCGTAACATGCACAGTGTGCGCGTGCACAGCATTCGCGCGCACATACATGCACACACGCAAACACAGACACAGACACACACACACACACACACACACACACACACACACACACACACACACACACACACAGAGAAATGTTCTTGCAGAGTAATGAACAAATTGTGCTGCCAGGTGATGAGGAGCCAGGACTTCAACGGAACGATCAAAGAGTACTACAGCATGCTGGGTGCTGACCCCCCAGTTCGGGTTTAACACCAAGGTGAGTAGGCTGGGAAGGAAGGAAGGGGAGGGGGGTTCTTCTGTCCGACTGTATTTCTGTCTCTGCTTGATTTGGTAGTTTGTTGAACACACACATACACACACGCAAGTATGCACGCACGCACGCACGCACGCACGCACACACGCACGCACGCACACACACACACACACACACACACACACACACACACACACACACACACACACACCGACACACACACATACATACACACGCGCAGACATAAGCGCGCATGCACGCACACACATACACATACACACACACACACACACACACACACACACACACACACACACACACACACACACACACACACACACACACACACACACACACACACACACACACACGCACGCACGCACGCACGCACGCGCACGCGCGCACGCACGCACGCACACACGCACGGACGCACGCACGAACGCACGCACGCACGCACAACACACACACACACACACACACACACACACACACACACACACACACACACACACACACACACACACACACACACACACACACACACACACACACACACACACACACGTTTTATTCTTGTCGTCTTTATTAAAGTCCACGTTTTCACATTCTACTACTCCTTTGTTTTGGGTAAGGATACGTGTCGTCATCAAAATTTCTGCCTGTCAACATTGCACTATTTTAGTGAATAAGTGTCTTCGTATTCCTCGTCGTTTACATTAATAGGCCAATGTTAGAACCCCACACTGGATAACTTTGACTTTTTCCGGTGTCGCGTGAAATCTGGGAACGTGATATTTGGGAAGGCTTCCCAGATATCACAGATTTTTTTTTGGAACGCATTCCCCAAATGTACTGTGATATCTGGGAAGGCCCGTGATATCTGGGAACGTGGTCTTTCAAAGCTTAGAAGGGCAGAAAGAAGACGAAAAAAAAAGGATTATCGAGATAAGGTAGGAAACAATTTATTTAGGTGCAATTGAGATCTTTGGCCTTCTTGTCACTTTTTTTTTCATTAATTTCATGGCATGATTTTCACAAAGTTCCCAGATTTTCACGATTAGAAGTTTAGGAAATCTGGGAACGCGTTCCCAAGTATCACGGTTCCCAGATATTATACGACACCGGAACGATTAGTTTTGCATCGTGATTATCGAAGATTGTGCGGAAGAAATTTTAATACGTGCACAGTTATTGTATGCAGTTTTGACGAACACATTATAAATTTATTCTGCCTCTTCATCTTGTCATCATTAATATCTTCTTTTTGACCTGCATGAGTAACAAAGTCAGACCATGTATTTGCAATGTTTCGGCTGTGTGTGTGTGTGTGTGTGTGTGTGTGTGTGTGTGTGTGTGTGTGTGTGTGTGTGTGTGTGACCTGGAAATTTAATCAGGAAATGAATATGTTAGATTTTAACTGTATGACTTGCAGTTCTGCACTTAAATCGAATCTGATTGTGTATTTTACATTTCATTGCGTGTTTTACATTATTATTATTATTATCATTATTATTATTATCATTATTATTGTTATTATTATTATTATCATTATTATTATTATTGTATTTAATCCTGCCTTCTATTTCTTGTCATGGAATGTAGTTCAGACTTCGCCACTGTTCATTTAACACTATTCCTTCTTCATTTGACGTAAACCTATACAAATATTTCAAATTGTTATTTGTGGGTAGCTTTGAATGTGTAGATAATGCATGTACGCTTTTCCCTTTCAGGACGAAATACTGGCAGCCTACGACTCCCTCATCCATGACCGAGCTTACCCAAAGCTGCCGCCACTGTTCAAAGACATCCCATCCAATCCCATCATGTGAGGGAACTGCTCATACTCCCTAAACACTAATAGGAAGTTGTACTGTGAAAAAAAAACAGAGTGAACTACTACCTTCTTTAAAACTGAATGAATGAATGAGAGAATTTCAGACAGCGATGACCGAAATTTCTTTTTTCTATATGGTATGTGATTCAGATGTGTGTGACGTATTCATGGACACACATTGGTCTGGTCTTCAATAATTTCGGCATGTGAGGTGTTGAAGATAGCTTGCTCATCATGCCCCGTGCTCCCCAGATTAGCACTGCATGAATAGGCCATGTTAATGTTACTAAAGGCCTGTTTATGAAATTGTTAATGATCTTGTTTGAAAAAAAAAAAAAATTTTAGTGAGCATGAGGAAACAGAATTAACTATTATGGACTAGTTTTTAATGTAATTAATAGCGAACCGCCAAAGAAAACGTAGATTAAAGAATCACCCAGGACAACGAAAATGAACGAGGAGTCACTTACCTTCATTCACGTCCGCGCAAGATGGGCGTTGAATCTTGCACGGAAGTGAATGAAGATAAGTGATTTCGTTGTCCTGAGTGTTTTGTATTTTGCCTGAAGAAGACCTAAGAGGTCGAAACGCGTCGTGTTTTGTCTTGTGATTCGTTTGTCTACGTTTTGTTGGCGGTTCGCTATTAATTACATTTCAAATTTGTTTAGATTTCCGCCTGCAATCGCCTCACTTTGCAACAAGATCTGTTATGGACTAGTTCTGTGTAATCGAGAAGAATTTTGTAAAAGAAAATGTACTTTCCACGGAGACTTATGCAAGTCCAAATCTTACTAGTATCCGTTCACATTGATTGACCATTCAGAGTATTTAGAGATTTTTTTTTTTTTGACGAGGTCCGTTGTACTGATCGTTGTTTTAGAGTGAAGCCCCTGCCTTTCGATGGGCCATTCGCGATGTACAGCAGTGGCTCTGAAG
>JADBJO010000364.1:221522-329022 GCA_016801955.1 Conus betulinus | reverse complement strand
AGCAATTATTGTCGTCAGTAGGGGGCTTAGTAGGTGGTGCGTATGTTAGATCAGAACAGGCGCCACCGAACACCACCGAGTGACTCGGCAGCAGTGCAGTGTCTCCTCCGGTGTGTTGCCTCTTGACGACTTGACATTGACTGCTCCCTGTGGATTGCCGGTGCCGGGGCTGCGGCGGGACCGACCAGGCTGTGGCTATGGACGGAGTGTCGGAATGAGCGGTGTGGGTGCACTGCCTCTGAGGTGGCGCAGAGGTTGGGACAGCAAAAAAACAAAAAAAAAATTCTTCTTTATGCATTTCAAGTGTGTTGGGGATTTGCTTATTTCTGAGTCTGGGGCCATAGCAAGACGGAGGGGTTCAGTCTTCCTGTAACTGCATTGTCTTTCATTCCTAACCCCTACCCTGATTCCTTGCTCTGATGTGTGTGCATCTGTGTGTATGTTTATGTGTGTGTGACTATGGGTTGAGGGGGTAGATGGGTGCGATGTAAGTTATTGTAGGAGGGCAACGACTGGAAGGGAGGAGGAAGGGCGGAAGAAGAGAAAGAAGGGAGTACAAAGGGGGAGGGATTGATAATGCATGTTGTACATATCTGTGCACGCTGGCGGGCAGACAAGCACTGTACACACACCGCGTAAGCATGCACGTGCCGACTCCCAACTGCTGTAAAGCTATGCATTTGCGTTGTACTGAAACACGTCATGTTATTGCAGTGTCTCTGTGTGTAGGGACTGGGCTCTGTATGCTGAGTTCCTGGGAGAGGAGATGGGGGGTGTATCTCAACGACTATGAGATGTAAGTTATTGTACAAAGTGCAACGACTATGGATGTAAGTTACTGCACAAAGTGCAACGACTTTGAGATGTAAGATACTGTACAGAGTGCAACGACTACGAGATGTAAGTTACTGTACAGAGTGCAACGACTAAAGCGCAACGACAACGAAACGACTAAGTTACTGTTACTGTACAAAGTGCAACGACTACGAAATGTAAGTTACTGCACAAAACGCAACGACTACGAGATGTAAGTTACTGCACAAAGCGCAACGACTACGAAATGTAAGTTACTGCACAAAGTGCAACGACTACGACATGTAAGTTACTGCACAAAGCGCAACGACTACGACATGTAAGTTACTGCACAAAGCGCAGTTTGTGTGGTGGCATGTAAGGAATGGCTATGTGTTATTTTTCCGTGATTTCTTTTTCATTCTGACTAGTTACCCAAGTACAAGATGATTTTTACTGCTTACAGGATGGGTCGCTATGGAGATGAGATGTTTCGTGCTTGTCGTCTGGTGGTGGACACAGGACTGCATTACTTTGGGTAAGATGACAGTGAAGTCTTGGACATACAAAATCGTAAACAACTCCCAGTCATTTGACACTGCATGTAGACCTGGCAAATACATCACTTTCTTTTCAAGAGAATCTGTTTCACATAACATTATACTTAGGCCCGCAGACGTAGGAAGTTTCGGGTAACACGGTTTCAAGCACTGGCCGCACACCTGTGTCCCTATATTGCGAGCGGACAGTTGGCAGGTTACATCAGTGTTTTTATTCGAGTTATCTACCCGTACCAACAGCGCTTGCCAATTCGCTTTCCTGGATCAGGAATAAATAAGCCAAGCGAGGCTTACTCCTTTCAAAAATGGCGATTGGTTCACTGACGTCGATTCAGTAAATAATCCGATCACACAGAGTATTCATTAGTTCAAACCTGCAGAGGACTGAAAAAAAAATGAATTGCACTCGCAGAATGGAAGCGTGTGTGGCTACCTAAAAGCGACTGACTGTGGAAAAGACATGTTTTGTTCAGTGCCGGCCTGTGTGTGAAATGAAGATGTACGGTTAGGCTTCTCTCGCTCAGTGACAGTTGATAACAGTACACGCGCGTATGATACCCAAGTTTAAGGGAAGGTAACTGAGTTGATATCAAAGCATTCTTGTCTTTACTGCTAATGTCTGATCGCTTGCAAAAGTTTTTTTTTTATCGGTATTGATCTCTCAGTGACTTCAATTTCTTTGAATAGTAGCATTCGTGCAGATACACGCGGGCATAAAGACAGGTAAAAAAGGCCGGGCATGTGAACGCCCCAACAGTGTGTCTTGCGTGTGGCTGACTAGAATGCGGAATGTGGTATGTCTGAAAACTGTTGCAACACGGTAAATATCTCCTTCGTCTGCGGGCGCCTGAAATAGTTTGTTTTTCTTCCTTTCCAGTAGACCCCTGCTTTACAGTGTAACTGGCAAACTTTGTCTTACCTACACCGACGACATCAGGTGTAGCGCCGAAAGTGACACCCTAGACTGCCCTCTGATGACGTCACTTGTTGTGTGGAAGGTGGAGCCGGGAGAGAGCCATCCAGTACCTCAGAGACCGCATACCCTACTCCCTTACCACGATAGAGATCGAGATTGACCGTTACCTCACCTGGCCGGGCCAGGCCTGCGCTTACAAGATCGGTGAACTCAAGATCAAGGAGCTGCGTCACAAGGCGGCCACAGCCCTAGGTATGGCGTTTATCTTCGCTCAGTTGTTTGCATAATATTAAAGATTTAGATTCTCTTCATGTGTGTATTCCCTGCCATGACTTTGACAGATACTGTACATGTCGATGCTCCGTGCCATGGTTTGTTAGATACCCTAGATGTGAGTGAGTGTTTCATGCCATGGCTGGTTCCATGTATCACAGGTGAGTGTTCCATACCATGCCTGTTATCCTGCTTTGTGGTATAACACACCATGGCTTTATTAGATGCCCAACAGGTGGTTGTTTATGCCATACCTGTACAATATCGTAGAGGTGGGTGTTTATGCCATATCTGTACAATACCACAGAGGTAGGGTGTCCATGCATGTCTGTGTGACACCATATAGGTAGGTATTTCATGCATGCCTGTACAAAACCATACAGGTAGGTATTTCATGCATGCCTGTACAAAACCATACAGGTGGGTGTTCCATGCATGTCTGTACAAAACCATACAGGTGGGTGTTCCATGCATGTCTGTACAAAACCATACAGGTGGGTGTTCCATGCATGTCTGTACAAAACCATACAGGTAGGTATTCATGCATGCCTGTACAAAACCATACAGGTGGGTGTTCCATGCATGTCTGTACAAAACCATACAGGTGGGTGTTCCATGCCATGCATGTCTGTACAAAACCATACAGGTGGTGTTTCATGCATGTCTGTACAAAACCATACAGGTGGCATGTGTGTCCATGCATGTCTGTACAAAACCATACAGGTGGGTGTTCCATGCATGTCTGTGTGATACCATATAGGTGGGTATTTCATGCATGCCTGTACAAAACCATACAGGTGGGTATTCCATGCAAGTTTGTGTGATACCATATAGGTGGGTATTTCATGCATGCCTGTACAAAACCATACAGGTGGGTGTTCCATGCAAGTCTGTGTGATACCATATAGGTGGGTGTTCCATGCATGCCTGTACAAAACCATACAGGTGGGTGTTCCATGCAAGTCTGTGTGATACCATATAGGTAGGTGTTTCCTACATGACTGTACAATAGCATACAGGCAGGTATTCCATGACATGCTTGTACTATACCATGCAGGTGGGTGTACCATGCATGTCTGTGTGATACCATATAGGTGAATGTTTCCTACATAACTGTACTATACCATGCAGGTGGGTGTACCATGCATGTCTGTGTGATACCATATAGGTGGTGAATGTTTCCTACATAACTGTACTATACCATGCAGGTGGGTGTACCATGCATGTCTGTGTGATACCATATAGGTAGATATTTCATACATGCCTGTACAAGACCATACAGGTAGGTGTTCCACGCATCTCTGTGTGATACCTTATAAATGGGTGCTTCATACATGCCTGTACAATACAATATAGGTGGGTGTTTCATGACATGCCTGTAGAATACCATACACTGGTGGATGTTCCATACCATGCCTGTACAATACCATACAGGTGGGTGTTCCATGCCATACAGTTAGATACCATACAGGTAGGTTTCCTTGCCATACCAGTTACATACCATACAGGTAGGTGTTCCTTGCCAAGCCAGTTACATACCATACAGGTAGGTGTCCCTTGCCAAGCAGTTAGATACCATACAGGTAGGTGTTCCTTGCCATGTCAGAAACCATGCAAGTGGGTGTTCCATGCCATGCCTGTAAAATGCCATACAGGTAGGTGTTCCTTGCCTTGCCATGTCAATTAGATACCATACAGGTGGGTGTTCCATGCCGTGCCTGTACAATAGCATACAGGTGGGTGTTGCATGCCATGCCTATACAATAGCATACAGGTGGGTGTTGCATGCATGCCTGTACAATAGCATACAGGTGGGTGTTCCATGCCATGCCTGTACAATAGCATACAGGTGGGTGTTGCATGCCATGCCTATACAATAGCATACAGGTGGGTGTTGCATGCCTTACAGTTAGATACCATACAGGTGGGTGTTCCATGCCATGTCGGTTAGATACCATACAGGTAGGTGTTCCTTGTCATGTCATTTAGGTAGCATACAGGTGGGTGTTGCATGCCATGTCAGTTAGATACCATACAGGTAGGTTTTCCATGCATGTCAGTTAGATACCATACAGGTAGGTTTTCCATGCCATGTCAGTTAGATACCATACAGGTAGGTATTCCATGCCATGTCAGTTAGATACCATACAGGTGGTGTTGCATGCCATGTCAGTTAGATACCATACAGGTGTGTGTTCCTTGCCATGCCAGTTACATACCATACAGGTGAATGTTCCATTCCATGCCTGTACAATACCATACAGGTGGGTGTTCCATGCCAGTGAGATACCATACAGAAGGGTGTTCCCTGCCATGCCAGTTAGATACCATACAGGTGGGTGTTCCATACCATGCCTGTGTGATACCATACAGGTGGGTGTGCCATGCCATGCCTATGTGATACCATAGAGGTGGACGTTCCATGCCATGCCACCTAGAAACTATACAGATGGGAATTCCATGCTCCACCACACACACACACACACACACACACACACACACACACACACACACACACAAGACTCGAATAATGGAAGTGTGTTTGCTGCAGGCTCCAAGTTTGACATCCGTGACTTCCACTCTCTGCTGCTCACCCATGGCCGAGTGCCTCTCAGCGTGATGGAAACCATTGTGGAGGACTACATTGAGGACCGCACCGAGGGGAAAGATGCCACAGGTAGGCCATAGGTACCCGGCGTGTACCCTTTGTTTATTTAGAGATCGCCTTAGTTGGAGTCCTTCGGTTCGTTTTCTCTCACATTTCCATGCGCTTTTCGATGCTTATCCCAAACACTGGCATTATTGCCCACTGGAGGTGTATGATTGGTCAGTACCCACTTGTTACACTGCACAGCATGTGTAGCTCATGGGAAAAGGGCATAATTCTTTTGCACCCGCGCATGCGCGCGCACGTATGTGTGTGTGCGTGTGTGTTGCGTGCGTGCGTGTGTGGGTGCATGCGCAAGTGTGTGTTGGTGTGCATGCGTGCGTGTACACGAGCGCACACCTGCGTGTGTGAAAGTGTGAACGTGTGCTTGAGTGCCCATGTGCTTGTGTGCTTGTGTGTGTGTGTGTGTGTGTAAATCGTTTGGCTTTTGGTGGCACTTGCATCACGCTCTTTTCAATGACGCCAATGACGTCAGTGTTACATCAATTCAGAGAAAGAGACGTATGGAGAGAGCTAGATTTCCAGTACTTCTGTGGCCCAGTGGAGGCCATTTAACCCCAGGATTGATCGGAGGTCAGCTGAACTTTTGTTGTTTGTCATTCAGGCCTGTGCATAAGACTACAGACAGATCTGTCGTGGTGCTGTCCATCAGACCTTGCAAAAACAACTTATTTTGAAACCATTGAAGCGTGTTCACGTCACACCTCCCTTAGCATCCGGTCATTAAAAAATTTAATGCACGATTTTCGTTTCATGTCTTGATTATTTCACCGGCCCTTAATTTCCTTGTTAGTGTTTCTGAACATCTGTTTGTCTCTGTTCCGTCCAGCCAGCACTGAGCCTTAGGCATCTTCTATCTACGCATTGTTCGAAAACTAGATCTGGCTTCTGCTTTTTTTTTTTTTTCCAGCATCTACTGCTATGTAGAATTCATCGCATAGAAATACCGCTGCAGTAAGAAAACAGAAAAACAAACAACAAAAAAACCACGTTGATGTGCACGCTATATACCTGCTGGTTCACATCAGTTTAAATGTGTTACTCTACAGTTTAAGTGTTTTACTCTACTGTCTCAAAACTATGTTACTGAGTGTGAATATGAATGCTGACATTTTGCCTTGTAAATGAAGAGGCTCGTGCATCGTCTCTTTATTCTGGCTATAGCACTATAATGAATTGTCCAGGGGTAGGAGCACCAGCAGCAGAAATATTTGTAGTAAGACTAGAGGCAGGGGTCATAAACGCTGGACCGGGTAGACTTATATGACAGAAAACTCGGAATTGCCAACAGCTGCTTAAGGCATGGTTGATTATGGCAGGAAAAAGCTTTGTTAGAAAGATGAGACACAGTCTTACAGATGGGACGAATGTACAAATGAAAAAATAGAGGATGTACAACAGAACCTTGCAGAAGATCTTATTGTAATACTACAGGAGAAAGGTCAGAAGTTTTGAAACTGAGGACTGGATGCAGCTAAGCTATGAACAATGGTAAGCTGAAGTCAGGAGATTAAACAAAGTAGTAGTCAGTTTTGCGTTCAGTGCAGAGAACGAAGTGAAAATGTGCTTGTATCAAGTGCAAATAAGAGTGTCACTTTCAGGAGGGCCGATTTCTGATCTGTTGCAGGTTCGACTGCACCCCATCAGTACGTATCAACCAGTACTCTGGGGGCGCGTCTGTTCCTGACATCCCTTGTGTTGGCTGTCACCCCGCGATGGTTTCAGTGAATGAAAAAAAAAACCCAATACTTTGCGTCCACGCCGATGGAGTCATGGATCATTTATGAGCAGTGTAGATTTATATCACTATATTTTTATTCATCCCATATCAGATTTACAAAATAGCGTGTATTTTGTAGCTTGTATTGATTAAGTTTGCGCGCTGGTGTCATTGCACTAATTTTTTTTTTTTTTTTTGTGTTTGTACTGTAAATCACAAATTGAAACCAGCAATGAATATGTACTCTTCACATAGCCAGGAAGTGTACACATGTACAGTTTGTTTACTTCATTCTTATGTTCTAGCATCGACAAACCTATAAATGTAAAAAGTGCCGCCAATGAGGCAGACTCTTATTGCAATTTTCCTTTGAATGACTTCATATCTTAATGCTGTAGCTCAAAAAGATAACGTGGGTTCACGGATGTTAAGCTGTTGACAATGTAACTCGTTACTTTGCGCAATCTTTTTGATAGATCGTATTTTTTAAGGATAATTTCCGTTCCTTACTGAGTAATCCCTGATGGTATCATCGATCCTCTGGGGCATTCTCCGCCTCTTCTTCGAGTTAATGATGATGATGATGATATTATTATCACTAGTATAATTATTATCATTATTATTTTTAACATTACTTCTATTATCATTATCATTATTATCATTTTCAATATCATTATTATTATTATTATTGTTGTTATTAATAACATTATTATTATTACAATCATTATCATTATTGTTGTTGTTATGGCGTTTTTTTTTTTCATATGATCCAACATTATTCATAATGAACGAAATTCAGTGTGAGGATTAGAAAACATCATTCCTCAATATCCGTGTGTCCCATTTGGCTGAGGCTAAAAACTTCAGCAGGCGAAAACCATACAAAATTATTCAGTGCCACTTTTCAGAATGAGTTATCAGGTCGGTTCTGCCTTCAGTAGATTGTACTTGAAACAGAAGTACGTTGTCGCTGTCAACGCTGGTACCTCATGAACTGTTCATACATGCATTTTAAAGCGCTGGGTACATAAGGTGGCAACAACCCAAGCATGCAGGCATACCACGTGACAGGGCATTGTAGACAGGCCGCTCTATGAATCCAGGTGGTGTTTGAGAATTACTGGTTCCGGCGGATTCTCCGTTGCCATCTCAAACAAGGAACGTAAGACGAAATGAATGTTATCTGTCACAAGCAGGTCAGCACCTAGTCTGGCAGACACCTTCTCCTCACAGTTATTAAACTGACTTACTTTAAAAACACCTCGGCAAAATTACAGAAACTGTTGAAATTGCAAGAGAATCCGCCTATAAAAGAATGTTGTTAGATACAAACGCGAATGTTTATTCCAAACAGGGCCAATCCTATTGGCTGAAAATAGTACTGTGTGCTTCATGACCTTGATTTCTCTCCGTGGAAGGATGTTGGTGATATTGACAGTGATAATGCCCCATCGATCAATATTTCACAGCCAGACTGTGAATTATTGAGCGACTCAAATGTAGTGTGCATGCTTGGCGTTGAGATCGTAAGAGCGGATGATGAACGTGTTTGTAGCCCTTGAGTGCCAGGAACATATATAGTGAGCGCACACAAACCAAGTGTGTATAAAGTTTTAGAATAAAGTCACTTGGAGACATCAACCCCCCCCCCCCCCCCCCTCCACTTCCTTCCCCCATCTACACTGTATTTTACCTCTTCGTACAGACTGAACCAAAGAGAATGCTCGTATCAGAAATACGGTAGAAACTGAAGACAGCAGGTGACAATGTTAATTAACGTCTGTTTCATTGTCTAACATGTAATGGGAAGGGAAAATGCGGGCAGGAAGGAAGGAAGGGTGGGGGGGGGGGGGGGGTTAGTGGTCGCAGTTTCCTAACCCTGACTGGCGTTTTCCCAGGTTATCGCTCCCTATCTCGCCGTTTCAGAATTCGCCGTCCAGTCGATGGTACGAAGGATTTAGTGCCAATATGCAGTCATATTTCGGAGGGTCTCACATCGTCATGGGGAATGTAGCACATTGCAAAAGTCATACCATAAACTGGACAAGTGCAATCCATATAAAAAGACTTGAGGAGCGGAAAGCCAGGATGTGAACTGTATTTTGTTTCCCGTTTTGACTCGGGACAGCAGATGGGCCGGTTCACTGACACGCGCGCATAATCATGGCGTCAGCTTTGGTCATAGCTGCAGGAAATTTCGACAGATAGAATGCATGATCATGGATTAGGACGATAAAGGAGATTTTGTTTCATCGAATCAAAATAAAAGCACAGAAATATTTGGAATTAACAAAAAAAAAGAAAAAAAGAAACAAACTCTCCAGGACGGGATGTGAGTCGATCTCCCAACGCTTGTCACAGAAGTACTGACGTCCGTCACCTTACCCCAAACCACATTTTGCTTGACCAGTTGGTCTTCCATGGGCTACTTCAAATCATACAGCGATTTGGGAAGTAACGAATGGTAGGCCTAACCCAACCGTGCACTCCATTTGGACAAAGGCACTACTGACAACGGCGTATAGCACCAAATAAAATCCGACTGAAATATAACGTCAGAGGATGCTTTTCACCCAAACCACGACTTTCTATGATCATCTGTACCAATGCTCTATTTAGTTTTGACTATGAAACTGTCCAGAGGGTGTGGCTGTGATTGCGTTCTTGTGTTACATACATCAGCATAACTGTGATCACTTAGGATTAATGTGTGTGTTAGCCTGAACCAGCATGCTCGTTTTTGTTTCTGTGATTATTCAGCATGAAAGGCAATAGGCGTTGTTCCAGTCTCGCACAGCTAAATTGTCACCGATATCAGTGCGTTATCACTTCGGGGCGTGTGTGTGTGTGTGTGTGTGTGTGTGTGTGTGTGTGTGTGTGTGTGAGTAAAAAAAAAACGTGGTAGCCTAGTTTTTTTTCTGTTGTGTGTGTAAACTGTTAGAAATCAAATAAACAGAAAATGAAATAGAACATGATTGTCTGTTGGTGTTATTGAAATCCTTTGGCACCTGTATACATTCTGAAATCCTATGCGCGCGCACACACATGCGAACACACACACATACACACACACACACACACACACACACACACACACACACACACCACACACACACACACACACATATCACACACACACACACACACACACACACACACACACACACACACACACACACACACAGAGGCATGCGTGCATACACGCATACCAACACACACAAAACCATGTATGCACATACATATGTGCCAGCACACATACACACACCTATGCTCACAGGCACACGCACATACACACAGGTTCCTGCATACATCTGCAAACTGGTTTATACACACACACACACACACACACACACACACACGTGTGCGAGCGCGCACGCACGCACGCACACACACACACACACACACATGCATTATGCACTGACGAACGCAAGCACACGTACATGCAGACATACATTTACACACGCACACATACAAATGCACACACACAAATGGATGCACACGCGCACGCACGCACGCACGCGCGCACACGCACGCACGCGCGCACACACACACACACACACACACACACACACACACACTGTCATGTGTGAAGGCAAAGATTTTTATGTAAATAGTGTATATTGAAATAATGATAAGAGAGAGAAAAAAAAGACATTCCAATTTAAAAATGAAAATTGTGAATGTGACAAACGTAATTGAACCCCCCCTTGACGTGTAAATAACTTGAACACGCAGAAGAGTTTGAAGTTGATTTTGTTAGAAAGATGACGGTCACGGAATGCACGTGTTCAATGATAGTGCGAAAGTGATTGTGAACTCGTCTGTAACGAGACAGACGCTGAAAAGTGACAGTATACTTGAAGCTGCCCAAAGGTGAGGCTGTTGAATGCGGGCGGCGATCACAAGCACAGGTAAGCTTTGCGATGCTGCATCTGCATTATTTAGTTTTGTGTTCAGCAAACCTACTGGGCCTCTTTTGGCTCATGATCTATTTTCCATTCTTTTGCAGATATATGTTTCGGGAAACCGAAGCTTTCAGACAGATTATTGATCTTTCTCTTTATGTAGTTTTTGACTAACATTATTGACTTCAGTTCTTCTCAGAGTGCACCCCTTGTCCGACATGAGCCTATGACGGTGGTGACGTAGAGTGGTGACACGCCACGCGTGAGAGTGGGTCAGAACACGCGCCCATATCTTTACTTGAAAATAAGTTAAATCTATTGAAATTTGAAATTAAATTTAGTTAATTCACTCCATCACACACACACACACACACACACACACACACACACACACACACACACACACACACACACACACACACACACACACGTACACACACACACACAGAAGAGAAATTGGTGTATACAATTAGGCCTATACACACTTGCCATGCAACTGCAACCGCTCAGGCATATGCTTATATACACACCTTACCAAACACGGACGCTGTTGAACACACACACACACACACACACACACACACACACACACACACACACACACAAGCACATCCATGCAGGCACACACGCACACGTGTGCTCACACGCGCACACACACACACACGCACACGCGCGCGCGCGCGCGCGCACTATTATCATGCGAACAAGAGTGACCCTATTTTTTTATTTACTGCTTACTGTTCCCTGCCTCATTAAAGAGTTCAATCGAGGTAACTTGTATGTGTTTTTGCTCGTCTGTGTGTTCTGTTTGACCAATTAAAATCAAGAACAAGTGTTTACCTGCGTTTGTTTGTTTTGAAGATGTTTCTCTGTGCGTGTGTCAGGCACAGGGTATATGGGTTATATTTTATAAAGAGTATCGAATATAGGCGGGAATCCGAGAGCTAAGCTTGAGGATCCATTGATGGATACAAAGGTCAAAAGTTCAGCTCGACTGTTCAATGATCCAAGCGTTGTCAGTCACGTCAGTAGTGACAGCTGCTAGGAACAGTGCGGTGCAGAGTTTGCAGGAATCAAAGAGACGCAATCTCCCACGAATGATGAATCAAGAATAAATTATGTTGAACAAACAAATAGTGTCGGGGTAAACAAGAGCATTCTAACAATTTCTCCTTTAATGTAACAATGACTTGGCAAGAGGCCATTAGAATATAATTGCAAAATCCTTCACCGGAGTATAAGCGAGCCGTAGTCACCCAACCTGGAAAGACTGCGGTTTGCATAACCTGCTGAGAGACTTCCTCTTATTCAGACTCACCAGTGACGCACAGGAACCTACCAAGAGCTGTCCTCTCCATCCCTGGAAATGGTGAAATCGATCTTGGAGTCGATAACACGTTCAAAACGCTGGTCCATATCGTGGGAAGATGTTTCTGGTGATCACGAACGCTCACTTCAAGTGGACTGACACTAACTCCATGAATTCCTGTACATCTACTGTCACTATCGATGCAGTACGGCTGTCTTTTGCAATTCAGGGACTGGTGTTGGACAATGGGACCTGTTTCTTGAGTGAAGAGTGCAAGGTGCTCATGCAAAAGAATAGCATTGAACACATCAAGTCGGTGCTCTATCAAACAGCTACAAGACTGGCTGAATGGGCGGTGCAAATGTTGTAGGGCTAGCGGAAGTTGACTGAAGAGTCCATGGACTTTCAAGTGGCTTGCTTCGAGTCCATGTATGCTGCTGTACCCCTCAAACAACGACAGGGCGACTTCCTGCTGAGCTGCTCTTCAACAGGAAGGTTCGGACACGTCTAGATCTCTGGCATAGCCGTCAGCGGAGAGACAGATGATCCAGAAACAGCTGAATCAGAAGTTGAACCATGATCATGCAAACATCAGGAGCTGTACGGTGCATGATCCTGTGTACACGAAGAACTTGTCAGAGGTCCGAGTGGCCAGCCGGCATCGTCGTGCAAGTGACAGCACCTTTGGCGTACATGATAAGGATCCTTGACGTTAGAATACTAGACAGACATGTCTTTATCACATACACCCACGGATGGGTGTCTGGAAGCCCTGACTATGACGTCCGAGAGAATGTGCAAGTTGTTCCGCCACCGCCAGGGATGGAATTTCCTCCAGTTGCGTTTGTACTGACAGAGCCAGCACTTAATGTCATCACCACAAGAGTCACCACGGTCGTTTAACAGCCCCAACGTGCCACAGTGTTCGCCATCAGTCGTGAGTGACTCTGGCATTTAGGAAGCAATTTCCGTTCTTGTACTTATTTCAGATTCTTGTTCAGTGTGGTAGAAGTGTCCTGGTCGAGAGAGACAACAGCCGGCAAGGCTCAGAGATCACATAGCCATTTGGTTCAGAGATGTGGTCAAATAACCCAGATTGATTTGAGACCTTTTTTTCTTTCTTTCTGTCTTTTTTTTTTTTTTATATATATATAGATTTAATTGACTTATCAGTTTTAGGTTAAGGTTTTCATCTCTTGGTAAAGAAAACAACAACAACAACAACACACACAACAACAACAACAACAACAACAACAACAACAACAACAACAACAACAACAACAGAAGAAAGGGGAGAGACTAACAGTAATTTGTGTTATTGCTGGAGTAAGTCAGACTTTATGGGGGGGGGGGGGGGGGGGGGGGGGGGGGGATTCAGAATTGTGTTCTGTTTTATTTTCGAAGTAGATTATATATTAAGTGTCGGTTTTACTTGAAAGTAGGGATGTGTTATAGATATTACCCAAGTAACAAGACAAATAGAAACACACGTTAAAAGGGAGCACATTACGAAACAACGATGGGAGCTTGACGGTTGGTCTGTACTGTACAGCAAGAATAAAACAAGATTCTACACTCGGTCCCTTGTGTTACTTCATATTTACTGCACCCTGCCACATTTAAGATTTTCTTGACACCAATCAAACAGAGGTTTGCCTGTATTTGTTTCTGTTCGTCTGTATGTTCCGTTTGACTGTATCAAGACTAAAAAGGCTGTGTCAATCCTGAATAAATGTTAAGTTGTGTTTGTTTATTTCTCCAGTGGTTGATGTGTACCTGTGTCAGATACAGGGCATATAGTGAAATTTGGCACAAGTTTTGGGGGAATGTCTCCTTGTTTGTTCTGTGTGCTCTGTGTTGGCACTTGTGTTTATCGATTTTGTGTTGTAAGCAGCATTTGTTTGGAGTTACGGTCGGGTAATAATCTCATCAAGCAGGCAAGTGTTATCCTACTTGATTTGTATTCGTTGATTTTGATTGGATTTGATAGTTTTCGGTTTATAGATCTAACAAGGGAGGGCACTAGAACAGAATAAAATGATAAGTTTTCCCGTGAACAACGTGCATCTGTGCAATAAAAAATAAATTTGCACTGATTTGTTTGACTGGAAAGGTGAGTCGGTTTTGTGATATTAGACCTACCGGTACTGAGCGTAGTTTCGAAACCTGTCCCCATTCCTTAAAAAAAAAAGGGTTCTCTTCTTCCTAAAATTCTTTATGTCAGTGGACTTCAAAAAGTAAAAAATGAACTTAAAATCACTTCGGCTGCACTAAGAGTACTGACGCACCGATGCTGTGCATATGCGTTCGAGCTCGGCGAAAGTGCGGCTCACCTGAGAATTTTTCTCAAACAATCAGATAAACAAACAGACGAACTCCGACAGTATGTCACTTATGCTCATACAGGACAGATTTCCCGGCGAAGACCCATTCAGCATTGGCGTGCTGCTACCGTAGTGACAGGAGCCAGTGATAGACCAGCGCAAAAGCCGCCAGTTGTAGGAGACACTCGGTTTCGACAGAGAAGTTGACAGAATAGGACTGTTGCAGCAGCATGGATGACCGATAGTACTGCTACTACTAGTACTGGCCTAGGTGAGATTGGAGACTCTTACGTAGTAGTTAGTTCTAACTTCCACAGATTGTGATAGAGGGCATAAGTTACTAGTAGGTCTACTAGACACCAGAGACATGAAAGAAATATTTCCTCTATGTCTCTGTAGACACGGTGAAATTGGAGACTCGACTTAGAAGCAGTTCCAGCTTCCACAGACTGTGACAGAGGGCTTGGCAGGAATCCTGACAAGAACATCCCCCCCCCCCCCCCCCCCCCCCAGTGTGTCTGAACTAAATCAATTTAGAGTGCATGTTCCTGAATGTGCCAGAGTGTTTAAGTGTAAGTGTGCATTCCAATGTTGGTTAACACAGCATCTGTGCGTGACTACAGTGACTAAAGGTTAAGCCCATGTAGCGGTTTAGTTTCATCATGATCATCCAAGGCATGACCGTGCTCAATAAAAACTAAAAAAGTGATTTGATGATCAGATTGGTACAAATCAAATTGAAAAAGGTTTATATCATTTCATAGCAGACTTTGGTGAATCTCTGCAAGGTCATATGAGGCAGAACTTATTGCATAATCATGAAAGACTGAAAAATCAATGGTAGATCAATTCAAAATATTCAGGTTACAGGCTGATGAAGCCTATTACTAGTATTAAGTCAATCACAGATGTGATGATATCAATGGGTCTGGCAACGGCTAACAACTTTACATGTGCCTTTTGACCTATGATTGTTCTCATACCATGGACTGCAGTATTCTTTAAGGTGGACATGAATTTGCTACAAAATCTGTTAGTGCTAAAAAATAACTTCCCAAGAGGGTTGTCTTTAGAAATGTAGGCCAGTTTATCTGATTTGAGTCATGACATACATGTATGTGTAGCACAATTTCAGTTCAGAATTTTGTAATTTATTATTGCATTAAAAGTGTAAATCTCATTGACATGGTGAGAAGAAGTTGACTCATTTGATTTGCATGGGGGGTCAGTATGACCATCCTTTGGATCATCTGTCTGCATGAACTGTCTTGTTTTGCCTAGTCTTGTCTGGCAAGCTGCTTGTGCGCGGTTTAACAGGTTTATAGGTGTATCACTTCTAGCGGGCTACCCAAGCAATTTTAATTGGTTAATACTAAAACTACAGGCAAATATATTCTTTCAGAATGTTTTGTTCTTGCTTCCGTTGACTAGCTGTGATTTCTGATGACACTTGTAATTTTGATCAGTGGTCCCATGTAGACTATGAAAGATAACATTTTTTACGAAATATGAGGCATTCTGTGAAGACTGAAGTGTTAGATTGATACAGCTATTGCACAGTTTTTATTGTGATAGGTGGTCTGCCATATATAGTAAACATATGCTTAATCTGGCTAATGGTCATGCTGCACTGGCCAGTGTGCTTAGCATGGGGCAGAAAACTTTTACAGCTTTGATTGCTGATGACTGCAACGACTAAAACAGTCTTTGTCATTTGTTGATGTAAAGTTGATTTTTTTTTCACGTTAAAAAAGAAACAAAAGTTGAAATTGAAAGTAATTATTTGTAGGTATGATGTGTGATGGTTTTCACCATCATTCTCCCATGTGTCAGTTTCCACTGAAATGGTTATGACACAAATCAGCACGGCATTGTTCTGTCACGTGTTTCTTTTTTATATCGTGAATCAAAAGCTTGGAAGAGTGAAGTTTGCAGCTGAAGAAATCTTTAGACTGTACATAAATTTATGTTTTGAATGAACAAAGAGTAATTGAAATGTTTTAGTCTTGGTTATGTGATGTAAATTTTGTGCTTTAGGTTTTTCTTTCCTTTCCACCCCCCGCCCACACACCCCCACTTTTTTACATACTAATTGCTACAGTGAGTTTGAGTATGAATTTTTCCTCTTGTTGTATGTCAGATTTGTGTTCCTTAGTTTAATTTAGCAATATGCTTCACATGATTATTAATATTTTACTTGAGACAAAGTCATTGATATGGTTTAATTCATTATTTGGGATAACATGGGGGCTATTGCAAATAGAATTTGACCATGTTAATTAGTGTGATTGTATTTAATTCCCAGAGGTCTGAAAAGACTGTATGACTCTTCGTTTATTCAAACAGAAAGCCATGCGGAACCTCAAGTTGGTTCGTGCTTGCCATTTGCCTCCCCTGCCTGAACTAGCAGAGAGTCATGGCCTCAGTGTTGACCCAGATACCGGGCGTGTCATCCTCGTCACAGATTCGAGGATTTTGGTACTGGATCCACAGTCGCAACAGGTATGATCATGTTCGCTTATTTTCAGTCATATTGCTTGCTGACAGAAACTTATGATCTAGTGGTTGAAAAATGTGCTATTTCAGGTAGCACACTTATTAATTTTTATTGCGTCATGTAAGTGCAGTACATATATTCCTTTTTTTTCCACTACTCTCTGAGTAGTGTCTGCATGTACATGTGTGCATGTCAGATAAGTCACTTTGTGGAACACATGCTTGTGGGTGTGTGCATGTACAATATAATTAATCTTGGAAATTAAAGCTGAAGTGAAAATAACAATCCAGCATACATACATGTGCTGTTTGAAAAATACATAGATTATCTATTACATTATTTATATTATTTATGTAATGATCATGATGTATGTTTGTGACAGTGCCTTAAAATGTAAAGGGCACATTTTACAGCATCTGCACTTCCATGTTTAGCATGCCATATCACAAAAAAAAATAATGCATGTGGCATGACATTGATTGCCACTGCCATCCATCCCTGCACACTCTCTCGTTCTCTCTCTCTCTCTTTGTCTCTCCCGCGCGTGTGCATGCACATGCACACACACACACACACACACACACACACACACACACACACACACACACACACACACAAAAAAAAAAAAAATGTCAGTTTTACATCATTTTATGATGTGTATTTGGAGTTCAACTTTCCTTTCAACACCTTGAAGTTGCACGCACATCTGGCAAGCTGCCACTGCTTGACTGAGAAAAGAAACTCCTGAAAATGACTTCAACAGTGTTTCACCGTTCCTTTGGTATGCACTCAAAGTTCTAGCATTTACTTCAAACAAGAAACTATCCAAGATTACTAGCACTCTCATGGTTAAAACAAAATGAACTCCACTTCCCCTGTCTATCCCTCTGCCTGAACTTCTCCAAACGTTTAGCCATTTCTTGTTGACAAAACGATCACACTTACTGACACTGGTGACAGCTGTGATTCGCAGTGTGTGCCCTTGCCAAACATTCAACACACTTCTTTCTGTGGCATCCATTTGTTAAATTTTGAACTAGAACCAGTGGTTAGAAAAAAAAGATAAAAAGAATTCTGTCGTGGAAACCTGCGAACTAGATTCAGTGCCTTCTTCACTGCTGTCTGACTCTCCGGATGATCTGATACCACTTTTGCTGCAATAGTGAATGATTCCCTGACATCTACATGTTTTCCATCTGAATTTAAATCTGCAGCTGTAAAACCTCTGTTGAAAAGACTATTTTTGTGGATGCTGAAACTTTCAAAAACTGTAGGCTTTCTTTTCCTCTCTAAGGTCATGGAGAAGAGAGTATACCTTCAGCTTCATTGCAGTAACTTGTTTTGCTCTTTACAATCTGCCTGTCACCCTGGTCACAGCACTGAAACAGCGGTCTTGAAAATAGTCAATGATCAGCTTATTGCCCTTGATGATGGTCACATTTCTGTCCTTTTTTTCTGGGCTTACTTGCTACATTGGTTACTAAAGACCCTGCTTCTCTTCTCTTTTCATCGCCAGTTTACCTTTAGCATTTCTGGAACTGTGCTTTCTTGTCTTAGTTTCATGCTTATCCCTCAGGTCACACTCAGATTGGTTCCACTAATGGCTGCACCTGTTCTCCTGCAGACTTGTAGTTTGGCAACCACATGGATCTGTTCTGGGCCCTGTTGTCTTTGTCCTTTACACTCAGCTGGTCTCTGAAATTGTTTCTTAGCACACACTGTCTCCCCATACTTAATCTGATGATCAGCTTTATAAGTCTGGTGAATTGTCCCAGCTACCACATATTCAGACTACATAGGCATGCATTTCTATATTAAAATGTGGATGACGTGTACTCCAGTTGAATGATGATAAGAAAGAAATTATTCTTGTCACAAACAAAAAGGTATTCATAACAAGTATGTGAGCAATGTTGTGAAAAAGTTAAGTGGTGCAGTTCTTTTCACACACATCACATGCACAAAGTTTGTACTAGGTGATGCAATTATTTACACACAGGTCACCAGTAACAAATGATCACTGAGTGATGCAATTGTTTTTACACAGGTCACCAATAACAAATGATCGCTGAGTGATGCAGTTCTTTTCACACAGGTCACCAATAACAAATGATCGCTGAGTGGTGCAGTTTTTGTTACACAGGTCACCCACAACAAGTCGCTGCTGAGTGATGCGGCGATTCCATCAGAAGGCGAAGGTCAGGTGATAGGGGTGCACTATCTACCAGACCAGGGCGGCGCCTGTTTTGCCACCACCAATGGAAACCTCACCGTTTGGTCCTTGGACACGAATGAGGTAACACTCGTCTGTGCGTTTCAAACTGTGGAAACAGTTCGCATGTCAGAGAAATAAAACAACTCACACTGTCTCTTGCATGACTTTTATTGTTATTCATCATAGAGTGCTGACAGTTGACAGTGTGCATGTTGTTTCTCTCATTTGCCATGCGGATGTGGGCATGACTGGTGATTATGAATGGACTATTTTTTACTTCTTGGAGATAACTGAATGAAAAATATGCAGTTTGTAGGATTCCATTCAGAAACTTTACAACGGAGGTCAGTGTTCAGAGTGTAGGGTGGTTGGAAGTGTATAGAAGGACGATAGATTTGGTCAAGAACTTACTTGCTTGAGGTTTTTTGGTGTTATGATTTGATGGTAAAATTGATCCTTGAGCTTAAGAATAATTGAAGAGTACACTAAAGTATGATAGCTTGTTTTCTCCTGTCACGAAGTTAAGAGAAAAGGCTTCAGCTACTAAAAGTTTATAATGTAAAGATTTGTTTATTTTGTTTTTTGGGGGAAGGTGTTGGGGAGAGAGATAGGAATAGAATTTGCTCATAATTAGCTTAGGGATGGCAGATTGAAACAGCAATGATACCAAACATTGAAAGGTTGAAAAAAAAAGAAAATCAAAGGCCCATAGCCTAACGGTTGAAGGGGCAGTGAATTCTCTGAGGTTAAGGCACGCCATGATGAAAGGTGGACCACATCCCTCACCTTCTGCCACCTCAACCTTACCTGAACAGAATCAGGTACCTGTTTACTGCTGGATAGACAGAGGTTTTCAAGCCATGAAAATTCCGCACTCTGAGTGGCTTAAAACTCACAACTGTCAGCTATGCAGGCAGACACTTTTGAGAATTAAACCACTGGATATTACTTTTTACGTATTTACATGATGCATGCCTTTAGTGATGATTTTGATGACATGATCATTGTGAAGCAGTAATGATGAATATGGATTCTTACTATAATGACAGTGATGTGGTGATAAGAATGGTGACATTCTGTGTGCAGTGTGAATGTATGGGCAGTGTGGACAGTGATAATGATGGAGACATTCTGTGTGCAGTGTGAATGTCTGGGCAGTGTGGACAGTGATAATGATGGTGACATTCTGTGTGCAGTTTGAATGTATGGGCAGTGTGGACAGTGATAATGATGGTGACATTCTGTGTGCAGTTTGAATGTCTGGGCAGTGTGTGGACAGTGATAATGATGGAGACATTCTGTGTGCAGTGTGAATGTATGGGCAGTGTGGACAGTGGGCTGACCGCAATGCAGTGGAGCCCTGACCAAGAGCTGGTGGTTCTGACCACAGGCAAGCTGGCTTAGTCCTTGTTTATCTGTCAGTGTGTATAATGTATGAGACCAAATGTAGAACTGTGTCAGTGTGTGTTTGTGTACAATGTTTGCTTCTGTGTGCACATGTTGCACATTTGTCTGTACAGGTGTGTATGTGTGCAGATACTTTTGAGATAGAGAGAAAGAGAGAGAGAGAGAGAGAGAGTGTGTGTGTGTGTGTGTGTGTGTGTGTGTGTGTGTGTGTGTGAGCTTGTCAACCTTGTATCCATTTAATTTAAACATCTTCTTAAACTGTGTGTGTATCTTTTTTTCCTCTCACTCCCATCGTTTGAATGTTGTCTGTCTTATTTCACATATAATATGCCTACATTATTGTATAAATTTTTGGATTTGTTTGTATTTGTCTGTTGTTGTTGCTTTTTTAATGTGCTGATTTATGCCTGTCAGCCAGTATGAGGTACCAGTTCTTAGTTTTCAGCATTAGATTTCTTCCCAATAGAACTTTGTACAGATTTATGGTCATTCAATGTATTTTCCAAGGAAATTATTCCCATGAATGTCTGCTAAGTCAAAGCAAATATCAGAGATGATTTGTACAATTTACAGGTACTACTAATGGCTGTAACTCTAGAAACATACTCGATTACCAGCCAATAGTCTGTGATGTAAGTAGCAACCAGTGAGAAGTCACAGCGCCCAGAACTTGACTACTGACTTTTAGTCCCTTTGATGTACACATTTTCGGGGCGATAGCTGGTTGAGGGTGACCATCCTAAATAAGGCTGGCTTTACTGATTTCCAGAAGTGAACACCTCACAGCATTGTGATGACAAAGAGGAATTTGTACAGCTGACAAATGTCTGACACTCTACTCTGAAATGTTGAAGGGGTCTGGTGTCTCTGGTCACTCAGAAAACATTACAAAGACTGAAAGAGACTAGGATCATATCATGATTCATGGGCTCTTGTTTCCTTGACTCTTGTCACTGAAAAGACAAGCTTTTAGAGCAAATTTTTGAGAGTGTCACTCAGTGTTCGTACTGCTGTCCCGTAGTGGGACTGACACACAAAAGTGAAGAATTGTGTTGAACTGCAGTATTGCGTAGTGTGCGTCAGCTGATTTTCACCTGGCCTCTGTGAGACTGTGGTTTGCAGACTTCCTGGCTGTGAGGTATTAGTTTTTCTGGCCTTTTCTTTTTTAACCCAACCAGCTCTTGCACACAGTTGGGTGTGCTATGGGCTGGAATGGGAAGACCTGAACTGTACAGTTGAGTTTCATTCATTTAATGCTCTTGTACCTGAGAGAGAGTTGTACAAATTTCCTGACCAACACTGTGAGTTTCCTTACCTCTTTAGCCTGTTTGAAACTGAAATAGAAAAAAAGAAGCATAGAGTTTGGTCCTGTCATGTAGTTTCAGATCAGGATGGAACTTCACACCATTTTCATCACCCTCACAGATTGGAAAAAAAAAAAAAATTCTGTAGCCCTTTGCACTTCTTCTCATGTGACCTTGGGTTTGATGTTTAGTCCATGTCCATTACCTGTAGTGTGTGTCAAGATCATCACAGTCGGTAACTTCGTGAGGACTTTCTTTTACTGGCTGTAGTGGTGCCCTCTGGAGCGATTGGTCACTTGAACTGGCTCCATGACTGTGTCATCATTGTCGTCAGCAGGGGAGCCCAGTAGAGGATGCCCTGGAAAGGTTTGATGGAAACAGGCACAGGGTTCGTACAGAGTCCTGGAAGTCTGGAAAAAGGAAAAAAATGAAAAAATCATTTCCAGGGTTGGAAAAGTCATGGAATTTTGTCATTTGTGGGCCATGGGTCTGGAAAAGTCCTGGAATTTTGTAAAAGCTGTGCAAACGTTTTCATGATGTCAAATTTCGCTTTAAGTTTCGTTACAAAAACATTGAAATAGGAATAAAAACAGAAATTAATTCACGCACAGTGATCGCGGTTTACAGATTTCCTCTGGCTGGAGGTTTAGCAGACTACATTTTTTTTTCTGCAGAGTAGCTCCCCTTTACTGTGAAAAGCATTGCGCATGCGCAGTTGGTACCATTGCTTAACTTCCTTTCGAGTCAACAGCGCTGCGAGGGAAAACAGCGTCGAA
This sequence comes from Conus betulinus, assembly GCA_016801955.1. Classification (NCBI taxonomy): domain Eukaryota; kingdom Metazoa; phylum Mollusca; class Gastropoda; order Neogastropoda; family Conidae; genus Conus; species Conus betulinus. The sequence continues at coordinate 306,356 of JADBJO010000364.1, read as the reverse complement.
GTATTAAAGAAAAACATGGGAAAATGTGTGTTTAGCCTTGCCTGGCTAGACAATGCAAATTATCGCAAATGGATTGCTCATGCTTCTGATGGATGCAAGACAAAAGCACGGTGCCTGCTGTGCAAGAAAGACTTTGACATCGGGAAAATGGGCGAGCTGCTCTGAAAAGCCACGCGGCAGGCAAGAAAACATCAAGAAATGATGCAGCTTTCAGACAAAACGACTCGGGCTCCAACAATGACCGTGACTGATTATTTTTCGGCCCAATGATTGTGAAAGGTGTTTTTTTAAAATTCAGTATGGGATGCGATCATGCATTGAGTGGGGTGGGGGTGGTGGGGGATAGAGAAAATCAAAGGGCCCAAGGGCGATACACTGGCCTATTTTTAGACACATACACACACACACTGTCTCTAATGCACTCTCTCTGTCTCTCTCTCTATAAAAAAAAAATTTAAAATTCGAATACGAAATTGAATAGAGAGCACACTGGCTTGTAAGTACTCAGCCATGTTGAACATCCAAATTAAAATGAAAGGACAATTGAGAGGCCGTGAGGCCTTGTGTCCTAACTACCTGACCAGACCTGACCTGACCATGTCTCTCTCCCTCTCTGTCTCTCTCTCACACACACACACACACACTCACTCACACACACACACACTCGTACAAACACACTCACACTGTCTGTCTCTCACATACCTATACACGTGTGCGCGCGCACGCGCACACACACACACACACACACACACACACACACACACACACGTGCACGCACTCGCACACACACACTGTCTCTCTCTCTCACATACATAGACACACACACTGTCTCTTTCTCTTTCTCTCTCTCTCACACACACTGTCTCTGTCTAACTATCTGTCTCTGTCTCTGTGTGTGTCTCTGACTTTTTCACACACGTGCGTGCATGCGCGCGCACACACACGCACACAAAATTTTTTGGTAAGTATTGAATGCCCAGCTATCATTAAATCAGTTCTTTTCTCATGTGTTTAGCATGGTAATCACATACAGAGGTGCATGCACACACACATTCTGGGGTCTGGAAAAATTATGAAAAGCCCTGGAAAAAGTCTGGAAAAAGTATGGAATTTTGTTTGGTCACATCTGTGGGAACCCTGCAGGCATCATCGACACCACCAAAGGAACTTGGCAGTGTCTGTAGGGCGCTGCTGATGATGACCTGATATTAATTATTCCATTGACTGCAATGGTGAGACTGGCAGGACAGCGCTGGATGTGGATGTGCTTGGGGAGGCTAGAGTGGGTGGACCTGAGGGGGGAAATGAAGATGAAAAAGAAAGGAAAAAGAGAACACAGAATTTTTTGGGATAGTTTTAGTTTTTCCAGTGATGCCCCATGTTTTGACTTTCAGTGGACACACAGAAGAGAAGGAGAACTGTGCTGACCTGCAGTGCTGTGTGTGTGTGTGTGTGTGTGTGTGTGTGTGTGTGTACAGGTGCGGAGATGGTGCTGCTGATGACTCGAGAATTTGATCCCATCACCGAGGTGCCCATGCACTCTTCAGAGTTTGGGGAAGGTAAGTACCCAGCCATTCTATTATTTTTCTGAATGAAGGTGCATAGTTTAAGAAGCACTCGTGAAAGCAAAAGTTTGATATTAAAAGAAAAGAAAAAAAACATATCAGAGTTTTGTTGGAAAAAAAAACCTCGCAAGTTTAGGCTGAGAGTCAGTTTTGGAATAGAACGATAAAATGTTGTTTAAGGGAGCCAAAATGATGATCTTGTAAATATCAGCATGTGTATAAAGTGAAAGATATTAAATTTTAAAAGTATTCTGAGAAAGCCAGAAAACAGTGGAGCTTGTCCTGTATTCTCCAGTTTGAATAGTGAGAACACTGTGCTATCATATGGTCAAAGCCTTCCTTCCCCCTTTCCACCCCAGACCTCCTACCCTGATCCCTACATGGAGTAACAGCACTACATGGAGTAACAGCACTGTCAGTTGAAAGCCAATATTCCCTCTACGCCCCCTGGTTCCTGATTTTGTACCCCAGAGAGAGTACACCTTGTGCCTGAGAAACATTCATGAAAGTTAAGGGAATGTTCCAGAAATCAGTGACACACTGTGGTGCTAGTCTCTGCAAATTGTGTTACGTTGACTGCTAACTTTGTCAGTGTTTATGTACATGTGCACATGGAATTGCATGGATATGAGCTCATGCAATTGTGGACTGAATGTATCAAATGTTTATCAAAACTTGATACACACAATAATGAACATGAATGCTCATTTTAGTTAAAGATAACACTGCTTTATGAGTGCCCATCGAAAATTTATCTAATGAAGTGACCAATCCTGAAAGAGTTAAATCAAAAAAGAAAAGATTCTGTGTTGATATCATGCTCTACTTTCTGTCTGCATCACAATATCATATTGATAGTCAGGGCTAGCTTTCTCTTTTCTCATAAACCTGGTTGCCAAATTGAAAGGTTTGCTCCCTTGTTGCTCTTCCCTGAGACCTCTCCTCCTCCTGCATGCCTCTGCCCACAGCTTGGTGCTCAGGTGTGTTGTGTGTAGCGTTTTGGAGAATATGTTGGACTGTCTTCCAAAATGGGATCTGACTATTTGTCCAAAGGGTCATGTTGGTGTGGGATACCCTCAGGTGACACATGTTGGCACCAGCCATTATGTAGAAGATCATGGTATGCTGCCATCTGTCAAAGTTCTGAGGATATTTTTTGCCCCTTGCCTTTCTGGTGGAATCTGCACCTGATGAGAGTTTTGGTTGTAGATAAAAAATGCAATGTCCTCTCTGGTCTCTCACACACACACACATACACACACACGCACGCGCGCACGCGCGCACATGCACACACGCACACACACACACACACACAATATGAATGTAACAGTATAGAATTCATTAAAAAGAAAAAAAATCAGCTTTTACAAATTTAAGCCAGTCAGACTTTTTTCTGACTTTTATCAAAAGACTTTCAATAATGTATGAATTTTCCATGATCTAATTGAGAAAACAAAAGCAAAGATTTGCAGATCAGTTGAAAAATCTTGAATAGTATCAGGTGTTTAACAAGACACTTCCAGCTCAGTTGAATTCATGCATGAGGTTTTTTCAGCATGGCAAGTAAAATGAAATTGGAACATAACATAAACAATGATCAGCAACATTCGAATCATTTGTGAAGTGTATGTGTTCAGTTGTTGGACTTTTCCAGGAGAGTTTATCACTGTTGGCTGGGGCAAGAAAGAAACACAGTTCCATGGTTCTGAAGGCAAACAAGCTGCCCGCAAGCAAAAAGAGGTATGTTCCTGAACACATGCTTGCATGCACTTTCACATATGAATACCCCCTCCCCCTCCCAAAAACAGGCATGCATTCATTCATACTGCAGCAATTTTTTGTCGTGACACTGAAGTTTTTAAAGTTTTTTTTTTTTGTAAATGTATGACAACCAACTCATCCACACATTCAGTATGTACTCGTACTCATACACTTGCACATGCACACTACATGCATGCTTAAGGCTTGCTTTTACCTACCCAAACATACACACACACACACAATGTCTGCTTACACACACACACACACACACACACACACACACACACACACACACACACACTCTTATTTGTCATGAATTAATAGATGTTAGTAAGTTTATTGTGCTTTGAAGACAAACAAAAAAAGGAAAAAAAGCCTGTATTGTGCTTTGAAGACAAACAAAAAAGAAAAAAAAAAAGCCTGAAAGATCATTATGGTGGTATGCATTCAAATAAATGTGGGTATGCATGAAAAGCATAGTGGTGAATGGGTAGGTGTCTTCATCAGCATTGTATTTGTGACATAGGTAGACAGGTAAAGTCATTTTCTTCATCAATTTCCTTGTGTTGTTTGATTTAATCTGCAACCAGGATGTGCACGGGACCGTGGCATGGGATGACTGCCTGCCTCGGATCCGATGGCGCGGTGATGGACAGTTCTTTGCTGTCAGCTCCATCAACCCAAGCAGCGGAGCCAGATACGTTCGGGTGTGGTCACGGGAGGGGGTCCTGCAGTCCACCTCTGAGCCAATCAACAACCTTGGACAGGCGCTGTTCTGGAAGTGAGTCTGGTGGATGTTGGGTCATAACCTTTCTCTCTCCTTGTCTCAGAAGTGTGCACACCTGTAGGCTGAATGTAGTTTTTATGTTTAGAATAGGAATCAGAGAAGGGAGGAGTATGTGTCATTGTATGTTTTCTTATGATGAGAATCAGGGATGGATTGTGATTTGGCACTGGGAGTTTCTTTCAGGTAGGACTCAAGCTTAGAGTTCCTGTGATTTTTCTGCGGAAATTTACTTAATTAAGGCAGGACTCGGGAATAGAGTACGAGTTGTCAAGGGAAATTTTCCACAAGTAGGACAGGTAGGGATAGCGCGCTTGTGATTTTTCAATGGATCTTTTCTACAGGTAAGACTCGGAGATAGAATGTGATTCATGAATGGAAATTTCCATTAAGTTTCATCAGGGATAGAGTGTGATTTGTCAATGGAAGTTTTTCTACAGGTATTATTCAAAGATATGGCACTTGTGATTTTTCACTGAAAGTTTCCTACAGATAGGACATAGAAACAGACTGCCAGCTGTCTCTGGTTGTGTCCTGCACGTAAGACACAGGGATAGAACACTTCTGATTTTTCAGTGGAAATTTCCCACAGGTAGGACTTTGGGATAGAGTGCGAATTGTCACTGAAAGTTTCCTACAGGTGGGACAGGGGATAGAGAGTGATTTGTATGTGGAAGTTTCCCTTCAGGTAGAAGTGTGGGATAGAGGGTGAGTTGTCACCAGAAGTGTACTACAGATAAGACAGAGGGATAGATTCATAGAGAGTGGTTTGCCAATGGAAGTTTGTTTCAGGCAGGAAACAAGGGCAGAGTGTCATTTGTCAATGTAAGTTGCCTTCAGGTAAGGTACAGGGGTCAGGTAGCAATGGCGCTTGGACAGATGCCTATTGCTCTCTTTTCTACAGATTTCCTCTTTTTTTTTCCTTTTTTTATTTTTTTACACAGAAACCCCCACATTCGTCACCCGTCAGAGATAGCAAACTCTTTTCTTGTGGTGAAAGTAGGGCAGGTTTGTATGTCACAGTGTAGTGGTGCTTATGCTCATGTCGGCATCATGTTTTTTTGTCTCAATTGTTAATTCTTGGGGGCCTGATCTTACTGAAGAAGCCTCAACTTCAGAGAAAAAAAAAACTTTTTATAATGACAAAACTAGCAATAGTAATGACAAAAAAGCGCTACTGGTTTTGAGAAAATGCTCCAGTCTTTAAAAAGAAACACTTCAGAAGTGTGCTCTGAGAGAATGTCTGCGGTGTGGGAGTTCTCACACAATGATGGAATGTTGACCTCTGCCTGCACAGACTGGTTCATACATTCTTTTATTGAATATGAATTAGATTGCATTCATTGAAGAAACATAATGAATTTAGCCTATCTGGTTTAGAATTCTCTTTTTGAGATGTTTTTAGTAGTTTACAATTAAGGAACAGATACTCAACAAACATGCAGCTTAAGCAGCATTGATTAGTGATTAAGAGAGACAAATTGATCACACAGTAAACACAAAGAAGGAAAAGAAACCCACAATATTGTCACAGCCAGTAGAGGAGAGGATAGAGCGTGGTAGCACAACATTCTTAAAGTTCAGATTACATTACAAACGACACTGACTTTCAGAGCACCATGTCTTTGAATGCAAAATAGACCACTTTTTCTATGCCCATAAATTACATAGAAAAGAAAATGAACTTGGGATCTTGGGCTTGTACAGAAAATCCTCAGATGGTATGATGTCCTCATGCATGCTGTATTTAGATTTCGAATCACTGATTGAGTAGACAAGTCAAATAATGCCCTATTGTCTTGTGGTCAGACCAAGTGGGGCGCTGATCGCATCCACCCAGCTGAAGCCCAACAAGCACGACGTGGTGTTCTTTGAGAAGAATGGCTTGAAACATGGGGAGTTCACTCTGGCCTCAGGCAAGGAGGATTTCAAGGTGAGTGAAGCAGCATGGGGTAGGCTTCATTGTTCTGTATAGTGAACGGTGTATTTTTTTTGTTGATGATAGATGCAAAGAATGATGAGATTCGTTTTTCTGAATGTCTGTCAGTTTTGAGTCATATGGGCAACAAATTGAGTTTGTGTGATCATGGGGTTTTGGAAGTGTATGTGTGTTTAGTGCATGCTTGTGTGCTTGCTTGTGTTTGTGTGTGTGTGTGTGTGTGTGTGTGTGTGAGAGAGAGAGAGAGAGAGAGAGAGTGAGTGAGTGAGTTAAACTTCAACCTTGCCATTTTCTGAGTTTAGTAGAACAATACATATTATGGAGATCTTTCCAGACATCCCCAGCATGATGATACCACCATTTTGTAACAGCCGTAAATCAGTGATTAATGTTTTCAGCAATATTTTCAATATGATTATAGAGACGTTCTCTAGGAATTTGGATCTCTTTAACTAGCAGGATAACAAGCAGATATAGAAACATAAATTACTGTATTACTCAGCAGAATAGAATATTACTTTTTGTTCTGCTATGCCTGTAATGTATATAAGAACTAAAAGTAATGTTCTATCCTGTAATGCAGGTAGGCACAATTTTTACCTGCCCATCGATTTGCAGTAATTTCAAATTCAATGATGTACCAAATGGTAAAGAAACAGGAGAACAGTGCACAGAGTCTGAATACATTCTGTGCACACACATGGATTGCAAAATCTCTCTCACACACCCACCCATCTTCAAGCTCTCACACAGATTTACTAATGTTCACCAGCTTTTATTCAAAGGATGAATTGTGTCTTTAGTAGGCTTAACTTTTAGGTGGATGGCTGTTTCAAAAAGCAGGAATGGGAGACAGCTTTCATCCCTTAATGATGCTGTTTGCACCAGGTTAATATATGGTCATCTACCATTTTCTCAGCCAGTGGCCAAACTGGACAACCTGTCTGCCTCATTCTGATTGGTCAGTGCCTTCTGACTGAGCCAGTCACTTGGCATGACACTTAATGCCGATGTTATGAATAGTACCATAAAATTGTAGTTTTGTCAGCAAAATCTTTGGCTGTCATGATGACGATCCAATATTGGCAAAAGAATTTGGATCTGTTACTTCTCAGCTGCAGATAATTGAAAGGTATCTGTCGCCAGGAGGACAGATCGCAGCATTCGCCACTTGCAATACAATTGATCGTCTGCCCTAAGCAATCCAGCAGCCCTAATTGTCCTACCAGGCTATACATAAAACTAAGTCCACATTTAATGTACTTGGCCAGATAGTAGTTTAAAAAAAAAAAGTCTATGGGAATATGACAATGAATCAAGCCATTGAAATTATATTACAGTAGGAAGAAAATACTCTTGATTTAATCTATTTAGAAATTTAGAAAACAATGTAAATTTTACATTATCGCCAAGATGACCAAAAGCAAGATGACACTTTTCATGGGAAATTCCAAAACGGATACATCAGAATCAGCCAAAATATTACATTGAATATGTGGAGATAATGTACTTTTGCAATACGCAGATGACTTGTCATTCAAAGAGAAGGAAACTGAATCCCTGATTAAACAAGATATCTGGAATGAACTTTTTGCTTAGAGGAGGTGGGCAGGCATCTGTTGCATAATGTCCAAAGAGAGCAGAGTTCACCAAGGTTGAGATACTTCAGACTGGAAGTGGGGCTGAAGAAGAGGAGATTAGAGGGAAGTGGGGTAGGGGCAGTTGAGTTGGAAAGTGAGGTGATAGGAGAGGGAAATGGGGGGGGGGGGGGGGGGGGGAAGAGTAGTGTGGGGAAGCTGAGGGTGGTGGTAAAAGGGCACTGAGGAAGAGGTAGATGTGGATGACCAGTGTGAAACTTGTGTTGTGTGCTAGTGCTGGCTGCCATTGACACATTCTGTGTCTGTCACCAAGTGCATTACCAGGAACCTCTACTATAACAAGACTAGTCTGACATGGCCAGTGGCACATTTCAAACTGTCTTTAACTGGTTTAATGGCTGTGTTATTTTCTTTCCATCTGTTTGGATCACCTGCGAAATATGACAAGTTTCGTGTACAGTGTGGAGGGCCCTTGTCCACCCAACCTGTGCCCTTCATGCTGCTGTAGCTGGTATTATCACGTTTGAGTCAGACCAGTGCCTCTTCTGCTGTTTTCTTTTTCAGAGCTGATATTGAAGAAGTGAAACATTATCTCTGTGCTCAGACTTTTGCTTTGATGTTAAAAGTTTTATCATCCATGGCTTTATTTGGCACAGGTGGTGGAAGTGATGTGGAATTTGGAATCCAGCGTGCTGTGTGTGTGGTGCCAGCAGCTTGGGCGTGACGAAGGGTCAAACACTTCTGTTTTGCCAGCATCATTTGGTGAGTATGAAAAAAAATAGTGTTGTTTGGTGTGTGCCTGTGGATTTCTTTTTTCTCAACACAGTTGTGTTACTGTGTCGGTCTGTACTCTGAGCTGTGAATTTTCTGCTGTCCTTTGGAATCCTGATGATGTTTAAGTGTTTGCTGGATGTGTTGGAAGAGAAATTTTGAAGAATAACTGGAAAAAACAAAAAACAACCCAAATTGTAGACTTTTCAACTAAGAGATTTAAGATGGATTCTTTCTGGATGAACACTGTCACAGTTGGATTCAGGGATTTGGAAAACAATAGTCATGAGAAATATGAAGATGAGGCAGGTAAGAAGGCTATTGAAAAGTTCTTGTATTGATGGGAGTTTGAGAAAAATTATTTTAAACCTGAACATAAATGTTCCAGCTTGATCTTTCATGGTGCATCAAGAAATGTGATCATTTAGAAACTGCCCTCAGATCAGATGAATTTTAGAATTCTACCTACCACACTTCTTTGTAATTCTTTTTATTCAAGGAGCGACTGCAGGTTCATAGTGTCAGCACACGCATGATAAATCTTGTTTTCACTTTCAAAATGTACTAGACCTTTCTGGTTTTCTTCAGTGAGACCGGTGTAGACTTGTGCCTGGCCCCACAGATGTGCTTGAACACTCTCAGTCAGGCTAGTCCCCTTTTGTGGCAGATCCAATCCTGAGCTGTAGAAAAAAAGAATAAAATCTCTCTCTCTCTCTCTCTCTCTCTCTCTCTCTCTCCCCCCCCCCCCCCCCCCCCCCCCCCCCCCCCCCCCCACAAAGCAGGTGTGTATTACTTTTCTTTAAAGGTCTACTTGAGAGATTTTCGATGATTTGTTAAAAAAACAGGTCTACATGTCATATAACTGTAGTATGGTATTCCTTTTTTTTTTTTTAATCGCCGGAAGAATTTAATAGATAAAAAACGACTTTTGCACACTTGTTCAAACCCTGTGCGGAAGACTGAAAACCGTGACGTCACTTGATGGTGTGGCCGTCAGCCGCGACCTACACAACATGGCAACGCCAAGTGAAATCAACATGAGTTGGACAGATCACACTTGTTAAATTGAATGAATGCATTAAGGCTTGAGGATGGAGAATCTCCGCTCGCCGTCCACGCGTGATCGCATCAAGAAGTCAGTCGGTAGCCTCCCTTGAGACTTTGGTAAAGTCCGTACACCTTCGGAATGCTGTGTTTGGGCATCCAGCTGGAACTGAACAGCTCATTTCCGTGGTCCAGCTGGAACTGACATGGTAAAAAGAACTTAGCGTTCAAACTGATAAGGTAAAGGCCTTGCAGAAACATTCCCCAGAGTCACATTGGCTGTCGCAATCATAGTCACTGCTTTTACATGATAATTAAATTCCGAGCGAGATGTGCAAGAACCATCAGAATCACTTTCTGTCGCCGTCGCTGACTTTCATGTGACGTCATATATCCAAGAGCAGTTAAACCATGCCAAGATTTAGTTGACTGCCTCCTGTTTTCTTGATTACAGGTGAAAATGCCCACTTTCGTGGATCGATTTTGTGTGATCGGGAGCGAATCGGATGTTTATTTTACCAGTTTATCAAACATTTCATATTTCTGCATAAGCTGACCAATTATCGAAAACCTCTAAAGTAGACCTTTAAAGAATGAAACAAACTGGCTGTTTGGTAGTGCTGTCAGTAAAATGAAAAAAAAAAAGAAACATATAGTTATGGTACCTGTAAATGTGGTTGAGATGAATGAATTTAAATAGATAAGCAGCCAAACGTCCTTTTTTCACCTGTAAAGATATTTTAAGAATGTGGCAGGCAGGCAGAATGGAGAGTAACTAACTAATTTTGCTGTTGGTGACCCTGAGAACATGAAACAATTTTACTAATGACCTTGTCCTTGTTTCCCATTTCAGTACAGCTTTGGACGTGTAGCAACTATCACTGGTCACTGAAACAGACCTTGACCTTTGACACGGACCATGGCAATGTGTCGGCGCTCACCTGGGATCCTGAGCACGCCTATCGCCTGCATGTCATGACTTCAGAGGGACACTACTTCCAGTACACCTGGAGTTGGGCCACCAACCGTAGCTTTGGAATGACATCACATGACCCAGCGTCTGCTTTTGTCATTGACGGATGTGAGTTGTGCGTGTTTTTGTGATTGTGTGTATGTGTACATGGGTGGGTATGACTGACTGTGTACATATTCAGGATGAGAGGAGGGGGCAGAAGGGAAGTGGTCTGTGTATGTCTTTGTGTGTGTGTGTGTGTGTGTGTGTGTGTGTGTGTGTGTGTGTGTTGAGTGTGAGTGTGTTTTTAAACTTTTGACATTATTATTTGTACATACTGAGGGGAAAACATACAAAACCATTATATTATTTTCTGTCACACCATGGGTTTTCTGCTCTTGTCTCAGGTAATCTGAAGGTGACTCCAATGCGTACCATGGTGGTGCCGCCTCCTATGTCCGCCTACCAGCTAGCATTGCCCTCAGTGGCTGCTCAAGTGGTCTCCCCTGCCTCTCCGCCGGATTCCACTGGGAGCGCGTTGGTGTTCTCACGCAGGACAACCAGTTTCTTGCTTTCAGCTTCTGTGAAGAAGGTGAGACTCAGAATATGACCGATGGATTCTTGGAAACGGATTATAATTCTGTAAAATCATCTTTACTGCACAGCAAGAGATTCCTTGAGTGCTCAGTATGCAAGTGATCTTACAAGGGAAGCCACTCTTTGCTACTATAGCAACATAAAGCAACAGTGTTGCTTCCCATGAGAGTAGTGTTGACGTTTTAACACTGTCAACACAGCCCCTTGTTCTGCTCTATGTGCCCAGTTTACAAAGCAGTCATATTCCCTCAGGACACCTAATTGTGATCATTTTTAAATGATTTTCTTTAGAAGCCTAAATCTGATAGTGTAATTTTCTTTAGAAGCCTAAATCTGACAGTGACTTTATTTTTGTACAGTGAAATAGAGCTATCTTCATTGATAGATGTTTTAAAAGTCAAGGTAATAATTTTTTTGTTGTATGATTGAGTTGAAAATGACGTACTTCGGACAAGGAGCACTGATTCTGTGCATGAAGATGCCATGTGTTGGTCGTTTTCTCTTCAGATTAACCAGTGAAATCGACCGTGAGTAGCTTGCTAACTGGTATGATATGACGTAGGGAAGCCAGGTGATATGACTGTATTTGTACGCTGACACCACTAGTTGAAAATTCTCTGGAAAATTCAGTCATATTTATCTTTAGAAGACCGTTGCTATCATTCTCACGTGTCCTGAGTGATGGATCACTTGCCGCAAGTGTTTTCGCCCCACATCGCCGAGTGGACAGTCGGACACCGCGATCATTCTCACGGTGCGATGTGAAAAAGTTAATGAAATTTGAGTATCACAGGACTGTTTCAGTGTGATGTCATAGCTTGTATAAATGGCTAGGTTTTTTTTGTTGTTAAAGAAACAAAATTGATGATTAGATTACTACTTTCGGGAGGCTTTCCAAGGAGGAGGTTTTGTAGAATTGATATTTCCTAAAATCTCAGCATGCACATACACTCACACACAAGGCAGAAAAGTTATGCTGTGGGACAATTTTTTCTTCACTGCAGTTGAGAACATTGTTATTTAAGCAATTGAATTTGCACAAAAATTGTTTTCTTGTGTGATACATGAGTCATGAATCATTGCTCAAAGAAAAATGAAGTCACTTCAGCCTGCCCTCCTTACAAGTGTTTATACCAAGCAACAGATGGAGATATGAGATACTGTGACCTGTTCTTTTCCCAGAACTGACGGCCAGTAAGTCCGCGGTCAAGCTGGATGCAGCAGGTGGGCAGGGATTCAGTGTGCAGTGCCGCACACCTGGCCTGCAGGCAACGTACAGGTAAGTTTGGTGCTTTGTTTCATGGAGCCAGGTATGAAATTGTTTTTTTCTTGCACTTTTTTTTCCTCTGTCAGTGCCCACTAACCATTTGAAAATCCATGTTTCCCAAGCTGTTCAGATTAGTTTACTCCATGATAAAACTGAAAAAAAAATGTTGACCATTGGCATCATATACTCTACCATTTCAAACTTGTTACAAGCTGTGGCCTGTTTAGTTGGCTTTGTCTGGCCAAATGTTCATGGCCAGAACAAAAAAAAAAAAGCACCTGCTTGATAACTATGTCCAGCCCAAACGCAAAACAATCTATGTATGCTTCCCGCAGTTTTATGGCCAAGCACTGTAAAAGACAATTCTGTCTTGCTTTTGGTCTATCTTGCCTTTATCTTTTTCAGAACGAGTAAACTCGGTGGTTCTTTGGCTTCATATTGTGGCTAGCACTAATCCTCTCTGTAGCAATTCTGTTAGGTCTTGATCAGAGAAATCTAATCTTCTGCTTTATTCGGTCCTCTTTTTCTTAGGACTGATTTGTTCAATCCAGTTTTTCTTATGACTGCTTTATCCAATCCACTTTTTGTCATGACTGTCTTCTGTGTTCCCTGTCCAGTGGAATTCCCTTTCATTTTGAACATTTTAGTTATGGGCAGTATCATGGTATTGGGACACTATGATGGTCAAACTCGAAGTCATAAACTTGACATTTTTAACTTTAGTATAGGTGGATGGAATGAAATAAAGTGATGTTTTTAAGATTTGTGTTCCCGTATGAGATAGTGGTTTTAGCATCAAATCTCTAAGTTTATTGTGAAAAGTAGCTTGCAAAAGTTGCCATCATCAGGTCCCATTCTCTTTTAGCAATATTTGCATACTGGTTTGCTTGATTTTTTTTTTCATGATCAGTTTAGCATGTTGATGGTATTACTGTCTCGCCCAAGAACACAGATGTTGAAGATATCAATTTTATTTCATCTGATCCACCAGTGCTGAAGTTTCATGACTTCAAAGTTCACAACTTAACTGCTGTTACCAATGAAAGGAAGTTGAGTAATGAGAAGGGAGAAAACTCATCTGTTGAGTTCTGCCTCTCTGGGCCTCTGCTACTCATTTGCCTGTGCGCAAAATTGATCAGACTGCTAAGTCTCAGTGGGAAACTAATAAATCTGAGTGGGAAAGGAGAAAGCTGCCGGTGGTGGGTCAGGGCATGGGTTTGACTGACAGGGAACGAGCAAGTGTGGCCAGGTCAGCCCAGCCACCTGTTAATACCACAACACTAACACACCAAAGGGACAGCACTGCGGTAGATTACTGTGAGCACAACCTTGAACCTTGCTCCTCTGTCTGGATGCCACAGTTGATATCACCCACATGAACAGATACACGCAGGCTGCTCTGTCTCTTAGCATAATGCTCTAACCATAGAGCACATGAAAATGGGGCCATGCCTCTGGAGTATAGGAAACCAAAATGGTGATTTTTGAGACTGTATAATACTGCCTGTTTAGCTTAATGCACCAAAGTATGAATCCCTCCCAGCCCTTCCCATTTATTGCTGATATCAGCATTTATCATTTTTATCATTTTACACGTATGTGTATATATATGTATGTGTATATATATACGTATATGTATATATATATAAAAATTTTATATATATATATATATATATATATATATATATGTGATATATGTATATATATATATATGTGTGTGTGTATATATATATATATATATATATATATCTCTCTCTCTCTCTCTGAAACTCCCCCCCTTAGCATTATTATCAATCCACCTTAACCACAACCGTCACATATACCACACCACCCCACTAAACTAACCACACAACCCCATCGCCTTACTCATCCCCTCCCTTCACGCAACCCCCCCCCCCCCCCCCCCCCCCTCCTTTTCTCTCCCATAATCCCCTCTGTCATTTCCTTCTGTCGGCCATTCTTCACAGCACACCACATGGACATCAGATAAGTCTCTCTTCGTTCTTTGTTGTACTGTCCTAAATGTTAAATGTGATCTTTTTTTTTTTACTTGAAGAAGACCCAAGAGGTCGAAATGCATCGTGTCTTGTCCTGTACTTTGTTTGTCAATGTCCTTGGCGGCAGCTAACCCCCACTCTAAATTTTGCTTCGTTCTCCGCCATCAGTCGCTCCATTTTGAAAAACTTATCATTTTCTGTCGGCCATAGAGCATAAGGAAGTATATGTAGTTCCTTGCTTGGGCTAGAAGTCTACGACATTTCATGGGTGTGTTTTGTACAGTGCTAACCAAAAGATGTTGGCCAAAGGTAACAAACTAGCTGTAACGTTATAACCAACAAAGAATTTGACATGATAAGTATGCACAGCCAAACGATGAGCAGTTAAAACCCTACTTCAGGGTTATGATCCTCAACATTTTGCAAAGAAGTGAGCTTCATTGATGTTGCATGCTACTTGACTAGATTTCAGTTTTTTCAAGCTTGCGTGTTCATACTGTGATGTTTTGCCATGGCTTACACCTGATGCTGTGTTTTACCCATCTCACAAGGCTGGCCCTTCCTGACGGAGTGTCCCACTTCCCACTGTGCATCACCCACGTCTGCTGGCCGCACAAAGACGTGCTAGTCCTCAGTGTCCATGGGGACACTGGTGTGGTCCTCTGCTCTGCACGCCTGACCCAGCCGTCAGACGGAGAAAAACTCCACCTGGGGTGAGTCAGAGTGGGGAAAGCAGAAACAGCCTGACTTAGGCTGATAAAAGTGTCATGGAAAGAGAAAGACAAAAACTTTCTTTGGATGAGTTAAACAAGTAAGTTAAGGACAAAAATTTCACTTCTGGCAAATAGAATATAGATCAAAGGAAGAACTGTGGGATGATTTAGAGTGTCAGGGAAAGTCATAAACTGCACTTACCATAATTTAGAATGCAAATGAAGGGCGGAATATTTCTAACAGTAAATGAGAGAGTAGCCGAAATGTTGAAGCTTTCCATAGGTGAGTTTAAGTGGACAGAAAAGTAGAAACTCCACTTTGAGTTCAGGTTGAAGGAGTAATCATTAACCTTTCTAAATATATTTTCGACTCTAAGGGTAAAAGTAGAAAATGAGAAACTTTTAATACTAAGAGTGAATTGAAGTACAGATGAAACTTATAAAGAAAAACTTAAGGGAAAGTCATAAATTGAACTTTTGACACTAACACTTTTTTATGTCCAGTAGCTATACAGCCCTTTTAGGCAAGGGGGGAAACATCATCATATATATATATATGACTTAACGATATATTGCAAATGATCGCAAATAAACTTCCCATGAATTGAATTTGTCTTACTGTGAGTCAGAGAGTAAGGAAAGCCATTCACTTCAACAATTAAGATAGTTTAGAATGTAAAATGAAAGGCTGAAAGTTTACAGACAGTTAGGTAATGAAGAGTGTAAATGAAATATATGAAAGGCGAAAACTTTCCTTAGATGGAAGCAGAATGGAAGAAATTGGCACAAGTTTTATTATTTTGTGAGTGTTTTTTGTTTTGTTTTTAAATTCCAGCTGATAAGTGCTGGACATGAGAAATTGATGTATTTAAGTTCAGTCGGCTTCTGCATGATAATTCAGGGAAAGCATTAGATTCATAAACTATCACAAACAATGGAAATCTTGCGCATGCGTACATATGTGCGTGTGCATGTGTGCACGCATATATTTAAATTCACCTGTTCATATTTGAGCAAGCAAGTATGCAGGCTGGCCTGAAGGAAAATACTCTCTTCTTTTCAGATCCCCCATTCCAGTGGAGGATGACATCATCAGCCTGTCGGTCAACCCACAGAGCGCCACCTGTGTGGCTGTGCAGCTGGCCACAGGCCACGTTTTGCGCTTTAACTACGGTGAGGGTTTTCATGTCAAAGGAGGTTATTTTGGTACAAAGCCTGCATGTGAGTTAATTAAGACAAGGTGACATGAGAAAAATGGTACAGATTGTTAGGGCTTGTCTTTTTTTTTTGTCTCTCTCTTAGTTGTGTAAAATGCAACAGTATCAGAACAGTTCATTTTTCTTCATGTCATTCTAGTTTTATTTTCTGTCTTAATTTAAAAGAGGAATTTAGCATATTATAACAAAAATAAATTAAATTGTCAAATATGTGTGTTTTCTCCAAGCCATTTTACATCTGTTGATTATACTTGCTAAATACACAGTTTCACATTTAGGTAATGGCTACATTTGATTTGAGAGCTGAAGTATTTGTTGTGTGTGCATGGCAGAAGAGGACATGTTATTGCCATGGGAGACGGCCAGTGGTGAGGAGCTTCGTTTTCCTTTCCCCTGCACCCAGGTGGAGGTCACCACCTTTCAGGGAGAGGTCAGGGACACTGTTCCTTTTCTTCTTCTTCTTTATTTTTTTTTTATTGTAATTGGTGTGGGTTTTTTGTTGAATTTTTTTTTCTTCAGTGTTAAAGCCATTGTCATGATATGCGTGAGCCTGCAGCACAAAAGAACAGTTCCCCCCACCCCACCCTTTTTTTCCTTCTTTTTCTTTTTCATTTCTTTTTTCTTTTTTCATGATGATAATCACAGCAGCCTCGTTTTCATTCCACATCTTTTTTGCCCCAATTTGAGGAGATAAGTGATTGTTAATTCTTTGTTTTCATTGTTTTGAATGTTGTTTGTCTTGCCTGAAGAAGACCAAAGAGGTCGAAACGCGTCCTGTTTTGGATTGTAATTTGTTGTCTCTTTCATTGAGCAGAACAGTAATTTTTCTGTTAAGTTTGCTTCTGCCTGCGGTCACCTTATTTTGAAACCAACTAGTGCAGTAGCAGTTGGTCATTTAATGTGATAGTGGTGGTAAGTATTATTGTACACCGGCAATTTTTTGTAGAGCCCTGATATGACTTCCAAGGTTGGTTGGCTTCTAATCTATGTAAAAAATGGCGGAAAAAAAAACTAATGTAGGAAGGCTGTTTTATATAGCTGTTTAGGTCAGTCGGTCTGTCAGTAAACTTTTTTTTTATTAACCCTCACAGTGCTCTGTATATCAATTTAACCTTTAAAGAAATTTAGTTAAAATCTAGGACGGAAAACTTGTCACACACCACACTTGAGAATTTGGCTTTCTGCATACACATTATTTGCACTAGATATGCAAAACCTATACATTTTTAGAAACTAGAGATGTTGTAGAATCAAGTGAAATAACTGAAAATACTGTAGGTGGTACCTACTTGGAGACTGACCTCAAAATATAAGCAGAGAAAATTTCTGAAAAAGTTACTTGAAAAAAAAGTCAAATGTTAGAGAGACACAGTTTTTCTTCTGTGCTACCTAAACACTTCAGGTTGGAGGTAAAATGAAGACAAATATGTGCTGGAAACATGGGAAGGATGATAATTCCCTTGACTTGAGCTATGTATAATAAATTGTGCCTCAAATGATGTACCTATAATTCAGCATCTGGACAATCAAATTTCACTGTATAAGGAAATGGGGTTTGTGCAGGTTTGTCTTGAAGCTAGATAGGTAAAACTATATGTTTTTGTAAACTAGAGATAATGAGGAATCTAAAAAAATAATTACAAGACAGTGCCCTGATGGCAGATGAAGATATTCTTCATAGTGTAATCCAGAAACAATGGCGAAAAGGTAAATCCAAAACGTCAGTCACATTGTTTGAAACACCAGTTTTTTCCTGCTTGAATGTCAAAACACTTGAAACTTAAGAGAAAACAAGAAGAACATGTCCTTGGAAGACACAGAACAAAGTTAGGGCCTTGGTCTTCCATGCAAGGCTGAAAAGCACTTGGGGCAGAGTCCCACGTCCATCCAGAACATTCCCAGCCAGAGCGCACATGAGTAGGATGGCCAGCAGCACAGTTCCTCTTTCTTCAACTCCTTCACTCTCAGCATCTCTCTCCTCTGCAGTAGTGCTTCCAGATTCTGGATCACACAAGAAAACATATAATCCTAAGTTTTCTGTTCATTTCATTGTTTCATAATGGTGCAAGAGATGTTACAGAGAGCTTGACTCAGTTTCCACTAATTAGTCTGATTTTCAGAAAGAAAAAAATATGACCAGCGTTATTTATTCATTCTATGAAAAATGAAGTCATGCATAAAATCATAAATAAGAATAAAATCTGAATCACTAGCATATAAGGAAGGGGCAGGGCTATAGCTTTCATTGGAAACATGCCCACTCGTGACATCCCCACACTGTTTCCAAACTAAAAAAAAAACAAACAAAAGTTATAAACTGTTCTCTTCAAATCACCCTTTTATATCTCTCTAAAGTGCTTTCAAAACACCTATAATCACCCAGAAACGATCTTCTAGTTTGATCTGGCCAAAACCTATCACTCCTGTAAGTAACCATGTACCCTGCCCCCTCCTTCCCCCCCTTCCTTCATGTGGCGGACCAACAAATGTAAAATAACCAATGACCACACGCAGCAAGTGTTCCATCACTCGGCAAACGAAATCATCGAAGTTCATCGACTCACCTGCTTCGCTTTCGTTACTACAGTCTTCGGCAAATGATTCTTCACTTGTGCCACTTCCACACAACTCCTGCTCGACTCGGTCACTGATTCATTCATGTGAACTGATCAACACGGATGTTTAGCAGTGGTGGTATAATGGTCCTCGTCTGAGCCACGATCGTGGCCCAACGCACTTGGGCAGTAAAGCCACGATCGTGGCCCATCGCAGTCAGCAGGTGAACAGTGAACTGCTTGAAAAAGAAATAGAGATGAAGACTGAAAGTTTGTATTTATTATAACAGTTCCTGACCAGAAGATTGCAAAAGTGTGACCCTTATAGATTTTTGCATGTTAGATGTAAAGGCTGGTGAAAGATTACAGGGAGTTAAGAATATTATTTCTGTCTGTTGTTGTTTATTGTTTGTTTGTTTGTTTGCTTTCTTCAGTTTATCATAACTTTTGAAAAGCTGAATGTGATGTGCATTAAAATTCCATATGCTTGGATTCACTTTTAAGGTAACTGGGGTGGGGGAAGCAACACACACACTAGTTCTTTGCAGTGGTCAGTTTAACATGACTTTAATCTTCTCACTTTTGTCTATTCCCACCAGGAAGCGGTGCTTGGTCTCACAGATCGATACCGGTTCTATGTCAACGGAATAGAGGTAAGTTTATATGATTTTTGTGTTTTTTTTTTATTGTGAGTTTTTTTTTTTTCTAAATAGCTTTATTATAGAGAGCGAGAGTTTTTTTTTTTTTTTTTTTTTTAGTTTATGTGTGTGCACTTTATGCTTTTATGATGACGTTCTATAATGTTTTGATATATGTCCAGGGATTGTATGGAAAGAGAATCCATGTTTATATGATGTTCACAGCAAACTTGTCTGAGAAGATCAGTGAGAAAGAAAAAAGACACATATGCATTTTACAATTTTAAGTAAACGCACTTCGTAATTCCCCTGTAGCATTGATGAGGGGGTCATTTGTGTCATGTCCGGTCTGGTGTCGGTCCTAGTGAGCCGTGTTTTGCTGTTGGTGTCACAGGTGGCTTCAAACTGCACATCCTTTGCTGTTCATGACGAATTTCTGCTGCTGACCACGCTGAGCCACACCGTACGGTGCATCAGCAGGCACACCGCTGTGAAGGGTGAGGGCTTGTGGATAAACTGTACGATGCATCAGGCACACCGCTGTGAGGGTGAGGGCTTGTGGGTACACTGTGCGGTGCATCAGGCACACTGCTGTGAAGGGTGAGGGCTTGTGGGTACACTGTGCGGTGCATCAGGCACACTGCTGTGAAGGGTGAGGGCTTGTGGGTACACTGTGCGGTGCATCAGGCACACCGCTGTGAAGGGTGAGGGCTTGTGGGTACACTGTATGGTGCATCAGGCACACCGCTGTGAAGGGTGAGGGCTTGTGGGTGCACTGTACTGTGCATCAGGCACACCGCTGTGAAGGGTGAGGGCTTGTGGGTACACTGTGCGGTGCATCAGGCACACCGCTGTGAAGGGTGAGGGCTTGTGGGTACACTGTGCGGTGCATCAGGCACACCGCTGTGAAGGGTGAGGGCTTGTGGGTACACTGTATGGTGCATCAGGCACACCGCTGTGAAGGTTGAGGGCTGGTGGGTACACTGTATGCTGCATCAGGCACACCGCCGCTGTGAAGGATGAGGACTTGTGGGTACACTGTATGCTGCATCAGGCACACCGCTGTGAAGGATGAGGGCTGGTGGGTACACTGTACAGTGCATCAGGCACACCGCTGTGAAGGGTGAGGGCTTATGGGTACACTGTACGGTGCGTCGGACACACTGCTGTGAAGGGTGAGGGTTTGTGGGTACACTGTACGGTGCATCAGGCACACCACTGTGAAGGATGAGGGCTTGTGGGTGCACTGTACTGTGCATCAGGCACACCGATGTGAAGGGTGAGGGTTTGTGGGTACACTTTACGGTGCGTCAGGCACACCGCTATGAAGGGTGAGGGCTTGTGGGTACACTTTATGGTGCATCAGGCACACCGCTGTGAAGGGTGAGGGCTTGTGGGTAAACTGTACTGTGCATCAGGCACACCGCTGTGAAGGGTGAGGGTTTGTGGGTACACTGTGCGGTGCATCAGGCACACTGCTGTGAAGGGTGAGGGTTTGTGGGTACACTGTGCGGTGCATCAGGCACACACTGCTGTGAAGGGTGAGGGTTTGTGGGTACACTGTGCAGTGCATCAGGCACACTGCTGTGAAGGGTAAGGGTTTGTGGGTACACTGACGGTGCATCAGGCACACCGCTGTGAAGAGTGAGGGCAGGCTTGTGGGTACACAATCCATGGACTTGACATGAACACATTCATGTTTGTGCATGTATATGCACATGCACATGGTTACACACACACACACACACACACACACACACATGCACACACACACACACACACACACACACACACAGAGGCACACACAAACACATACACACACAGGCACACACAAGCACACACACACAAACACACACACACACACACATACGCACACACACATATATTACACACGCACTCTCTCTCTCTCTCTCTCTCTGTGTCTCTGTCTCTCTGCTCACAGTTTTTCATCTGCTTAGCCCTAAGCCAATACTGAGTGCGCTATACACAGAAAATGGGAAGAGTGGGACTACACACCATCATTTAATATGGCTGTTAATCTCAGACCAGATGTAAAATATAATGCTGAACAATTAACCAGATGAATGTTGAACAACTAACCAGATGTAAAACATGTATGATATGATAATAATTTTATGTAACCTGAGACTTGACAAGACAATCTCACTACCATTATTGTTGTCTGCATTCTCATCGGTCACAAAATACAGCCATATTTTCTTTCTTTCTTTGATTGTCATTGCTTTTTGGTTCTGCTTTTTTTTTCTGTGCGACCACAGTAGCATTACTCCTGCTGTATTCATCCCTATCTGTCCTATACACACCCATACCTACTGATTCAGGTTTTCCCAGTCTCAGCCCTGGTGTCCGCACCAGCTGTCTGCAAGAGCTGTCTGCACCAGCTGTCTGCAAGAGCTGTCCGCACCAGCTGTCTGCAAGAGCTGTCTCAGGCAGATAGGGCTGAGAGGTCCCAGTCTTCACACTGGAGCTATTGCAGTCAGGAGAGAATCTGGCCATGGCCTGAAGAGGAAGGCCTATAGTGATGATGATTCTGTTAGAGTGCAGACCCACAGCCTTCCAGTCATCAGGCTGTAGTGCTAACCACTTTGCCGTGACAGGCGGTTCACAGGCAGAGAATGCTGTGTTCAAACATTTGAGTTGAAAGCCACTTTGCCGTGACAGGCGGTTTACAGATAGAGAATGCTTGGTTGAAACATTTGAATTGAAACCCGCTGAAGAGATGGGACATGATCAAGAATAAAGCGGAGTGTAAGGTTCCTTTCCTACTGTAAGATCTTTTTCAGACACCTGACAAAGACAGGATAAAGAAATATATACAATTGGCTAAACATGTACAGAGAGCATGTGTACAGAAAGGGAGGTAAGAAAGTTAATCAAAAAGTAAACCTGTCTCTGGGTAAGAAAGTTAATTAAAAAGTAAATCTGTCTTTCTACCAGAAACACACACACACACACACACACACACACACACACACACACACACACAATCAGTCACATACAAATGTGCCTGCACACGCAGGTACAAAGGAAATGCAGCAGCAGGTCAGTGAATTACCCATCTATTCTACCTGTGTCTACCTATGTTCCAGCTCTCCCCAGCCTGTCTGACGGCAAAGCCCACCCCTTCGACGAGAGCATCCGTCGAGTGGAGCGTGGGTCGCGCATTGTGACAGTGGTGGCGGAGGACACAAAACTGATACTGCAGATGCCTCGGGGGAACCTGGAGGCCATCCACCCTCGTGCTCTGGTGCTGGCCACTGTGCGGCGAAAGCTTGACAAGTAGGTGTCCACTGTCAGGCTCACAGCAATGCGGACTGATTGGTCACTTCTCTAGGATTGGTTCTGGACTTGACATACTTTTGTTTAAACAAACATTAAACATTTTTTTTAAGTACTGTATCTGTCAAACATGAACAAATGGAACCACAAGACAAAACACGATGCATTTCGACCTCTTAGGTCTCTTCAGGCAAAATAAACCCACACTCGGGGCAACGAGAGTGTCGTGAGTGTTGTTTATCTTCCTGAAGAAGACGGAAGAGGTTTGAAACACGTGTTTTGTCTTGTGGTTCGTTTGTTCATGTCTGGTGGATGCAGTATTCAAAAAAAATTTTTACGATTTGTTTAGATTTCTGCCTGCAGTCTCCTCACTTTGCAACATACTTTTGTCTGTTTCCCTTTTTTTTTTTATTTTTTTCTTTTTTAATGAAGAAAAGAAAACCTCATTTCAACTGCTGGGCAATGTTATTTGCAGTTATCTTGTGACCTCTCTCTCTTGCTTGGTTTTTATCTTTCTCTCTCTCTGCTATTATTTGGTTGAATATATATTTTGGGTTGTTTTGCTTTTCCTTTTTTGTATTGCTTTGTTTGGTAGGGATTGTTTTGTTGATTTAGTGATTGATGAGATTGATTAAGTGATCTGTTTGTTTGGTAGGGATTATTCTGTTGATTTATTGATTGACAAAATTGATTACTTGTTCTTTTTCTTTAATTTTCTGGGTGATTCCGTATTTCATGTTTTAGAGTTGCGGTTTAATTTCGTCAATTACTCGATTAAAGAAATGAAGAGCTGTTCAGTGATAGAAGATATTGTTTTGTATGAACACAGGTGTGAGTTTGGTGCGGCATTGGCAGTGATGAAGAAGCACCGCATCAACCTGAACCTGCTGTATGACCACAATCCCTCCCTGTTTCTGCAGCATGTGTCTGGCTTTCTGCAGCAGATTCCCAGTGTGAACAACATCAACTTGTTCCTCACAGAGCTGCAGTAAGGGTTCCATTTGACTTGGTCCTGTTTCTGTTTCACTCTGTGTGTGTGTGTGTGTGTGTGTGTGTGTGTGAGAGAGAGAGAGAGAGAGAGAGAGAGAGAGAGAGAGAGAGAGAGAGAGTGTGTGTGTGTTCTGTAGTATCAGAATTTGACTTGGTCCTGTTTCTCTCCCTCTCAGTTCATGTGTGTGTGTCTCTCTGTGTGTCCCTGTCTGTGGTTTCAGATGTTAATTTGGCCCTGTTTCTCCCCCTCTGTGTGTGTGTCTCTGTCTGTGGTGTCAGAGTTCGACATGGTCCCATATCTCTCCTCTTTCTCTTTTTCTTTATTTCATCTCTCTCTCATTCTCTCTCTCTCTCTCTCTCCCTCCCTTCCCTGCCCCCCCCCCCCCCCCCCCCCCCCCCCTCTCTCTCTCTGTCTCTCATGAAGGGAAGGACTGGTTACAACTCTGCTGTGTTGTGGTTTATTGAAGATGGGGAGTTGTGAGTTGTTGGTCTCTGACATGTCAAAGATGTATCATCAGGACATAATGAAGATGTTTGTGTTCATGTTATGTATTGTAGACATTTTCTTGTGGAAGAAAACGGACTGAAGAACAACTGTTCAATCTAAATTAGACTTGGATTATAGACTATTTTGAACTGCAGTAAAATGCTTGGACTTGTACCATTTGTATATTTACATCTGTTGTGTGTTTTTTGTATTGTAGAGATTATCTGATGAAAAGAAATTGGGTGAATTGGTATTAAGGTTTGCTTGGATGTTGATTTTTGATTCTTTTCATTTTGGTATCTCTCTGCCACTTATCTTACCCCTTCTCCACTTCCTTTCCAGTGTTGATGATGAATTAGTGAGCACTGCAGTTCTGACATCTTTATCTGTTAGATGATACTTCCTGTCATTCAGTTGGGGATGGGGGTGTGGGGAAGGAGTAACTGGATTGGGAGAAAGTGGGGGGTGTGAGAGGCGCAGCCAGCCTTGACATCAGTAGATCTTCTCATTTTTTAATAAACGGATTCATTCATTCACGAGACCTTGCTTGTAGTGTATCATGTCAGCTTCGGTATTTTGCAGTGAAGAGGATGTGACAGCAACAATGTACACAGCAGCATACAGTCGGACGCCTCCCGCCACGTCTACTGTCGCCACAGCCTCAGCAGCATCCAGCAACAGCGGGGCCGGGTCAGGCAAAGTGGACACTGTGTGCGACACCATTCGCATGGCACTGGAAGAGCTTGGGGCCGACAAGTTCCGCCTGGCCATCCTGACCACGCTGGTGAAGAAACGCCAGCCACAGCTTCAGAAAGCCTTGGAGATGGTGTGGTCCCTGAGAGGTGAGGGTCGTTTTTGTCTGGGACTTGACTGTCATTTGTTGCTATGGAGATGGTGTGGTCCCTGAGAGGTGAGGGCTGTTTTTTGTCTGGGACTTGACTGTCATTTGTTGCTATGGAGATAGTGTGGTCCCTGAGGGGTGAGGGTCGTTTTTGTCTAGGACTTCACTGTCATTTATTGCCATGGAGAGATACATTCCTGGTCTGGGTGGAGCATTGAGGTATGACATTTTGGTCTGTGTTTTATATCTTTTGGCCTGTTTAGGTGCTGTTACACAAGCTGTGCCATTTCAGCTCTTATTGTGGAGATTGGAAGCTAACGTAGTCACCCTGCCTGTGTGGAATGTACTGTCTGCCTCGCAAAGTGGTACAAGTTGATGTACTGACCTCTCCATGTTACATGTTCCCAGTGTGCATGATTAACATCAGCAGCATTTCTTACATGACATAACTTTACATTTGACATTGGTGACAGCTGACCAAACCTGTGCTGAGATAGCCACTGTCTTTCAGATCACTGACATCACACCGATCGTGCTCCATGTTTTTTTTTTTCATGGACTCGAGCACTCACCTTTCAAGCGATACTACATCTCATGGCTTTTTTTTTGATTGTGTGTTTAACATGACATTGTGACCATGGGAAGGTTCTGTTGCAAGTTCTGTGTGAGATTGGACAGTTCAGCTCTTGTTTTCAATGAGGTTTGTTCGTGATTGGACAGGTCTTCTGTACTTTTCTCTGAGGACTGTATGTGATTAGTTGGATCTGTTTCTTTCCTCTGAAGACTCTTTGTGATTGGAAGTTCACCTGTCCTTTTCTTTGAGGTCTGCTTGCTGATTTGACAGTTCACCTGTCATTTTCTCTGAGGTCTATTGGTGGATGGATGGATTGTTCAATTGTCTTTCTTTCTGAGCAGTTGCTTGGCAGTGGCGTTTTTTTGCTGATGGGCTCTGAAGTGATGAAGTATTGGCTGGTACACCCCATGTGGACACTTCTGTAGAGGTTCTGTTGTGTCACATCCAGTGGCCATAACATAATGGCATCTACCTGGGAGCAATTATGTCCCCTGATGTCTTTTAATGGAATGCCCTGTGCATGCCTGCACCGTGTGTGAACACAGCGCAGGCTTCCAAGGGTGGTGCAGGATTGCTCCGGGCTGGTTGGTTTAGCAGTTGAGGACAGTACTTCTCTGAGTCCCACCGGTACCTTCTGGTGAATTTTTTTTTCTGAAGTCTGTCTGTGTGATTGGACATTTAGCCACTCATTTCTAGCCATTATCCTTGCAAGGTTCAACCTAGTCGTGGGCCATCGTTGGTGAGAGTAACCGTCACTGGCGCCATCGTTGGAAGTCAGCATGCCGCGTTTGGAAAGGATTGGTCTCAGACGTAGTCCTCCCATCACTGGGCTGAAACGCTTAGTGTGGAGTGTCTTCACATTCATCTCTCAGTTTATGTGCTATTTTGTCCGACTCTGGTATGCATGTCTTTCGTTCTTCCTCCCTTTTATACCAGTGTCTTCAATCTCTTCACTACTTTGCATGTCTGTCTGTTCACCTGCTGCTTTCTTTCTCCTTCTCTTTACACTGGTGTCTGAATTCTCATCACTGTCTTTTCATCTGTCCATGAGCCAGTGCTTAACACACATGCCGTATGTAATTGAAAACTGATAGCATGCCGTGAATTTAATGCCAACCTGTTGAAGCTAATGGGAGAGAGAAAAATGAGAGAACCAGTGTAAATGATCTTAATGCCTGTCTGTTGAAGCCAGTGGAGAGAATGAGAGGACCAATATAAATGATGTTGATACCCGTCTGTTGAAGCCAGTGGAGAGAAGAATGAGAGGACCAATATAAATGATGTTGATACCCGTCTGTTGAAGCCAATGAAGAGAAGAATGAGAGGACTAATATAAATGATCTTAATGCCTGTCTGTTGAAGCCAATGGAGAGAAGAATGAGAGGACTAATATAAATGATGTTGATACCCGTCTGTGAAGCCAATGAAGAGAAGAATGAGAGGACTAATATAAATGATCTTAATGCCTGTCTGTTGAAGCCAATGAAGAGAAGAATGAGAGGACTAATATAAATGATCTTAATGCCTGTCTGTTGAAGCCAATGAAGAGAGAGGGATGGTGTGAGCGCAGAGGAGGCTCTCAAATACCTCTTGTTCCTGGTCGACGTCAACAAGTTGTACGATGCTGCCTTAGCCACCTACAACTTTGACCTTGTCCTCATGGTGGCAGAAAAGTCACAGAAGGTCAGTGTCATTGTCAAGGTTATTTATGCATGCGCATGCTTGACCTCATAGTTGTCCAGTCCATTAAAGTCATGATAAGAGTGTAATTTAGTATGCTCAGTTAGATCTTATAACACTGTCACCTCCATGTTTAATTGTTATGTTTGGTTGAAAATTGAGTCGATGTATTTATCAAAAAAAATTTTTTGTGAGGCAACATGTATGTAATACATATTCAGCCAATCTGTAAGTTTGGAGATTGCTGTGAATGCATTATGCAAGGAAAAAATTTTCATTCTTGTTCAGTCACCTCCAGTATAGTTCAAAGGTCAAAGGTGAATGTCCAGCGCTAATGGCCACAAGGGGGCAGTCATCTGTTAGAGGTTCACTAAATCTTGAGCATTGCATTATGGGGGGTGGAGACCAACCCTCTTGTTTCCCTGTTTTGTCCTGCCCTTTATTGAATCAGGTACCCATTTACTGCTGGCGAGTGGACAGAGTTTTGGAGTGGACAGAGTTTTGGAGTGGACAGGCTTTTCAACTAACAGTTCATCTCAAGCCATCAGATGAATGTTCTGGGCAGTTTGAATGAGGGTCCATGAAATGAAGCCGTAATCTCCTTTACTTCAAAACACTTAGTTCTAAATAAGTTATAATTATTGATTGTTAATTATGTCATCACACTAAAAATTCGCTGGGCTACATGTGTACAGAATGCACATTTCGGCCCAGAAAATATCCATGTTAGGCAGTAAAAGGGTTAAAGATTCTGCTAAATTACACGTTCATTCTTTCGCATGCAGAACTGCTTTAGGTTTGGATTCCCGTTTTGAAATTCAAAGGATGAAAGATTTGTTTGAACTTTGAACTTTAATTGTAGAATTTTTTTCCCCTGCTTTTCATTGTACAAGGTGTTTTTTTTCTGCTTTTTATTGTACAAGGTGTTTTTTTTTTCAGCTTTTTATTGTACAAGGTGTTTTTTTTTTTTCAGCTTTTTATTGTACAAGGTGTTTTTCTTTCTGCTTTTTATTGTACAAGGTGTGATGAGTGTGATTGCCTGTGGACAGGACCCCAAGGAGTACATCCCCTTCCTGAACCAGCTGAGGCGACTGGAAGGCAACTACTGCAAGTACACCATCGACCGACATCTGAAGAACTACTCTTCTGCCCTGCATCACATCTCACTCTGTGGTATGTGGTCAGTCACTGGACGTTACGCATGGGGAGGTAGTGTGTGCCTGGCAGTGTGAAATCACAGGGGAGATAATCAGGACATGGTAGCTGCCAAATAGCATGTGTATGTGAGAGTGAATGTGATGCTTCGAGACTGGTAAGGGTCATTTTGGAGCTGTAAACCTGAAACGAACAATTCGGTTCATGCCGTCTCCAGCCCAGCTGACTGTGAGGGCCCATGTCAGGACTGTGAGGAGATGGTCACTGCCTCACTGTAGAAAGTCAATGTGGGAAGATAATTCATGAAAAGACAGTGACTGCCTGACTGAAATGAACAAATAAGAGGAGATGATCAGTGAAGAGGTAGTTACTGTCTGACATCATGAAATGAACAAATAAGAGGAGATAATCAGTGAAGAGATAGTTACTGTCTGACATCATGAAATGAACAAAGAAGAGGAGATAATCAGTGAAGAGGTAGTTACTGTCTGACATCATGAAATGAACAAAGAAGAGGAGATAATCAGTGAAGAGACAGTTACTGTCTGACATCATGAAATGAACAAAGAAGAGGAGATAATCAGTGAAGAGACAGTTACTGTCTGACATCATGAAATGAACAAAGAAGAGGAGATAATCAGTGAAGAGGTAGTTACTGTCTGACATCATGAAATGAACAAAGAAGAGGAGATAATCAGTGAAGAGACAGTTACTGTCTGACATCATGAAATGAACAAATAAGAGGAGATGATCCATGAGGAGGCTGTGCTGCGTGACAATGGTAAATGAGCACAATGTGAACACTATTTTTTTTTCAGATGATCCACATTGACCAGCTTGTTTAACCCTTTTAACCCTTCTGAGTTTACAGCCCTGGCAGCTTGTCCACTGGGGGCTAGTTTGGGCTTGTTGCATGAACAGAAAGGGTACATCAATAAAACTCCCCTCATCATCATAAACTGGTTTGCTGCGAGGCCAACTGTTTCGTATGCTTATTGCAAAATGATTGTCCATTGACATTAGATTTTAATGCAACAGTGATACTTTTTTTTAGAATTTGAATCCCCTGAAAAGCTCAGAACTTGTTCCATTCTTTGCATAGCTATTGTCTAATGTAACCATAAAAAATTCCACTGATCATAGTTTAGCAACGTTTAGCATGCCTATTATGTAAAAAATCTTAGGCATGTTACTTTCCTTTTCTGGCAGTTTGAGCTGATGGACCAGTTTGTGTCAACAGGTTACTTAGGCCAAATGCTGTTTGAGCTTAAGCTGGGAAGGATGCTCAAAAGTGCCCAGATAACATTAGAACATAGAATATAATGAGTGAAGGTTAGACTGTGGTGAGTTCATCTCCTGGCTGTGATGACCTTGCCAAAGACCAGCATGTCATCATCACTCAGCTACTGTCTGACCTTGTGTTCAGGGGGCATAGAGTTTAGGAGGGTTTGAATAAGATAATGGTGATTTTTACCGGATGTGAATGAATGTGTAGATTATTCATCCGTTGAAGGAAAAGCATCGCACACATGCACCCATGCATACACACGCACATACACACACAGCACACATGCGTGCACACATACACACACACAATACACATGCACCCATGCATACACATGCATACACACACAACACACATGCGTGCGCACACACACACACACACACACACACACACACACACACAAAACACATGCACACACACACACTACACATGCACACATGTGCACACACACACACACGTGCACACACACACACACACCACTCACACTCACAATACACACACACACTACACTACACACCCACACTCACTCACACACACACACAGAGGGAATGAATCTAAGGTGGTCCAGGTACCTGTGCAGGTGAGGACCACTTTGAGGAGTGTGTGACGCTGGTGCAGGACCACAAGCTGTATGTGGAGGCCCTCAAACTCTTTCCCATTCACAGCTCCCAGTTCAAGGTATCTCCCTTTGTCTCTTGGGTGTGGGGAAGTGGGGGGAAACGGGGGGGTGTGTGTGTGTGTGTGTGTGTGTGTGTGTGTGGAGAACAAGCCCACCACATTTACAAGATGATCTTAGGTACATTACAGTTACCACTGTTGGTGTATTGATTACTTCCCTGATGCGGAAGTACAGCAAGGACAACAGTTAACTGAAGGGTAAATTGGAAGGGTTACAAATTTTAGAAGGTATTTGAAATAACTGTGCCAATTAACATGGACAAATGAATTGTAAGACAAAACATGACGCATTTCGACCTCTTAGGTCTTCTTCAGGCAAGAGAACAACACTCAGGACAATGAAAATGAAGAACAAGCTATCGCTCATCTTCTCATATTCGGCGCAAGCTGGGCATTGAATTGTAGGCAGAGGCTGTAGCTGTGTGTGTGTTTTCATTTTATGTACAGTCTTGTATACTTTGATGACTCAGCTGTGTCTTTTGCCCATTCTGTCACAGCATCAGCTGTCCACAAAGGCACATGAATCTGTATCAGGTTCCTTGAAGTGCCCTCTACCAGAGAAGGCTCGGGGTTATTACTAAATCCCCGATTTGTGCATGGTAGTACCTGTTGCTTGGTGAAGACGAGTTGGCCTTACTCCTTTGTCTGATCTTTTTGTTCCCGTTTCAGAATTGGGCTGTCAGTTCTTTTTTTCTGACCTCTGTTGTGTACTTCCCCGCATTATAATGCGAGACATAAACACATTACAGCAGACTCCATGAAAACCTTGTTCAGAGATGCCCCACCTGATGTGGTCTTTGAATTTCTTAAAAAGAGATTGACATTTTTCATTTAAGATTTTACAGAAGAAAGATTTGTAACGAAGTTTCTGGGGGGGGGGGGGGGGGGGGGGGGGGGGGGTTGTTGTTTTTTAGGTTTTTTTTAGGTGTATTTCAAAGGGTTGTGTGAATGATTTTTAAAAACAAATTTTTTAATGACTCGTTAGTTGACTTCAACACAGTGACAGCCCTGATATGGTCCTTTGGTTGGCTTGGCTGTAAGCAACATCACCTTACCTTACCTTACCTTACCTCCTATTCATATGCAATCACTAATTTTGATCAATTTAAGATTGAAGGTTTGATACAAAAGTCAGCGTCTTAAACAGCTGAACCCTCTTTGCACAGACACTTGCCAAAGAATACGGCCTACCTGAGGGAGAAGAATCGCCATGACGAGGCCGGAATCATGTTTATACGTGGGGAGCACTGGCAGTTGGCACAGGACGCCTTCGTCGTAGCGCTAAACTGGCGGCAGGCACTGTGCATGGCAGCACAGATGAAGCAAGACGCGACTGCCATGGCTGATTTGGCACGAGTTCTGGCTGGTGAGCATTGTCGTCCTGTTTGCCTTAGTGGTGTGTGTCGGTGAGTGTAGATTCAGCATAAATGATGTTCATGTATGCAAGCGCTTGTTCTGTAAATGGAATTCTTGACCAGGGGGACAGTACTGCGGTTGTTGTGAAGAATATGCATATAGTTTTGTGATGAGTTGTTCAGTTTATTTGTATTAAATTTTTTTTTGGTATTGTTTACTGATGCCATTAGTTGTGTGCATGTGTGTGTGTGTCTTAGTTTTTTCTTTTTTGTTTTTGAATTTTTTTTTTTTTTTCCATAGTTTCAAACACTCTCACCATAATCATTTCTCTTAATCATCATCCGTATCTCAGTGCCTTTTATCATTGTCTACACATAAATTTTACCTTACAACCCAACACCACCATCTTAGAATTACCAAGTATTCAAAGTTCCTAGTTCGTTAAAATGCTACCAGTTGCTAATCAAAATAATGATTTGTTTTTTTCAGTTCGACTGAAAGACAACAAGAGATATTCAGAAGCAGCTGTCGTCTATGAAAAGTATGCAGAGGTAAGTAAGCATCTTATGCAGGGTCTTATCACTACCATCATCATTATTTGTTATCATTCTTAACCTTTACCTTCACCTAATCGTGGGTGATGGGATTTCTTTCCCTCGAGCGAGTCACCCAAGGCTGTGTGACGGACAGACAGTACATTCTGACGTGTCATACACTATCGGGTGACTGGAACATAAAAAATTCTTACACTTTCCATAAAATGATCCAAGGGAAATAAGCTCTGTAAATAGTCTTGGGGATGTTGTAGCGAGTTGTAGACCTTACTTTCAGTGCTCTATCTTGAACTTGGCTGACCCCAGCAGCTTTGGAACAAAGAAACTGACGGCACTGGGCTTTGCCGCTAAGCACGCGCGCGCGAAAAAAATGTCGGCCAGACGAAGGGGTGGTAGCGATTTCTCGCTCAATGAAATGCTTGAAATCATATTACAAAGTTGATCTGGTGATGAGGGGAGTGATACAGAGATAGAAAACTATGAAAGACAAGAGGAAAGTGAATTGTTTGAAGACGCAGCCATCCCTTCATCTTCTGATTTGGTGTTGTAAAAGAATGGATAGAATGTAAACAAAGAATATTTTTTTTACTTACCAGACCTGTTTTTCAACGCACAGTTGTGTCTACACATTGAAAGTAAATGACTCAAAATTACTATGTTCATTTAGTTGAGCGTTTGTTCTTTCCTATGACACCTAACACAACACTGTCAGTTGTTGTCTAGCTACCGTAAAAATAAATTAAAAAGTGGTGAAATATGCGTGGCAGCAGGGAGTTGTGCTGCACACACGCGCTCTCGGCTAGATAGTAGTAATCATGTCGCTTTTGGCAAGAAGCGGAAACAGTGCAACAGACTGAAGTCACTTCGCTAGTAAATGAAAGGAGATTTAGCAGTAAGTGCATGTTTTGATGAAAGAATAGCGCTATAAACCACAAAGTGATTCCTCAAAACAAAATCAAGCTAAATTTATACTCTACCCTCAATTTTTTTTGGTGTAATTTCAGAAGCAATTTTTTGACTATTAGATTCTTTTTTTTTTTTCAACCCTTGGTGATGAGAACACCACAGAATTCCAGACTGTAGTGTATCTTCATTTGATTCCAAGGGAGCACATACACTCAGCTGTGTGTCCCCCTGATGAGTTTGATCCAGTGGACAAAAAGCCTAGGAGCAGGCAATATGAATGGATCTGTCTTGAGGAAGGATTATGATGGTTCCCCTGTGCTGCTAGTGAAGGGTTTAACTTATATTTTGGCGTCGTATACTATACCATGTCAGACCATAGCATTAAACGGCTGTCAGTCAGCTCTGTCAGGCCGAAGTTTTGTGGCAAATGCAGGCATAAGATAGTCACGTGACGCCCACCCTACTTCCGATTACGGAAGATGCCGAAGATCGTGTACTGTCCGGCATTCTACTTCGGCCTGTCGCCCAAGCAAGATAAGTCTGTGCTCTGTCTCGCGCCTATACTTTGCTTTGTGTAAAGATTGCTGTGTTTGCACTCTGTACTCATTTATCTGTGGCTTCCGCTTATATATTGACGTGTGAGGTTATCAGATGGGCTAGCATTCTAACCTTATTCGCTGAAATTTTCTCGCGATCGTGGTGCTCTCCCGGTTCTTGTCTATTTGCGTAACCGGTTCGAGGTTGATCGGCATTTTCCATCGCCACGTCCCTCGCGTTTTTCTCGGCCTCCCTTTGTCCATCGGCCTTGCATTCTCCTCGCCTTTACGGCCTTTTGCCCCTAAATTCCAATTTCTAATCTCGCCGTTACTTCTATCACGATTCCACTATCTCATCTGCGACGATCGCGGGTCGGTTTCGTCGCCATCTTGTTTTGCGCCAGTCTCCATTCCTTGTCGCACCAGCTTTCTAGCCCACGCAATTTACACGTGGTTTGTCGTTCGGAAATTGCTTCCTACATTTGTTTACACCCCTCCCATTCATTGCCACATTTTTCGATCGGCGTCGTGTGCGTGGCGATCGCATCGCCCTTCGGCATTGCTGTTACACGTGGCGTTACTCAGCACTTTTGGTTCACGCCACGCCGCCACTGTCGTTGCCCACGCACGGTTTCGTTCATCGCTACTGCGTTTTCTGTCACTGTGCGAGCTTGTTTACTTTTATATTTCCATTGTGTTATATTGCTATTGTGTGCGCACGGTCGATCGACCTGTATACCCTCCTCGATCGACCGTCGTGTTACGATCGTGTGCTCTCCGGTTTTTCACATCCCGCCCACCTCCCGCGCGACGATCGTGAGCCGGTCTCGTCGCCATCTTGTTTTTTGCGCCGGTCTCCCCTCTCTTGTGCACCAACTTCTAACCCTCGGGTATTTTACGTGGGTTTTTTCGCCCTGAATTTGCTTCCTCAATTGGTTTGCACCCCTTTCTTTCAGTTGTCACAATTCTCGCTCGCCTTCGTGTCCTTAACGATCGCGATCGCGATCGACCGGCGTCATTGTATTTACACGTGGCGTTACTCAGCACTTTGGGCCCACGCCACGGTCGCTTCTCACGCACTGTTTCGCTCATTTCTGCTGCGCTTTTTGTGTCCCTGTACGGACTTGTTTACCTGTATATTCCATTGTGTGCGTTGTTTTTACATTTTTATTTTATTGTGTGCGCACGATCGATCGGGGTCGACTTGGTTATCCTCCTCGATCGACCGTCGTGTCTCCCGTTTACGATCGTGTGCTCCGGTTTCGCTCGGCGCCATCGCCCAATATGGTGAAGGACTCGGCTGGGTCGAGCAATAACTCTGACGTTCAGAGTTCGCTCACATTCCCGGAGGACCCACGAGTTGGTTCCAACCCCGAGCGAACCGTCCTCTCCTTGGGAGAACGGCCGGCCGCGGTAGACGGAGACGTCCCTCCCGCGGAGGGGACGCGGGAGTCTCCCTCCTCTACCCGACCGACGGACGCACGACCGTTGCGTTCGAAAGCTAGAAGGCAACCGGCTGCGATTTCTAAGTGCCTTTCGTTCAACCCTGCCCAGGAAATCTAAGGGCAAGGCCCCCCCCTTAAGGGACCCCGTCTAGCCAAGAAAAATCCGAGCGGGATTCCGCTTCTCCCCCAGCCCACCCTGCCTTTCTAGCTTTCCTGCGCATAGTCAGACATCCACTTACTATGCCGAGTCACGCGACCCCCCCCCCCCCCGGGGACCTTTGCGGCCGCGGACAGGCACGGTGACGGCCTTGGGCTGGAACCCCCACCCGTCACTCGCACTTATGGGACGCGCGTGCGGGTCCCCTTCCCCCCCATCCAGACTCGCGCCGTCTCACGACGCTCTCCCCCCCCACCGTGCACAGGTGCAGCCAACACCCTGCACGAGGAGCGTCCAGTTATCTCCGGACGCAGTTTTTATGGCCACGTCTTGGCACGACCATGCACATGTCCATAACTCTGGGCGTATGGGAACACCGAGTGCATCCACCGTTGTGAACATACACAAGACGGCCGACCAACCCCGCTCGCCCGTCGCAGGTTCCCCTAGGGGTCAGGAGGGTTTCGGACGGGGGGTCCGACCTACTCGGCCCCCCCATTTGGGCAACGTCCTCGGTCCCCCGTTCCCGTTCCTCCGGGGGGAGGATCTACCAGCGGGACCACGGGTAACCCTG
The DNA here is from genome assembly GCA_016801955.1 of Conus betulinus. NCBI lineage: Eukaryota > Metazoa > Mollusca > Gastropoda > Neogastropoda > Conidae > Conus > Conus betulinus. The sequence continues at coordinate 270,440 of JADBJO010000364.1, read as the reverse complement.
TCCCATTCCACTGGGACCCCGCACGCTCCCGGGGGGAACCACATACCAGGGTCGATTACTATTCCCCCCCCTGCTGCCCAAGGTTACCCCAGGTTACCCCGGTCCCCGGCGAGTCCCTGCACAGTACTCTGGGCCCCCCCACAGCCCGCTTATCTCCCCGGGGACCAGTGGCTCTATGCCCCCGAGAGAGGGACCAGTGGCTCAATACACACACCCAACCTGAACAACAATTTGGTCGATTGTGGCACCCAACCTCGCAGACTTGGGTCGACCTGGGTCTCCCCCCTCGGGCGCTGTCCGATCGGCGGCAGTCCGGGCTCTCCCACCCCCAGCCCGTCTGCCGAGCATAGAGCCACGAGGGTCCCGCCATCCCCCCCCCCCCCCACCACCCCTACCAGGGCGGGACCCTCGCGCACACCCCGCGCAGTTTGCCCCCTGAGGAAGACCTCTCCCTTCCCAGGAACTTGACTCCCCACAGCCTGAGGACGACTACGATGAGGACTTCTTCTCTCATCCCTTTATGACATCCACACCATTGAAACGTTTTCGACCGGACTTCGTGTCGAGGGACGCCCCTCCCTCTGCCGATCTTGGCCTTCCCTGAGATGAGATCGTTGGGCTGCCCCCAGCCCAATACTCCAGACTCAGAATTGTCGCACAGTCAGTCACTCACTTCGCTGTGGGGAGAGTCCGGCAAAACGCGCCAGGGGTGCAGACGCCGTCCCCCCCACGCCCGGGTCAAGACCTGCCCCCCCACACCCATGCGGCCCCCTTCGGCGCCCTACTTGGGACCCACAGGAAGCACCCCAGTTGCCTCCCTCTTTTTGCCGACAATCCGGTTACCAGGGAGTGGGCCATCTCCCAATCAGATTGTCGCCTGATACCCAACCGGGCCCTACTACTTCGGCCACCATCCCCTTTAAGCGCTAAAGGACTGGGACCGAGAGTAGCCCGGGATGGGCATCTTACACACCACTGCAGGGCATGCCTACCTTAGCATGCTCTTGCAGAGGGCGCGGAGGTACTCTGGCCTGGGGATGACGGGCGCCGTCCCAGCCTTCGGATACAAACTCCGAACCACACCAGGACGAACCTCGCTTATTCAGCGACCCCTTTATGCGACACCTAGTTAACAGGATATCGCATCACTTGGCGGCTGGCTGCGGCGGACAGCGCAGCAACAAGCCATTTTAATTGTCTGCTAGTGGCTAGAGACGCGGTGCTTGCACGCTCCTCACTCTCCCCGGCACTCAGGGCATCCCTACGATGTGTCCCGGGCCAGGATCACTCGCTCTTTGGCGAGCACTCCACCTCGGCTATGTCTCTCTCGCTCGAGGAGAACGCAAGCAGGCGGCGTCCTTTGCCCCCCGGCCTCAGCCACGCCTTTCCAGGCCCCCCAAGCGGCCACTTAACTCACAGAGGCCCTAAACCTAAACCTCGCCAAAATTTTTGGTTTGGCCAGCAAGCACGGCCCCGCCGGTGACTGGACACACTCCCGTAGTGCGCATGAAGCTGCTGGCCCAACCTGCCCAGCAAGGCACACTGGCCCACTCTTCCCCTTCCCCCCCCCATCTGGACCATCGGCTCCCCTGGCAGGCAACCTCTCCCGGCCGCCTGCCAGTGGCGACGTATGGGCCTCAGCCCCTGGGTAGTGTCGGTTCTTTCTTCAGGGACGGGTTTCGCCTACCGTGGGCTCACCGTCGTCCTCCCCCTCATGCGCTCTCTCTCCTCCGTCCCCCAGCGACGACCCCCCACCTGCCCAGGCGACCCCCTTCGCCTAGAAGTCCTCGAACTCCTCAGAAAGGGGCCATCACCGAAGTTTTCCAGCCCAACCCCGGGTTTTACTCCCACCTGTTCGTGTGATCCCCAAACCTTCGGTGGGATGGAGGCCCATCCTTGACCTTTCTCCCCCCTCAACAAGTTCCTCAGACATACCTAGTGCAAGGTGGACACGCCCTCTCCCCAGATCAGAGACTCCATCCATCACGTAGATTGGGCTACCTCCATAGATCTGAAAGATGCGTACTTCCAGATCCTTATTCACCCGGCGCACACAGACGTTACCTCCGGTTTGTCTCTGGCAAGCTCGAGTGTTCCAGTTCAAAGCTCTCCCCTTTGGGCCTCTCCCTGGCACCCTTCCTCTTCACGAAGGCGTTCCGATCTCTCTCCCAACACAGTCCCTCGAACTATACAGACGCCTCCAACTCGGGCTGGGGGGCCCCTTGGGGGACAGTCATGCCTCGGGGATGTGGGACGCACAGATGGCTCGCCTCCACATCAACATATTAGAATTGGAAGCGGTCAGGCTGGCCCTCCTCACTTCCAACATCTATCTCTCACCGACTGGTTCTCCTCCTCCTCACGGACAACACGTCGGTAGCCCATTACATCAACAAAGGGGGGGGGGGGGGGGGGCTCTCCATCGGCCTCTCTCTACGGACAGAGGCCCCCTCCTTCGCTGGTGCCACGCACGGGGAGCCAGCCCCCTCCGTGCGAGACACATAGCGGGGACACGCAACATCCTGGCAGACACTCTCAGCCGGTCAGGGACCCTTCTGCACACAGAGTGGACCCTGAGAAAAGCTGACACTAACCACCGTCTGGGAACACTGGTTCAAGCCCATGGTCGACCTATTTTTTGCGACCCGGTACAACAACCATCGACTCCCCATGTATGTCTCTCCACTCCCGGACCCCCGAGCGTACGCGGTCGATGCGCTCTCCCTCCTGGAACCTGGACGGGACTCCTCGCCTACGTCTTTCCCCCCTCCCCCATACTTCACAAAGTGATCAGGAAGGCCAGGCTGGAGAGACCCAAAAACTCCTCCTCATAACCCCGTGGTGGCCGACTCAGTTGTGGTTCCCGGACCTCAGGTCCCTCACTCACACGTCCCCCCTCTCCAGCTAGCCCCTTGGTGGGGGACTTACTCAGACAACCTCGCTCGGGCCTCCCCCTCACTCCAATCCCCAGATGCTTCGCCTACACGCTTGGCTTCTATGCCAGCCAAATTGCGACCACCGCAATGAGAGAGATGGGTCACGGTGCACGGCTAACTCGGTCCCCCTACCTCCTCCCCTCCAACATCCACATAGGCAAGTTCCTATCCCACCAGATAGGCAATTTCCTATCCCACCTTTCATCCTCTCGAAAGCTCTCTGCTAGTTCCATTCGGGGCTACAGATCGGCCGTAGGCACCACCATCTGACAGCTGGGCGGCCCATCATTCGACAATAACTTTCTCCTTAGAGAACTATCTCGGGGGGGGTGGCCCTACGGGAAGCTCAGTCCCCTAGGCGCGCTCCCATGTGGGACCTCTTTCTGGTTCTTGACTGACTCCCTCAGAAACCCCCCTTTCGAGCCCCTCCGTGCTATTCCCTTTGTCATTCTCCCCTTCAAGACCACCTTCCTTCTCTCCCTGGCCTCAGCCAGGAGGCGAAGTGGGATTCAGGTCCTCAGTTGTGACCCTCTCGGGACATCGCCTTTCTCAGAGACGGATCGGTCTCGCTTAAGTTCCTGCCTGCCTGAGTTCTTTAGCGAAGAACCAGGAACCGGGCACGACCTCTCCTTCCCTGGTTATCCGCTCCCTAGCGGATATCTTAGGCAGCGAAGGCAGCGGGGACATGGACCTATGACCCTCTAGGTGCCTCAGATACTACTGGGAGCGTTCCCACCCCAGGCGTTCCTCTCAGAGAAGCCTCCTTATTTCCATCAACCCCAACAACAAGAAAGACATCTCGGCGGGCTCGATTTCTAGGTGGCTATTCTATACTATCAAATCTGCCTATGCCCAGGCCCACAAAGACCTCCCAGCCCTTTCCCCTCGAGCCCACGAGGTCAGAGCGTTGGCCATGTCCACAGCGTTCCAGCACTCTGTCCCCGTGTGCCATCTCCTGGAGGCAGCCTACTGGCGTTCGGAGAACCCTTTCATAAACTTTTATCTAAGGGACATCCGCATGACCAGGGCTGATGGTTCTAAGGGGTTTTCATTTGTGGCGGCCAATGCAGCCATAACAGTTAACCCAGGAACCATTAGGGCGCTCGGCCCTCCTCCTATTCCTTTAAATTCTGCTATGGTCTGACATGGTATAGTATACGACGCCAAAATGGGGAGTTTGTATTATACTCCCTGTTTGGCTAAGTATACTTACCATGTCAGACTCTAATGCCCCCCCCTACCTTCCCCGCTAGCGCGCCAAGGTTCCCTGGGGTTGCCTTGCGCGCAGGCCTCGTTGAATGACGGACAGTACACGATCTTCGGCATCTTCCGTAATCGGAAGTAGGGTGGGCGTCACGTGACTATCTTATGCCTGCATTTGCCACAAAACTTCGGCCTGACAGAGCTGACTGACAGCCGTTTAATGCTATGGTCTGACATGTAAGTATACTCAAACATAGGCTCAAAAGATTTTTTCCCATACATTTTGTGATGTTTGTATAATGATGTTGTTGTTGTTTTTTTTTTTTTTAAGCAGCTTATTTCCTTACCACTCTTTCTTTTCGTTCTACTTTTTTACCTTTCACTGGCTACTCTGGGGTGCTGTTAGATTTTTTTTTTTTTCAACCCTTGGTGGTGAGAACATCACAGAATCCTAGACTGAGGTTATCTCCATTTGATAACAAGGGAGCATAGAGACAAGGATTATGAGGGTTTTCCTATTCTAGTAGTGAAAGAGTATAACTTGAATGATATATTTTCCTGACTTTAATTTTGTTTTTTCTTCCTCTTTCTCCTAATTCTCCCCCTCTTCCCATCGTTTTGTTTTAAAATCATGTTCAAGTTTTAATTGTTTATATCTTTGCCAAGTCATTCAAGTAATGACAGAAGAATGTTAGCCTACACTTGTTTTCTGCTGCTACTAAATTGTTCAGCATGACGATGTTTTTTAACTTTAATGCAGGACATGGCGAAATAAAAAGAAAAACCTGCTAGTGTGTTCTGACCGCATCTCATAGCTTCAGATGATGATGAAGAAAAGTATATGACTGTCGTTTGGGTTCATGGTTGCAGTTTTCATTCACACAACTGTTTAATTTTTTTTTTTGGATGATGTCATTGTATTTTATAACCAAGTAACTGCTGATTATGTCAGTTCAGTCTCAGGGCTTTTATTTCATGTTCGGTGATGAACAAATGACATTGATGCAGAGAGAAGTGACCCTAGGGAAATGGTTGTTTGTTGAGTATGTGCTGACTAGTTGAAAGATGGTTTAGATGTTGAATAATGAGTTGAATGGTGCCTGTGCAGGACGTGGAGGAGGCCACTGTGGTGCTGATTGAAGGGGCTCAGTGGCAGGAGGCTCTCAGACTGGTGAGTAGGTTGTGTATACAAGCAGCAGCAAGGCACAGTATATTTGGCTGTATGTAGGCTGTACAGACACTGTTCTATACACACTGTAGGTTGTGTATACAAGCAGCAGCAAGGCACAGTGCATTGGCTGTATGTAGGCTGTACATACAGACACTGTTCTATACACACTGTTGGTTGTGTATACAAGCAGCAGCAAGGCTCAGTGCATTGGCTGTATGTAGGCTGTACACACAGACACTGTTCTGTACACACTGTAGGTTGTGTATACAAGCAGCAGCAAAGCACAGTGCATTGGCTTTTTGTAGGCTGCACACACAGACACTGTTCTATACACACTGTAGGGTTGTGTATATAAGCAGCAGCAGCAAGGCTTGGTGCATTGGCTGTATGTAGGCTGCACACACAAACACTTCTACACACACTGTCTTGTCCATTAGTCTGTAGACACACAGGCATTGTGCGAGTCATATACAAATTGGTAAACTGTCATGTCTGCAGTGTATTCATATGGGTTCATCGTATGCTCGGGTGCTGTGAATCACTCATGGTGCCTCTTCACTAGACAGTCAGCAAGCCTTTCAACTGACATTGCCTCATTCGAAAGCTCTCTAACTCCCATTGGCTCCTCAGCAAGCTTTCTAAGTCACATTGTCCCTGCAGCAAGTTTTGTATCATAATTGATATTGCCTCTTCAGAAAGCTTTCTGAGTCTGCCTTGTTTACAAACTTTCTAAGTCATGTGGCCTCTGTAGCAAGCTTTCTGTCATCTCTGTCAGCAAGCTTTCTGTCATTATCTCTGTCAGCAAGCTTTCTGTCATTATCTCTGTCAGCAAGCTTTCTGTCATCTCTGTCAGCAAGCTTTGTTTCATTATCAGCAAGCTTTCTAAGTCACGTGGCCTCTGTAGCAAGCTTTCTGTCATTATCTCTATCAGCAAGCTTTCTAACATGTGGCCTCTGTAGCAAGCTTTCTGTCATTATCTCTATCAGCAAGCTTTCTAAGTCATGTGGCCTCTGTAGCAAGCTTTCTGTCATTATCTCTATCATCAAGCTTTATGTCATTATTTGTCAGGAAGCTTTCTGTTATCATCTCTGTCAGGAAACTTTCTGTCATTATCAGCAAGCTTTTTAACACATATTGCCTCATCAGCAAGCTTTCTAACACATATTGCCTCATTAGCATGTTTTTTGAGTCATATTGTCCCATCAGCAAGTTCTCTGGGACATATTGCCTCATCAGCAAGTTTAATAAATCAGTGTCTCAGCAGCATGCATTCTAACTTACATTGCCTTGTCAGCAAGCTTTCTAACGCATATTGCCTCATTAGCAAGTTTCCAAACATTGCCTTATCAGTAGGCTTTCTGAGTCATGTTGCCTCAACAGCAAGCTTTCTAACTGACATGCCGATCAGCCAGTTTTCCAACTTGTTTTGCCTCATCAGCAATCTCTCTGAAGTTTCATTGCTTCATCAGCAAGCTAAGTTAGACTATATTGCCTTTTCAACGAGCTTTTTTAACTTACATTGTGATGTCATCAAGCATTCTAACTCATCATCTTCATTAGCTAGCTTAGTAACTATTCTAATGATTGTGCATTGATTTGTTTATATATACATATATATTTTTTTTTTTTGCTTTTGAAATGGTTAACAGGCACTGGCATTTACCCAGTTGTATTTTTAATGCTACCTTGGTTCATTTTAAACCCTTTCTGATCACAGATGTACAGTCATGGCCGCACCGACATCATCGAGACACATCTGAGGAGTGCCATCAGCGAGTCCTGTCAGGAAACCATGGCAACACTGGAGCCAGCAGGGCGACATGGAACGCTATGTGAACCGCCTGGCAGTTGTCAGACAGGAGAAAGAGCGCCGGAGGCAACAGTTGTGGGGGGTGAGTTGGAACACTCTTTGAAGAGGCTTGTTTCTTACATCACATGACCGTCTGTGTAAATGTTTGGCCACGACCATCTCTTCTCCAGCTGTTCAGGTGCATGCTGGGTGCTTTCTTGTATTGTTATCAATCAAATACCAACAACATTGTGGGATCTTTAATGTGCAGTCTTTGGCATACCTGTGGAGTAGACATCAAGGGAGTGGATATGAAGCAGTATATTTGTATATCCAGTAGCATGGACATCCATGAAGCAAACTTATTGATGGGCTGAAATGTGGATTTGTAGATTGTGAACTATGCCTGAAGCAGTGTGGATGCTTAGATGATATCTATTTTCAAGTTCTGTTGTTCTTTTTGTTCTCCCCCCTTCCCTTTTTAGAGCTGGATGGCATGGACAACGTGAATGCAGACCTGTTCTCCGACACCAGCAGCATAACAGGGGAGAGCATCGCCGCCTCCCAACACACCATCGACAGCAACAGGTCCACCATATATTCAGCAAGGTGTCGGGGTGAGTTGTCTGTCACTGTGTTTGTTCAGCAAGGTGTTGGATTTTGTCAGTGTGTTCAACAAGGTGCTGGGATTTGTCAGTGTGTTCAACAAGGTGCTGGGATTTGTCAGTGTGTTCAACAAGGTGCTGGGATTTGTCAGTGTGTTCAGGAAGGTGTTGGGGGTGAACTGTCAGTGTGTTCAGTAAGGTATTGGGGGTGAACTGTCAGTGTGTTCAGGAAGGTGTTGGGGGTGAACTGTCAGTGTGTTCAGTAAGGTGTTGGGGGTGAACTGTCAGTGTGTTCAGGAAGGTGTTGGGGGTGAATTGTCAGTGTGTTCAGTAAGGTGTTAGGGTGAATTGTCAGTGTTAAAGTGTTGGGGGTGAACTGTCAGCATGTTCAGCAAGGTGTTGGGGGGGTGAATTGTAAGCGTGTTCAGCAAGGTGTTGGGGGTGGGATGGGGTGGGGTGAATTGTCAGTGTGTTCAGCAAGTTGTTGGGGGTGAAATTGTAAGCGTGTTCAGCAAGTTTTTTTTTCTTCTTCTTTTTCTTGAATTGTCAGTGTGTTCAGCAAGGTGGTGGGAGTGTTTGTAAGCGTGTTCAGTAAGGTGTTGGGGGTGAATTGTCGGTGTGTTTGGGTAAGGTGCTGGGGGGTGAATTGCCAGTGTTCGGTAGGTGCTGGGGGGTGAATTGTCAGTGTGTTCAGCAAGGTGTTTGGGGGGGGGGGGGGGGGGGGGGGGGGAATTGTCAGTGTGTTCAGCAAGGTTTTGGGGGGGGGGGTGTGTGAATTGTAAGCATGTTCAGTAAGGTGCTGGGGGGTGAATTGTCAGTGTGTTCAGCAAGGTGTTGGGGGGGTGGTGGTGGGGTGAATTGTCAGTGTGTTCAGCAAGGTGGTGGGCGATTTGTCAGTGTGTTCAGCAAGGTGTTGGGGGGTGAATTGTCAGTGTGTTCAGTAAGGTGTTGGGGGGTGGGGGGTGAATTGGCAGTGTGTTCAGCAAAGGTGTTAGGGGTGAAATTGTCAGTGTGTTCAGTAAGGTGTTGGGGGGTGGGGGGTGAATTGCCAGTGTGTTCAGCAAGGTGTTAGGGGTGAATTGTCAGTGTGTTCGGTAAGGTGGGGGGGGGGGAGGTGAATTGTCAGTGTGTTCAGCAAGGTTTTGGGGGGGGGTGTGTGTGTGAATTGTAAGCATGTTCAGTAAGGTGCTGGGGGGTGAATTGCCAGTGTTCGGTAAGGTGCTGGGGGGTGAATTGTCAGTGTGTTCAGCAAGGTGTTTGGGGGTGGGGGGGTGGGGTGAATTGTCAGTGTGTTCAGCAAGGTTTTGGGGTGTGTGTGTGTGTGTGTGTGTGAATTGTAAGCATGTTCAGTAAGGTGCTGGGGGGGTGAATTGCCAGTGTTCGGTAAGGTGCTGGGGGGTGAATTGTCAGTGTGTTCAGCAAGGTGTTTGGGGGGGGGGGGGTGAATTGTCAGTGTGTTCAGCAAGGTTTTGGGGGTGGGTGGGTGGTGAATTGTAAGCATGTTCAGTAAGGTGCTGGGGGGTGAATTGTCAGTGTGTTCAGCAAGGTGTTGGGTGGTGGTGGTGGGTGAATTGTCAGTGTGTTCAGCAAGGTGGGGGGTGAATTGTCAGTGTGTTCAGCAAGGTGTTGGGGGGTGAATTGTCAGTGTGTTCAGTAAGGTGGTGGGGGGTGAATTGGCAGTGTGTTCAGCAAGGTGTTAGGGGTGAATTGTCAGTGTGTTCAGTAAGGTGTTAGGGGTGAATTGTCAGTGTGTTCGGTAAGGTGGGGGGGGGGGGGGGAGGTGAATTGTCAGTGTGTTCAGCAAGGTGTTGGGGGGGTGGGGGGAGTGAATTGTCAGTGTGTTCAGCAAGGTGTTAGGGGTGAATTGTCAGTGTGTTCAGCAAGGTGTTGGGGGTGAATTGTCAGTGTGTTCAGCAATGTGTTGGGTGTGTGTGGGGGTGTGTGTGTGTGTGAATTGTCAGTGTGTTCAGCAAGGTGTTAGGGGTGAATTGTCAGTGTGTTCGGTAAGGTGGTGGTGGTGGGGTGTGTGTATGAATTGTCAGTGTGTTCAGCAAGGGGGTGGGGGTGGGGGTGAATTGTCGGTGTGTTCAGCAAGGTGTTAGGGGTGAATTGTCAGTGTGTTCAGCAAGGTGTTGGGGGTGAATTGTCGGTGTGTGTTTCAGCAAGGTGTTGGGGGTGAATTGTCAGTGTGTTCAGCAATGTGTTGGGGTGTGTGTGTGTGCGGTGTGTGAATTGTCAGTGTGTTCAGCAAGGTGTTAGGGGTGAATTGTCAGTGTGTTCAGCAAGGTGTTGGGGGTGAATTGTCAGTGTGTTCAGCAAGGTGTTGGGGGTGAATTGTCAGTGTGTTCAGCAAGGTGTTAGGGGTGAATTGTCAGTGTGTTCAACAAGGTGTTGGGGGTGAACTGTCAGTGTGTTCAGTAAGGTGTTGGGGGTGAACTGTCAGTGTGTTCAGTAAGGTGTTGGAGGTGAAATTGGCAGTGTGTTCAGCAAGGTGTTAGGGGTGAATTGTGAGTGTGTTCAGCGTGGGGGTGAATTGTCTGTTCAGTAAGGTGTTGGGGGTGAATTGTCAGTGTGTTCAGCAAGGTGTTGGGGGTGAATTGTCGGTGTGTTTCAGCAAGGTGTTGGGGGGTGAATTGTCGGTGTGTCAGCAAGGTGTTGGGGGTGAATTGGCAGTGTGGTCAGCAGCAAGGTGGTGGTGGTGGTGAAATTACGAATGTGTTCAGCAAGGTGTTGGCATGAATATATATATATATTTGTATGTGTGTTCATGAAAAACATATTTTATGCAGTGTCATATATTCACACGGTCATGTGCATGTATACATACGTGTGCACATAAGCGTTTTCATTCATACAAGCATGAACATGCACACATATACACAGAGGCTGACATGATTTTTAGTAAGTCGGTCCACCGCTAGCTTGCCGACACTGACAGAACACTAGTAGCGAATAGTAAAAGCAACCAACACTATGTAATTCCAGATTTTGGGTTAATTTAAAACCTTCCTCAAGGTAAAACTCAGAAGAATAGCCAATTGGAGTGCTAACACCAGTAGTGGTCAGCATTGTGCAGTGGCTCATTCATTGAAACATCATGACACAAAATCAGTGGTGAGGGTGTACAGAGGGCTGAAGTGCCTTTTGGATCCATTCTTTTTTAATTAACAACATAGATTATTGTTATTATGATCAGTTTGATTTCTTTGATTAACGTCATCAGTTGTATTGGAATTAGCTGCAAGCATACTTTGATTACAAATTTCTGTTCTGTCATACAGTGGTGGGAATTTCTTCTTATCGTTTGTGTTCATTTCATTCTTAGCCTTCATCTGTACAATGTATGTGTCTGCATGTGTTCAATTCATTGTCAGCTTTCATCTGTACAACGTGTGTGTCTGCATGTGTTCAGTTTCATTGTCAGCCTTCATCTGTACAATGTGTATGTGTCTGCATGTGTTCATTTTCATTGTGATCCTTCATCTGTACAATGTGTGTGTCAGCATGTGTTCATTTTCATTGTCATCCTTCATCCGCACGACACGTGTGTGTCTGCATGTGTTCATTTTCATTCTCTCATCCTTCATCTGTACGACGTGTGTGTCTGCATGTGTTCATTTTCATTGTCATCCTTCATCCGCACGACACGTGTGTGTCTGCATGTGTTTATTTTCATTGTCATCCTTCATCTGTACGACGTGTGTGTCTGCATGTGTTCATTTTCATTGTGATCCTTCATCTGTACAACGTGTGTGTCTGCATGTGTTCATTTTCATTGTGATCCTTCATCTGTACAACGTGTGTGTCTGCATGTGTTCATTTTCATTCTCATCCTTCATCTGTATGACATGTGTGTGTCTGCATGTGTTCATTTTCATTCTCATCTTCATCTGTACGACATGTGTGTGTGTCTGCATGTGTTCATTTTCATTGTCATCCTTCATCTGTACGACATGTGTGTGTCTGCATGTGTTCATTTTCATTGTCATCCTTCATCTGTACGACATGTATGTGTCTGCATGTGTTCATTTTCATTCTCATCCTTCATCTGTACGACATGTGTGTGTCTGCAGGAGATCCAGTCGTAACCGTAAGAAGGCAGAGCACAAGAAATGGAGTCTGAAGGAAGGGAGTCCGTTTGAAGACTGTGCTCTCGTTGACGCTATCGCCAAGATCATTGTGGCCACGGATTCCATGAGAGGTGAGAAGAGCTGATGATTACTTTTATTTTTAGGACACAATCTTGTTTTTATGCTGATTGAAAGAGGTATCAACGTAAATAATGTTGTACCTCCATAAAGTTGATGATGGTAAATGGCAATGGAGGTGAAAAGCAATAAAATAGAGCATGGAAAGAAGGATGGTGTTTAAAATTTGTGACAGCGCACAAGAAAATCCAGTGTAAGTCACTCTGCTTGCTCTGGACCACAAGGCAAACATCAACAATTTAGAAAAAAATCAAAATTGTTAGGAACTTAAAAAAGAAAACCCTAAACGTTTTGGTTGTTTGTGCACATCCAGAGTATTATTCTATTAATGTGAAATTATATATTCTTTGCATGCGTGTGTGTGTGAGAGAGAGAGACACACACACACACATACACACACACACATTCTTAGACTGCTTTGAAGAAGAAAATGAAACTTGGATTTTCTCTTGAACTGTCACATTTTTCAGTCCAGATTCTCTTCTCACTACTGTTTTTGAATCATTTCTGTTATTTACCTGATATGGTCACCTTACAGGCTTGACAAACAAGCGACTGATCATCGTTTCAGTGACACAGATTTATTCCATGACTCATTCCAGATTTTTACTCTGATCCATCACTCATCATTTTGCTCTTAAAATCCTGTTGTTTGGTACAGTGTGGGATGAAGAGATCTAGATCCAATCCTACAGCAAAAGTAAAAAAAAAAGTTTGTAAAGTAAATTTCCTCATGCATGTTTAAAGGAAGATCAACTGACATTGACAACAATGTCAGGAGACACAAGATCAGGCTCTTACATGCTCTGGATTGTTCCATCTTCATGTGTGCATTTAACACGTGGATCCTCATAGCGGATCGGGAGAGAGGAGTTCAAGCCATGGAAAAGAGGTGTTATAGCAAGATACTATACATGTACAGTGATCACCAGTGAATAAGAGAGAGCCTAGCCATCATGCAGCATATCGACCAACGAAGATCTACCAACATCGATGACAAAACAGAAAATTATGTTAGTATTGCTAGGTGAGAAGGTCCTGCGGCCTCGCTAACACTGTCCTAAGAGAAACATTTCGGGAGGGAGACAGAAAAAAAGAAATGATGGACCTACACTGCAGAATGGACAGGGAAATGTCTGCAGGACCCAGGCCTTGGGACACCACCGACAGAGACAGAGGAGCCTGGTGAACTGGTCTTCAGCACAGCTCCCCAGTGACTCTTCATAGCCCTCTGCGGTCGGCTGGGCTGTAAACAGCATTACCTTACCTTCCCTCTCTTCATGGCCCTCTGGAGTCACCTGGGCTGTAATCAACATTACCTTACCTTCCTCTTCATGGCCCTCTGGAGTCAGCTGGGCGGTAATCAACATTACCTTACCTTCCTCTTCATGGCCCTCTGGAGTCAGCTGGGCTGTAATCAACATTACCTTACCTTCCTCTTCATGGCCCTCTGCGGTTGGCTGGGCTGTAAGCAATTACATTACCTTACCTTCCTCTTCATAGCCCTTTGCGGTCGGCTGGGCTGTAATCAACATTACCTTACCTTCCTCTTCATGGAGTTAAGGGAGAAGAAGAAGAAGAGGAAGAATGGGATATGAAAATTAAAAAAAAATAAGTGCTTATGGCCTCATCAACAAACCTCAAGTATCTATCTGTTGTGGCTGACAGATCCTATAGGGACCATAGCTCTGTTGTGACTGACAGATCCTATAGGGACCACAGCTCCTGTTGCCTCCCTGTACATACTTGCTTCTCTTGGATTTCTGTTGTTCATTCTGGATTTAGCCCCATGTTAGGGCATCCAGCCACTTAGGACCTAGTTTTTGTTGATGTCTGGCGAGTTTCTTTTGAAAGTTTCTGCCATGTAGCATCAGTTGATGTGAAGTGATGGACACGGAACAAGATGGGCTTCATGTTCCAGATGAGGTGAACTCCTTGCTGCAAATGTTGACCCAGTTCCACCAGGTGGCAGCAGGAGAACAGCTGCAGTCTTGCTACGAGGGCTTCCTGGCTGCCATTGAACGCATTGTTCCAGTGGTCTGGGTGCCAGAGAGCAAGTCAGGCGCTGACACGGTATGACCATCTCTGGCTTTTTGTCGTCAGTTTTTTAGGTTAAAAAAAAAAGGGAGGTAATTCCTGTGAAGTTTGCTTTGTCATTTTCTGTGTGTACAGGTTTTTTGTTTGGTTGGTTGGTTTTTGTTGTTTTTTTGAGGAGAGGGGGTTTGGATGTGAGGGAGAAGAGGGATGCGGGAGGAAGGGGTATCTCATTTGTTCATTTTTTTTTCCAGATTCCTCACCATCATGATCCCTGTTAAAGAAATGATTCTGTTCTGTACAGTGTGCTCCCACAGCAGTTTTTTAAAGATCAGTCGCATCTTGTGATCAGAAAAAGCCCCCAGTGAAGGTGTAGTCCCTAATCCACAAAACCTTGCCTGGGCCGAGGAAGAAGAAGTGTGGAAGGGAGTAAGGAATAACCCAGCCTGGGTAGGGAGGCTGTGGAGAAGAGTGAAGAACAACTCGGCCATCTTCTGTGTGTTCTGGAAATGGGTCGTTCTGGTCCACGACAACAACATGCAGCACTGGCCTTGCACTAAGGTTACAGACTGTTAAAAGAACCATTGTGTGTGTGGGGGGAAATGTGCAGATAGAAGCATTACAACCTTGTGAATGAATGAATGAGGACTCTTGCATAGTTTGTGTGGGAGGTCTACTGAATTATGTTGAATGTTGTTAATGTAATGACGGATGAATTGTTAGCCTGCACTTGTTTTACCTGCTACTAAAAATATGCTGAAAATTATGCTGAATGTGGGTTCTTTAATGTTGTCTCCATCATCATGATTAGAAGACAGTGACCAACTTCTTTGTTCTTTTTTAAACAAATCCATTTTTTTTTTTTGACAGGTACGCTGTGTTTATCAACAGGTACATGGGCAAACATCTATGAAGACCTTTTAGACCTGCGTTTATACTGTAACTTTCAAGTGTTTAACAGACGAAGATGGTCATGCCACTCCCAGTCGCAATGTGTTGTCAGGTGCTGATAGTCATGCCACTCCCAGTCGCAATGTGTTGTCAGGTGCTGATAGTCATGCCACTCCCAGTCGCAATGTGTTGTCAGGTGCTGATAGTCATGTCACTCCCAGTCGCAATGTGTTGTCAGGTGCTGATGGTCATGTCACTCCCAGTCGCAATGTGTTGTCAGGTGCTGGGTCCGGGAATGACGGCCAATGCTATTGCCCAGGCAGTACAGCAAGGACAATCACTGGACACCCGCTGAGAAAACAGGTCAGTGTTTCTCCACTGGTGATTGTTGGACAGGGTTTGTCTGTTTGTTTTTTTGTTTTTGTTTTTTGTTTTGTTTGTTTTTTTTGTTTTTGTTGTCCTAAATTCTGTGCCACCTCAGTGGCATTGCATCCACGCTGTTTATCTCAAGCCCCCTCTACAGCCCAGCCTGCTGCAGCCCCGGCACTTCTCTGGGAGCAGTCACTGTCATGAGGCAACCCACAGGAGGAGATGCTGCACTGCTGCCAAGTCACTTCGGTGGTGTTCAGTGGCACCTGTTCTGATCCAACATATGCAGAACACCACCTACTAAGCCCCCTACTGACGACAGTAATTGCTTAGTCATGGTGCCGACGTGGGTGAGCTCTTCCTCTGGAGGGAGCCACCAGGTCTGTCCAATGACAGCCCCCATGAACTTGCCGATACCGGTGATCCCTGCAGAGAAATTAAGGCAAAGTCAATTGTATAAAGTCAGACGTATCATACTATAAAATTAGTACAGGAATGAAAAGATGATTATTAAATGTTTTACTTGCATTCAGACTTAAAACCACTCCTGTACATGTAGGAAAGGAGAGATCTATATTTAACCTTTATCACGCCATTGTGCACTGTTGCGCCAAAGTGTCATTGTGTGGATACAGCTGCAGGTGCACTCATTGAGTAAATAGTAAGCTTGTAGTCAATAGGTTGAAAACAACCAATCAGAATAAAGCAATGCCACACTGCAGCAGGCTTTCACAACACATATTTTATTTGTTCCCATAGAATACAAGGAAAATTTGTTTGTGGTGCCATTATCACAATTCACATACAAAACAAATTATAAACATGTATATCATTAAAAATATTCCACTCTTTCCACTGTACTCTGTCATTCCTTGTCAATTCATTTATCCACCTTGTATCAGTCTGTACATATATGTAAATATTAACACATGCAGCACACATCCCCCCCCCCCCCCCCCCCCCCACACACACACACAGCACCAATACAGAATCACACGCACACCCCCTGCCAAAACAGACACACACACACACACACACACACACACACACACACACACACAGGGGTGCATACATCACCACCACCACAAACCACCATCACATATGCAATATGAACACCACACTTGAAACACTCCAACTGTAAAACAATGCGCCAAGATAAGCTCAATGTATAAAAAAGTAAACAAAAACAATAGCACCATTCGAAAGATCAATAATATATGCCAAAATGTATAATTACTGAAACTATAAAACAACCTGCAGAATTAAATTCCAGTCAGGAATAAAAGATTTACTGCTAGGTAAGATGTTTGAAGTGGGGCGAGAGAGAGAGAGAGAGAAGGAAGGGAGATAATTCATAGGGTGTGAAAATTGGAAACGGACTTGTCTAAGCATTTCAACTATAAAAAACATAACATTCTGTATTTAACCAAGTACGGAATAAAAGAGAACAAAATTTCAATACCAAGAAATTATATCACAAGAAAGTATGATTGTTTAAACAGTAAAAAAGAAGACAATCAAAGTTAGATATAAGATATAATTCAGGGATAAAAAAAAGATTTATAGTAATGATAGCTTGGAGGGGGGTGGCCTGTCCTATACACACACACACACACACACACATATACATACATTTATTTATATCATTCAACAATACAACATGACATTCCCCGTTAAGCACCAAGTAAGGAAAAAAATGAGAACAATACTTTCATTACCATGCAATGATATCACAAAAAAGTATGATTATTTAAACAGTAAAAGAGGCAATCAAGTCATATATAATTCAGGGATAAAAAGATTATTCATGATAAAGAAAGCTTGGAAGGGGTGGTCCTTCACACTAGCAGAAAAATGCACACTTACACACACACACACACACACACACACACAACACACACGCACACGCACACACACACACACTGTATACGCATTTCAACAATAAAACAGCATTCCCTAATAGGCATGTAGCAAGGAATAAATTTAGAACAAAATTTCAATGTCATGCAGTGATATCACCAAATGTATGATTATGAAAAACAGACAATCAAAATCAAATCAAATCGTTCATGGATAAAAAAGTAAAATATAGCTTGGGGTGCGGGTGGGGTTCCATCAAATTCACACACACACACACACACACACACACACTGCCACCTCACCACAAACACAGGCATATAAAAAACAATAATGAAATGAGAATGAAAAAAAGCTTTAGACTTGGTCTTCCTTCTTGCATGAGCGCCAGCATTAAAACGGCTGTCAGTCAGCTCCGTCAGGCCGAAGTTTTGTGGCCAATGCAGTAATAAGATAGTCACGTGACGCCCACCCTACTTCCGCCTACGGAAGATGCCGAAGTTCGTGTACTGTACGTCATTCTTCTTCGGCCTGTCACCCAAGCAAGATAAGTCTTGTGCTCTGTCTCGCCTATACTTTGCCTTTGTGTAAAGATTGCTGTGTTCGCATTCTGAACTCATTTATTTGTGGCTTGTGCTTATCCCTCAGAGTATCTTGACGTGTGAGGTTATCGCTGGGCTAGCATTCTAACCTTATTTTCGGAATTTTCTCGCGATTGTGTGCTCCCCGGTTCTGCTTTCCGCGTCACCGGTTCAGCTTGATTGGCATTTTCCATCGCCGCGTTCATCGCTGGTTCGGTGCCTCTCTTTATCCATCGGCCTCCTCCCTTTTCAATCGCCTTCGGCCCAGTCGCCACTAAATTCCGTTTTCTCCCTCGCGCGTCATTTATTCCACAACCTCCTGTGCGACGATCGTGAGCCAGTCTCGTCGCCATCTTCCTGTCTCGTCGCCATTTGTTTTGCGCGGTCTCCCCCCTCTTGTCACCAACTTATACCCCAGTATTTTACAGGGGGTTGTTTTCGTCCACAATTTAATTCCTTGCCCCCTTCCCTCATTTGCCAGAAATTCTCGCTCGCCTTCGTGTCCTCAACGATCGCGATCGACCGTTGTCCTGGTATTTACACGTGGCGTTACTCAGCACTTTGCGCCACGCCACGGTCGCTTCTCACGCGCAGTTTTCCCTTTTCTGCTGCGCTTTGTGTCCCTGTACGGACTTGTTTTCTTATTTTCCATTGTGTACGTTGTTCATTTTATTTTTGTGTGCGCACGGTCGATCGATTGCCCTAGTTATTCCCCTCGATCGACCGTCGTGACTTTCTCGCTTACGATCGTGTGCTCCGGTTTCGCTCGGCGCCATCGCCCAATATGGTGAAGGACTCGGCTGGGTCGAGCAACAACTCTGACGTGCAGGGTTCGCGCTCTTTCCCGGAGGACCCACGAGTTGGTTCCAACCCCGAGCGAACCGTTCTCTCCTTGGGAGAACGGACGGCCGCGGTAGTTGGAGATGACCCTCCCGCGGAGGGGACGCGGGAATCTCCCTCCTCTCTACCCGACCGACGGACGCACGACCGTTGCGTTCGAAAGCTAGAAGGCAACCGGCGGCTATTGCTAAGTGCCTTTCATTCGACATGCCCAGGAAATCTAAGGGCAAGGCCCCACTTAAGGGACCCCCCCTAGCCAAAAACTCCCAGCGGGAGTCCGCTTCGCCCCCAGCCACCCTGCCTTCTAGCTTTCCTGCGCTACACACAATCATCACCTTACTATGCCGAGTCACGCGACCCCCCGGCCCCCGGGGGACCCTTGCCGGGCCGCGGACAGGCACGGGTGACGGCCTTGGGCTGGAACCCCCCACCCCACACTCGCATGTATGAGACAGGCGGGTCCACTTCTTCCCCCCATCTGGACTCGCCGTCTCACGACGCTCTCCCCCCCCGTGCACAGGTGCAGCCAACACCCCTGCACGAGGAGCGTCCCTTTAGCTCCGGATGCAGTGTTATGGCCACGTCTTGGCACGACCATGCACATGTCCATAACTCTGGGCGTATGGGAACACCGAGTGCATCCACCGGTTGTGATCATACACAAAGACGGCCGACCAACCCCGCTCGCCCGTCGCAGGTTCCCCTAGGGGTTCAGGACGTTGGGGGCCCGACCTACTCGGCCCCCCACTTGGGCAACGTCCTCGGTCCCGTTCCTCCGGGGGAGGATCTACCAGCGGGACCACGGGTAACCTGCCCCATTCCTCTGGGGCCCGGCATGCTCCCGGGGGGGGACCACATACTACGGTCGATTATTATTCCCCCCCTGCTGCCCCAGGTTACCCCGGTCCCCGGCGAGTCCCTGCACAGTACTCTGGGCCGCCCACAGCCCGCTTATCTCCCCGGGGACCAGTGGCTCTATGCCCCCGAGAGGGACCAGTGGCTTAATACCCACACCCAACCTGAACAACTATTTGGTCGATTGTGGCACCCAACCTCACAGACTTGGGTCGACCTGGGTCTCCCACCTCGGGCGCTGTCCGATCGGCAGTCCGGGCTCTCCCACCCTAGCCCGTCTGCCGAGTATAGAGCCACGAGGGTCCCGCCCTCCCCCCCCCCCACCACCACCCTACCAGGGCGGGACCCTCGCGCACCCGCGCACTTGCCTCCTGAGGAAGACCTCCCTTCCAGGAATTAGACTCCCCACAGCCTGAGGAGGACTACGATGAGGACCTCTTCTCATCACTTTATGACATCAACACCATTGAACGGTTTCGACCGGACTTGGTGTCGAGGGACGCCCCTCCCTCTGCCGATATCTTGGCCTTTCCTGAGATTGTTGGGCCGCCCCCAGCCCAACACTCAAGACTCAGGATTGTAGCCCTCAGTCCCTCACTTCACTGTGGGAGAGTCCGGCGAAACGCGCCAGGGGTGCAGACGCCGTCCCCACGCCGGGTCAAGACCTTCCCCCGGCACCCAATGCGGCCCCTTTCGGCGCCCTACTTGGGACCCGCAGGAAGCACCCTGTTACCTCCCTCTTTGCTGACAATCCGGCCACCAGGGAGTGGGCCATCTCCCAATCGGATTGTCGCCTGATACCCAACCGGGCCCCCCCTACTTCGGCCACTGTCTCCTTTAAGGCGTTAAAGGACTGGGACCGAGTAGCCCGGATGGGCATCTTACACACCACTGCAGGGCATGCCTACCTTAGCATGCTCTTGCAGAGGGCGGAGGTACTCTGGCCTGGGGATGACGGCGCCGTCCCAGGGCCTTCGGATACAAAAACCGAACCCCACCAGGACGAACTTCGCTTGTTCAGCGATCCCTTCATGCGACACCTAGTCAACAGGATATCGCATCACTTGTCGGCTACGGCGGACAGCGCAGCAACAACCCATTTTAATTGTCTGCTTGTGGCTAGAGACGCGGTGCTTGCACGCTCCTCGCTCTCCCCGGCACTCAGGGCATCCCTACGATGTGTCCCGGCCAGGATCACTCGCTCTTTGGCGAGTACTCCACCTCGGCTATGTCTCTCTCTCTCGAGGAACGCAAGCAGGCGGCGTCCTTCGCCCCCGGCCTCAGCCACGCCCTTCCAGACCCCCCTTTCGGTCTTACCCCAGGGCCAACAGGCCCACTCCGTACCCCCGTCAAGCCGCATTTCACACACCGCCGGGCCGGCCAAGCGCCCACTTAACTCGCAGAGGCCTAAACCAAAACCTCGCCAGAATTTTCGGTTCGGCCAGCAAGCACGGCCCGCAGGTGACTGGAGGACACTCCGGTAGGGGGCATGGAACTGGCACAACCTGCCCAGCAAGACACCGGCCCACTGTACCCCTTCCCCCCGGGACCATCGGCTCCCCTGGCGGGCAACCTCTCCCGGCATGCCCGCCAGTGGCGACGTATGGGCCTCAGCCCCTGGGTAGTCTCGGTGCTTCAGGATGGGTTTCGCCTACCTGGGCGCACGGTCGCCCTCCCCTCATGCGTTTCCTCCTCCGTCCCCCAGCGACCCCCCACCTGCCCAGGCGGAGGCCCTCCGCCTGGAAGTCCTCGAACTCCTACAGAAGGGGGCCATCGCAGAAGTTTTCCAGCCCAACCCGGGTTTTACTCCCACCTGTTCGTGATCCCCAAACCTTCGGGGGGATGGAGGCCCATCCTCGACCTTTCTCCCCTCAACAAGTTCCTAAGACATACCAAGTTCAAGATGGACACACCCCCTTCCAGATCAGAGACTCCATTCACCATTTAGATTGGGCGACCTCCATAGATCTGAAAGATGCGTATTTCCAAATCCTTATCCACTCGGCGCACAGACGTTACCTCCGGTTCGTCTGGCAAGCTCGGGTGTTCCAGTTCAAAGCTCTCCCCTTTGGCCTCTCCCTGGCACTCTTCCTCTTCACGAAGGTTGTCAAGGAGATGGCCGCCCTGGCCAGGCAGGAGGACATTCGCCTCCTGGTTTACCTCGACGACTGGCTTGTCCTAGCCTCCTCCCAGGCTCAGTGCCAGGCCCACACCACCCGCCTCCTCAGCCTTTGTTCCACCTTGGGGTTTGTAATCAACCCCCTCAAGTGCGAACTTATTCTCAGTCAGAGGTTCTCTTCCTGGGCATGAGTTTCGACACGATTACCATGAAGGTCGCCCCCCCCCGGAGAGGTCCGCCCGGATTGTGGACCTCATCGTGCGCCTCCGAGAAGCCTCGCACACCTCGGCCAGAACTCTGTCCTCCCTCTTAGGGATGATGGAGTCCCTTTCTGCCCTCATTCCGCTGGGTCGGGTCCCCAAACGCCAGCTGCAGAGGGAGTTCCGTCGTCGTTGGTCCCAGACCTCGGACCGCTGGGACCTGACCATTCCCCTCGGCCCCTGGTTCTCGGGTGCCACGGAGGAATGGCTCAATCCGTCCACCCTGATCACCGGCGTTCCGATCTCTCTCCCAACTCAGTCCCTCGAGCTATACACGGACGCCTCCAACTCGGGCTGGGGGGCCCACATGGGGGACAGTCATGCCTCGGGGATGTGGGACACACAGATGGCTCGCCTCCACATCAACATATTAGAGTTGGAAGCGGTCAGACTGGCCCTCCCTCCACTTCCAGCATCTAATCTCGCACCGACTGGTTCTCCTCCTCACGGACAACACGTCGGTAGCCCATTACGTCAACAAGGGGGGGGGGGGGGGGGGGGGGGCTCACTCCATCGGCCTCTCTCTCAGGACAGAGGCCCTCCTTCGCTGGTGCCACGCACGGGGAACCACCCTCCGTGCGAGACACATAGCGGGGGGGACACGGAACATCCTGGCAGACACTCTCAGCCGGTCAGGGACCCTTCTGCACACAGAGAGTGGACCCTGAACAAGCTGACACTAACCACTGTCTGGGATCACTGGTTCAAGCCCATGGTCGACCTATTTGCGACACGGTTCAACCATCGACTCCCCATGTATGTCTCTCCAGTCCCGGACCCCCGAGCGTACGCGGTCGATGCGCTCTCCCTCCCCTGGACGGGACTTGTCGCCTACGCCTTTCCCCCTTCCCCATACTTCACAAAGTGATCAGGAAGGCCAGGCTGGAGAGACCCAAACTCATCCTCATAACCCCATGGTGGCCGACTCAGTCGTGGTTCCCGGACCTCAGGTCCCTAACTCACGTTCCCCCTCTCCAGCTAGCCCCTCGGTGGGACTTGCTCAGACAACCTCGCTCGGGCCTCCCTCACTCCAATCCCTGATGCTTCGCCTACACGCTTGGCTTCTATGCCAGCCAAATTGCGACCACCGGTCCCCGCCGCCCCCGCCGACAGACCCCGGTCTGTCCTAGAGACCCTGACAGAAGCGGGAGCATCGCAGGGACTACGAGACTTGGCCTCGGCCTCTCGTAGGGCTAGCACAGAGTCCCTCTATAATTACAGATGGGAGAGATGGGTCACGTGGTGCACGGCTAACTCGGTCCCCTACCTACACCCCTCCAACATCCAGCTAGGCAATTTTCCTATCCCACCTTTCGTCCTCCTTAAAACTCTCGGCTAGCTCCATTCGGGGCTACCGATCGGCCGTATGCACCACCATCCGACAGCTCGGCGGCCCATCTTTCGACAATGACTTTCTACTCAGAGAACTATCACGGGGGGTTGCCCTACGGGAAGCTCAATCCCCTAGGCGCGCCCCCTTGTGGGACCTCTTTCTGGTGTTAGGCGCCCTCAGAAAACCCCCTTTCGAGCCCCTCCGCTCCATTCCCTTTGACCTCTCTCCTTCAAGACCACCTTCCTTCTCTCCCTGGCCTCAGCCAGAAGGCGAAGTGAGATTCATGCCCTCAGCGGGGACCCTCGGGACATCGCCTTTCACAGAGACGGCTCGGTCTCACTTAAGTTCCTACCTGAGTTCCTAGCGAAGAACCAGGAACCGGGCACAGCCTCTCCTTCCCTCCTCCTGATCCGCTCTCTAGCGGATATCTTAGGCAACGAGCGGGGTGGGGACATGGACCTGTGCCCCTCTAGGTGCCTCAGATACTACTGGGAGCGTTCCCGCCCCAGGCGTTCCTCGCAGCGACGCCTTCTTATCTCCATCAACCCCAACAACAAGAAGGACATATCGGCGGGCACTATCTCTAGGTGGCTATCCAATACTATCAGATCTGCCTATGCCCAGGCGTACAAAGACCTCCCAGCCTTGTCACCCCGAGCCCATGAGGTCAGAGCGCTGGCCACGTCCTCAGCGTTCCAGCACTCTGTCCCCGTGCGCCATCTCCTGGAGGCAGCCTACTGGCGTTCGGAGAACCCTTTCATAAACTTTTATTTAAGGGACATCCGCATGACCAGGGCTGATGGTTCTAAAGGGATTTCATTTGTGGCGGCCAATGCAGCCATATCGGTCTACCCCAGGAACCATTAGGGCGCTCGGCCCTCCTCCTATTACTTTAAATTCTGCTATGGTCTGACATGGTATAGTATACGACGCCAAAATGGGGAGTTTGTGTTATACTCCCTGTTTGGCTAAGTATACTTACCATGTCAGACTCTAATGCCCGCTCTACCTTCCCCTCTAGCGCCAAAGTTCCCTGGGGGTTTGCCTTGCGCGCAGGCCTCATTGAATGACGTACAGTACACGAACTTCGGCATCTTCCGTAGGCGGAAGTAGGGTGGGCGTCACGTGACTATCTTATTACTGCATTGGCCACAAAACTTCGGCCTGACGGAGCTGACTGACAGCCGTTTAATGCTATGGTCTGACATGGTAAGTATACTTAGCCAAACAGGGAGTATAACACAAACTCCCCATGTTTTTGAGTAAAATTTCAACATGGACACTGGCAATTTAGCAATTCTAGCAGGAAGTGTTTTTCAAACTCACACTTCGATGAAGAGTTGGGGTTTAATTGTGGCAGAGTGGGAATGGGCTGATGCCGGTGAGGGGGAACTGAGTGACGATCGCAAGACCCTTTGCACTTTAGGGCTCCATGTCTCGTAAACACCCATTAGGCATGTTATTATTTTTTTTTCCATAATGAAAGCGTACATAAAACACATAGTGGTTGGTATCAGCATGTTCTTTATTCATTCCTCTACATTCACTCCGAATTTCATAACTACACAAACAATAGAAAAGAAATTACAGCAGTTTGAAGTAGGCAGGTGTGCAGACTTTTCAGTCACCCCAAAAAGAATATGGCTGCAGGCAGACGTTTCCGCTAATGAATGTGGTTTGCTAAAGGTTAAGACTTTATTTGCGATTCATACTTAAAACCACTCCTGTGCATGTGTTGCTGTGTGGGTTGGTTGTAGACTAATGGAATTGTCACCCCTGTGCATGTGTTGCTGGTGTGTGGATGGTTGTAGACAAACCGAATTGTCACTCCTGTTGCTGGCGTGTGGTTTGTTGTAGACAAACTGAATTGTGTCACAGCTTTCCCTCTCTGCTTTTTCCCCTGTTGTGATCTTTGTGTAGTTTACAGTATGTTTACTTAAGATTTATTTAATTTTAGTGTTATTATTATTTTTTTTTTATGAAAGGTCTTTGCAGAGAAAATGTAAGCCTTTTCGAAAGGGAGTTAATACACTAAGGCTGCCAGCATGTCAAAGATAAAGAAAAGAATGTTAATTTTGTTTCAAAGTGAGGTGACTGCAAGCGGTAAATGATTCAGTTTTTAACAGAAAAATTATCATTAATCTGCCAGTCAAAGCGGACAAACAAATTACAAGACAAAACATGACATGTTTTGTCCTCTTAGGTCTTCAAGCAAGATAACTTTCAGGAAAATGAAAGTGAAAAACAAGCAATCACTTGTCTTCTTGAATTGGGTGCAAGATGTGTGCTGAATGAAAACAAGGCCATTGGGAGGGAAACAGCAAAATACTAAAGATGATAGTAGTAATAATGACAGCAATAATGATTAGGAATGTTAGAAAATAATAAAGAGAAGATTGCTGCCACTTTTGGCAATAATTTGACAATAGTACTTGGAGCTTGACTTTGAGGGAAGGAAGGGAAGGGATGTACAGAAGATAGTGTATGAAATTAAAAGAAAACCTGGTGAAGAAAAGGGAGTGGATAGGTAGCTGAGTAATGAATAGATTGATGTAGCATTTGTAGTGAGTGTAGGAAGAGGGGAAAGGAAGAAAGCTTAACTTATATATGAGGTAAATAGTGGGAGGTATTGTAGTGTGTGTGTGTGGAGGAGGATATAGCAGGCTGGTGGTGTTGTAGTGGTGGATAGGTGCATGCTACTTTTGGATTTTGATGCCGTAAGAGTGGAAAGTTCCAGTCTGGCAGTAAGATAACTGCATGAGGCGAACGTGTTCATGGCAGGCACCAGTTCTGCCGACCAGACAAGGGCCACTGTCGGAGTGGTGTCTTTCCTAGGGCGTTTGTCAAGAAATAGTTGAGAGCTTTGAGTCCATCTGCATGGGGCATACTAGTGTACAGGGAGGTAACATCAGGGGTGAACAAGTATCTGGGTTGAAGCTGATGGTTATTGTTGAGGTCTTCTATGATACTGAGGGCATGAGAACCTGTCTTTTACAGAAAGAGGTAGTTTCTGCACAGTGGGTGGGAGGATGAAGTCCAAATACTGCAAAATGTTTTCTGTGGGACAGTGGCAGGCAGAAACAACAGGCCCACCTGGGTCATTAGCTTTGTGGATTTGGGGTAGCAGGTAAAAACCTGGTTGTTTAGATGGTATTTGAGGAGTAATCTGGCTGTATGGGCAAGTTGGTCAGAGGTGATGAGTTTTTGTAAAGTCTTTGAGATCTTTTTTTTGTTGGGCTGGGAGGGAGGGCTTTTCCAGTTGGATATAGTGGTGATTGTTTGGTAATTGTTTGATGGCTTCCTGAATGTTGAGCTCTCTGCCCCATACGACCACTGCACCACCTTTACCTGCGGGTTTGATGACAATGTCTGTTCTACTTTGTAGGGGCTTCAGTGCTTTGGTCTCTTCTCATGTTGAGTTGAGTTTTCTGACAGGTTGGAATTTTAAAGCTCTGATTTCAGACAAACTTTTACTAATGTAGCTCTCAACTTCATGGCATGTTCCATGGTGGGATGGGGGGGGGGGGGGGGGGTGTGCTCTTTATTGGGGGGTGTTTTGGAAGAAGTGGGAAAAGGATGTCATCATCATCAGGGGAGAACTGGTGTTTGGGGAGGTGGCCAGGCACTGCCATTCATCTCAGTGACCAGAAGAAACATTCACAGTCATGCAGAACTTTGTGTTTGCAGATGGGAGGTTTGACTGAACAAATCGAAGTTCTTTGGAAAGGGCAGCAGTTTCAGCTGCAGAAAGAGGTAGATCTGCTGGAAGACAGGGGACTGAACTGGAAGTGGTTGGAAGATTACTGGTAGAGGCAGGTGGAGGTGATGCTGAGCAGGTCTCACTGCAGGGAGGGATGGCAGTTGAAAAACATCTGTCGGTGTTGGTGGTCTGCTGGAGTGGTGGAATAGATACTCCACACGTAGGTGCTGAAGTGGCTTGAGTAAGCCATTGGGAGGTATGGAGTGGTAGGATTGTTCAGAGTGGAACATGTGGTTACATCAGGAGCTGGGGTAGTGGCAGGAATGGCAGGAGGCATGGGGTGTCCCAAAGGAATAGGGTAGTGACACAGGGGTATGGTGCTGACATGGTTGAGGGGGTGATAGCGGGGAGTCCTAGAGTAGTAGAGTGGCCTGGAGAAGCTGGAACAGAAGCAGGAGCTGGAGTAGTGGTGGAAGTAGCAGAAGGGGTTGCAGCAGGAAATCCTGGGGTAGTCTGGTGTCCATAAGGAGTAGGGGCAATCACACCAGCATCTGTGGCAGAAGTGGTGTTGGGGATGGCTGCAGAGGGTCCTGGAGCAATGGAATGGCTAAGAGTGGCTGAAACAGAAGCTCACGAGGGGCGTTGAGAACTGATCAATGAATTGGAGGGTTTTTTTTGTTTCTTTATCTGAACATGATAGTGAAGTAATGTGTTTAGGCTGGTAACTGTGATTCTGAGATACAGCATAGATACAGGGTCAAGAATGTGTCTGACTTTGTTATCAGTGGAATCCTACAGGAATAATGCAATGGTTGATGCATTGTTCGAGAAATGAAAGATGGCTTGACAAAATGAAAGCTGGCTTCAACAAAAACATCAAGCCATCTTTCATTTCTCGAGCAATTCAACCATTGCATTATTCCTGTAGGATTCAAGCTCAGGCATTCTCCTTCAGATTCAAACAACAAAAATTCTTTGTTCTAAAGCTGATAAAATCTTGCAGACAGACAGCTTCAAGCTCATGTCAACCCACATCCAATCACTATCAACCAAATTCTTCCATGTACAAAACATATTTATTTCCACTGATGAGCTAGGACGCATCCTTGACCCTGTGTCTATGCTGTATTTCAGAATCACAGTTACCAGCCTAAACACACTACTTTCACTATCGTGTTCAGATAAAAGAAAAAAAAAAACCCTCCAATTCTTGATCAACTCTCAACGCCCCTCTCAAGCTTCTGTTTCAGCCACTCTCAGCCATTTCACTGCTCCGGGAACCTCTACTACAGCCATCCCCCACACCACTTCTGCCACAGACGCTGGTGTGATTGCCCCTACTCCTTATGGACACCAGACTACCCCAGGATTTCCTGCTGCAACCCCTCTGCTACTTCCACCACTACTCCAGCTCCTGCTTCTGTTCCAACTTCTCCAGGCCACTCCACTACTCTAGGACTCCCCGCTATCACCCCCTCAACCACGTCTGAACCAAACCCCAATGTAACTACCCCTATTCCTTTTGGACACCCCCAAGCCTCCTAGATTTCCTGCTGCCACCCCTCCTGCCATTCCTGCCTCTACCCCAGCTCCTGATGTAACCACATGTTCCACTCTGAACAATCCTACCACTCCATACCTCCCATGGCTTACTCAAGCCACTTCAGCACCTACGTGTGGAGTATCTATTTCCACACTCCAGCAGACCATGGAAGAGAGTAGCTGGTAACTTTTGGTATGTTGATTTTGTTGGGTTTGGAGTGCACATGTAAGGTCTGAGGTTTTTGTTATGTCTGGAAGTGATCATTGGTTTGGTCTCAAAGGCACGTTTGTGATTTTCTACTATGTGCCAGTTAGACTCCAGGACCTGCAGATGGGGAGTGTGTGTGGATAGAAGAGGAGGCAGGTGGTGGTGGGTCTGTCTGTCTCTTTTGGAGGCTGGGTTTCCAGAGTAGATGCTCTGGATATAGCTGTGATGCGGCTGAGAGCATCATTAATGACGGCACTGGGGTAGCCACGGTTGGTGAAAACATCGGATATTTTGGCTGGTTGTAGAGTGAACTCTTCTTCATTGGAGCAAAGTCCGTGTAGATGGAGTAATTCAGAATATGGAAAACTTTCTTTAGTGGACGGGTGTGGTTGGAAGATGTGTAGTCCAGGTATGAATATGCATTGGTTGGTTTAGAGAGAATGAGGTTTTGAGCAGTCCATCTTTGAGGGAGATGGTGATGTCCAAGAAGTTGACCGACTGTGAAATGATGTAGATCAATTTGATGGATGGATGGAAGGTCTGAGCAAAGCTGAGGAAATTGCTGAGGTCATGTTCCGGCATGGATGTGGCT
The DNA here is from genome assembly GCA_016801955.1 of Conus betulinus. Classification (NCBI taxonomy): domain Eukaryota; kingdom Metazoa; phylum Mollusca; class Gastropoda; order Neogastropoda; family Conidae; genus Conus; species Conus betulinus. The sequence continues at coordinate 241,347 of JADBJO010000364.1, read as the reverse complement.
CCCAGTCCATCATCAATGTATCTTTTGTAGAGCTCTGTGCCTAGCCTGTGTAAGAGGTTAGTAGACGGTGTTCTAGATATCCCATGAAGAGGCAGGCATAGGATGGTCCCATTTTGGTTTTCATAGCAACTCCTGATATGTGAAAAGATATGGCTTTTGAATGCAAAGGTGTTGAGGGTGAAGACTAATTCTGCAAGTCTGCCAGTGCAGCTGTGGGAGGTTGTTGGTTAGGGGGCCGTTTATCAAAAAGAAAGTGAGGGACATCAGTCCATCAGCGCGAGGGATGAAGTGTAAAAGTGAGAGACAGAGAGTGTGAAGAGGAGGCCAGGTTGGAAAGTGGGGTCTGGGTTGTATGAATGATGATGATCATATTGAGAGTGTGGGTTATATCTTTGAGGCATGTGAGGAGGTTTTGTACTATGGATTGGAGGAGTGAGTAAGTACTTTGAAATGTGTTCAGTAGGGCAGTTACCCTCAGAAACGGTGGGTCTGCCAGGTGTGTTGGTTTTGTGTATTCTAGGGAGCAGCAGGTAGGTAGGCTGTTTGGTGTCTATCATCATGAGGGGTGTGGCTGTCTACCTCAAGTTGTTATTTTCTTTATTTCTCGCTTGACTTAGGTCGAGATGAGTTCCTGGTGTTGAGGGAGGGATGATGCTCTGAGTGGTGAAAAGAAATCTGTTTGACAGTCGTCTGTGTGCTTCCTTACTGTCAGACACAGATTTCTGTAAACCATGCAGAGCATCACCTCTCCATCACAACACCAGAAACTCACCACAACCACAGTCAAGCAAGTAATCAAGCGTAACAGCTTACTGAAGATAGCCAAACTCATGACAGACACCAAGCAACCCACCCTCTATCTGCTCCCTAAAATACACAAAACCAACACACCTGGCAGACCTATTGCTTCTGCTTGCAGCTGCCCTACAGAACACATTTCACAGAACTCTGACTCTCTCTACTCAAACCCATAGTACAATGCCTCTCCACATTCCTCAGACATAACTCACACACTCGGTATGATCAGTTCATACAACACAGACCCCACTTTCCAGCCTGGCTTCCTCTTCAAACTCAAAGTTGTCTCACTCTACACTTCCATCCTCACACTGACAGACTGAAGTCCCTCACTTTCTTTTTGATAAAGGGCCCCCTAACCAACAACGCCCTCCCACAGCTACACTGGCAGACTTGCAGAATTAGTCCTCACCCTCAACACTTTGCATTGAAAAGCCATATCTTCTCACATATCAGTGGAGTTGTTGCTATGGGAACCAAAATTGAATCATCCTATGCCTGCCTCTTCATGGGATACCTAGAACACCGTCTACTAACCTCTTACACAGGCCATACACCAGAGCTCTACAAAAGATACACAGATGATGGACTAGAGCCCACATCCATGCCAAAACAAGACTTCAGCAATTTCCTCAGCTTTGCTCAGACCTTCCATCCATCCATAAAATTGACCTACACTATTTTACAGTCAGTCAACTTCCCAGACATCACCACTCAGATGGACTGCTCAAAACCTCAATTCTTTATAAACCAAACAATGCGCATTCATACCTGGACTACACATCTTCCAGCCCACACTGTCCACTAAAGAAAGTCTTCCATATTCTGGATTACTCCATCTACATGGACTTTGCTCCAATGAAGAAGAGTTCACTCTACAACCTGCCAAAATATCCGACACTTTCACCAACCGTGGCTACCCCAGTGCCGTCATTAATGATGCTCTCAGCCGCATCACAGCTATATCCAGAGCATCTACTCTGGAAACCCAGCCTCCAAAAGAGACAGACCGACCCACCCCCACCTGCCTCCTCTTCTGTCCACACACACTCCCCATCTGCAGGTCCTGGAGTCTAACTGGCAACATAGTAAAAAATCACAAACGTGCCTTTGAGACCAAACCAATGATCACTTTCAGACATTACAAAAACCTCAGACCTTACATGTGCACTCCAAACCCAACAAAATCTCCATACGTAAGTTACCAGGTACTCTTCCCTGCTCAAAACCAATTGCAAGATCTGCCCTCTCACCAAACCAGACACCATCCTAAAGGTCCCAACAGCTTGTTCACAGTTAAATGCACATTCTCTTGTCGGAACAGCAACACTGTGTACATTATCCACTGCCACCTGTGTGGTAATAAGATCTATGAAGGTGAGACATCCTGCAAACTTGAGATGCGCATCTCTGAATACCTGGCCGACATCTGCCACCACAACCCAAACCAGACACTCTACATTTCAATCATCCCCAACACAACATCAACCACGTCAAAGTCCAAGCACTCTGGCAATCACAGAGGAGGGTGGAGGTGTTGTTTCTATTGATTCTGTTTTCGTGCGATACAGTGGTATTCTCTCTCTTTTTTTTTTAACAGTAAAAATCAGTCAGATTTATCTTTTTAAGTTACTATCATTATTGTAATCACTTTCAACAAATTACTGTCAACAGACCCAGTGCTGCTGAAAGTGCCCCCCACACTGAAGAAAGATGTGCGCTGGAAGCTGCACATGCTGCAGACGGACAAATAGCATCAACAGTGCCGCCAAGTGAAGGCTGTGCAGGTGCCTGGCCAGGTGACGCTGAGGAATAGAGGAAGCTGCAGGGTATTCCTGAACAAGGATCCAAATGGGTGTTAACACAGACCAGAGACCAAGCTTTCTCCAGCCTCTTTTCTTTTCTTTCTGTTCATCAAATCACATGCAGTGAAACTGGTGAATAAATGTGGATGTATGTACATAACTGCAGTGAGTGAATAGTCTTTTTTCTGGTGTTCTTCTGTGTGTTACTGTGAATTTCCCAGGCACAGTGTGAATCAGTTATAACATGTGCTAAGATAATGAAACCAGATTTGAAGAGCATATTGATCTCTTGATTCAGAGTTCTGTATTTGAAATGAGTTAGAGATGACTTTACATGTTCTCTTTTTAGAGTCAGGTTCCAACACTCTGTATGCATCACACACATCAAAGAAATGCACTAGTTGAACTCTTGACCATAACAGTTCTCTCTCTCTCTCTCTCTCCCTCTCTCAAAATAAGGGGCAGTACTGAGTCACTCTGCCTACTCTGTGAGAAATGGGAATGCATTTCTCATTACTTGTCCCTCTATCAGTCTAGTATACTTTAAAGCCTGTATTTCATGAAAGAAAATTCATTTTTCAAAAACTTTATGTAGAAGTATTAGAAACAAAATGAATGTAAGATTTTATATTTTAAGCTGGTGCACTGGTATTGTTTCACCACCTGGGCCTCATACACATCCAACATAATCACCATGAAGACAATTTCCATCATCGTCACTCCAGTTGTAACATATCAAATTCAGAATGTTGATCACCAAAACTTTGGCAGCACACTGTCTCCATGAAGAAGTTCTATCATCTACAAGCCATAAACACGGGTTAAAAATCACTGCCCAACTAATCAGCATACATTATGCCCATTGATGGGAAGGGAAACAACTCTGAGAACATGCATTTTAAATTTGCCAGAAACCACATGAGGGAGGGTAATGTTGTTTATAGCCCTGCCGACCACAAAGGGCCATATCAAGAGCCACATCGCACGTAAACAATGGTAAGGGAAAATCATCCATTTTTAGCTAACGTCTTGCTTTAACACCTAACCCAAAGCAGATGATTTGTTGGCAACTCTGATCTGGTGAGCCAATTCAGCGCACACACTGCATTGCAACATGCAGATGCCTTTCGCTGATGGCCTGTTTCAGCAGTCACGGTCAAGTAATCACTTAAATCCCATTCAGTCACAGCCACCCTCTTCCTGTGGGGTGGCCGACACACACCAAACAAAGAGCACCTGCACTCAAGTGTTGTATACTTAGAACATTGTTCCAGAGGATATAATGTAGCTACTTAATGACTGCATCAAACACAGTCCCAGGTAATTCTGTCTGTTCAATCGCAATCAGATTGTCATCACACTTCATTTACTTCAACTAGCACTCGGGATGCCGTGAGGATGTGATGAAACAGAAAAGCAGTGGTATCACAAGTGAATTTCTTTTGTTTTATAGTTGTCCCATCCCTTCCATTTGTGTTCTCTACTGATCAGCATGACTATGCCATACAGAATATAATCTTGTGACATGAAAAATATACGATAAAAATTGTATAACATACTATCTGTGTGGTACATATGTACCAATTCAGACAGTTCTCTCAGTGTTGTGTGGTACATATGTACCAATTTAAAAGTCTCGGAGAGTTGTGTGGTACATATCGCCGCCTGGAAATACAACCGCCGTAACTTGAATTTTTTGCATTTTTGAGAATTTTGGTATACTATAAGAGTGGGTACAACGTAGCTAAGTCCCAATCACATTATCCTAAAACTAAGCATGCTGTAAACAAAATACTCAACCATAACTCAGCTCGCAGTATATCTTGTTTTTTCATGTCCTGTAAAATTTGATTTTCAGACTTACAGCAGTTGTATTTCCAGGTGGCGATATGTACCAATTCAAAGCAGTCTCACAGAGCAGCTGACCGCAAACAATCAAATGATCGTAACTGAATCATTAGCGTGCCGAACACGTTATCATGAAGATGACAGGGTTTTCACCAATGCACCAATGACTGATGATGCTGTCACCATCTTATCACTGCATCATACTGCATGTGGAAATAGGTGTTCAAACTCTGCATCAAGTATTGTGCCAGCCACCTTGGTGGAGAAGTAAGCATTGCTGCTGATTTGTGGGTTGGGAACTCGATAGTTTGATACCCACAGACATTTATTTTTGTGGGATTTGTCAGACCCGAAACAAGTCCATACAGTTTCAGCAGGGGGGGGGGGGGGGGGGGGGGGGGGGGTTATACCCATACCACAGCTACTATGGAACCACATTCAAATGTCAATAACTACAAAGCTGCTCATATTTTGCAAAAACTATGTACCCAGTCCTATGACGTTTTGATTTACAACAGTGACAAATGTAAGGACCTGATGGGATTCATGAATACTGGTTTTAAAATAGCAAAGAGCAGGACTGTGTACTCATCATTGACAACACGGTGAGATGAGGAAGTGTGAGGCAGGTATACTGTATTTCTATAGGTCTAGGAAGAAAATCCGTGCATAAGAAGAAACAAACATTAAACATACCAGACAAAGAGTGAACCAAAAGTTACTCTGTGTTAGGTTTCCTTATGGGAGCAAAGTCTACCCCACTTGTTTACTGTTTATTGTTTGCTGTTCCCTGCCTCATTTCATTTCCAACGACCATAATGCCCTTCTCTCTATCACTCTCTCTCCAAACACACACACACACACACAAGAATGAATGCACACACATCGGAATGAACAGTTCTGAAAGCATTGTTTCATAATGTACAAAAATATACATCACATATAAATCACAGAGTGTAACTGTAAGCATTTTTCATCTATGATGGCTGTCCCCTCCCCTTCCCTCACAGCTGTCCACTCTGCTTCCTCGTCCTGGCACCATCCCCTTATTTGTTTATTCCTGGAATCTGATACCACATCAGTCAAAGGATTTGGAAGCCACTTTGTTAACATCAATGTGAAACTTCTTCCCTTCAGCCGGATCAGCCTTGAACCCCAGACCTACACCGCGCTGACCCCTCGCACTAAACGTCAATGCTCGTTCATAATCCGACTCCAGTCGACTGTTCATCTCCTGGGCTGCTTGGTGTGTCAGTGCCCTCTGGCCACCTGTGCTGGAGTCTTCTTGGAGCTTCAGAGATCCAAAGAGGCCTCTCTTTGGGCCCGACACTGCTGGGGAACCGTTCCCAGCCTTTTTGCAGCCGCCTAAAAGTCGGAGGAACTTGTTCTGTCGTTCACTGTTCCCAAACATGTCTGTGCTCCACTGTCCTACTGATGCAGAGATGGTCTTCCCTTGGTCACCAGGGGTCTTCCCTGGGTCAGTTGGGGTCTGGTTATGGTGGTGTGATGATTTTAACTTGTGATTGGCCGTGTTGTTGTCATTATTGGTGTTTTCACTGCCGACTCCCTGATCAGTGTCTCTGGGGGGCTGCTGTGGATTCTCTTTGTCTTTCGACTTTCTTTCCTTCTTCTTCTCTTTGGGTGGTGAATCCGCCATTTCTATTTCACTGCTGTTTTTCTTTGGCAATTTCTGCCTTCTTTTGCTTTTTGCTTTTCTTTTTTTTATGTTTCTTTTCCTCCATGTTCCTCCTCGGAGTACAGCTGTCTGTTTACCATCTCGGCACCGCTGACTGCAGCTGCTGCTGCTTCTGTGCTTTCACTTTTGCATTTCTTTTCTTTCTTCTTCTTGGGTGTAGTTCCATCTGTTACAATCTCAGCACTATTTACTGCAGCTGTAGCTTCCTCCATGTGTTCACTTTTGCCTTTCTTTTCCTTCTTTTTCTTGGGTGTAAAGCTGTCCGTAACTATCTCAGAACTATTTACTGCAGCAGTAGCTTCTTCTACTTGCTCACTTTTGCGTTTCTTTTCCTTCTTTTTCTTGGGTGAAAAGCTGTCCGTTTCCATCTCAGCACTATTTATTACAACTGTAGCTTCTTCTGCCTGGTCACTTTTGCGTTTCTTTTCCTTCTTCTTGGGTGTAGAACCATTGGTTACTATCTCAGTGCCATTTCTTGCAACTGTAGCTTCTTCTATTTGCTCACTTTTGCGTTTCTTTTTCTTTCTTCTTCTTGGGTGTAACACCATCAGAGACTTTCTCAGCACTGTTTTCTGCAACCGTAGCCGCTTCTAGGCACGCACTTTCACCGTTCTGTTTCTCTGAAGAACAGTCAGTGGCAGCATCTTTGGGGTCAGTGTCTAACGACGCTTCCCTTCTGATGGTGCCATCTTCATCTCGTTTGGATTTCTTTTTGTCTTTTTTCTTTTTCTTCTTCACTTGACTAGAATCTGCATGGACATCATCAGTATTTGTTTTTGCTAGGGGTCCTTCAGTTCCAGGAACATGACAAACAGAATCAGCTGTCGACAGTGCCTCCGAAATTGCTTCTTCCACTTTCTTCTTCTTCTTTTCCTTTTACTATGTTCACTGCTGATCGTCTCAACTGTGTGCGTCTCTGTAGAACAGTTCATAACATGCTCTAACCGGCTGCTTTCCTCAGCAACATCCGTTTTATCTCCAAGCTTGTGCTTCTTCACTTTGGGGGGCTTGAGAACTTCCTCGGCCACACCTTCATCAGTAGCTTTCCTTTTCTCATTCTTCTTCTTCCTCTTTGTGTCTGTGCCCTGTTCCTGTGCTGGTGCAGGGTCCTTGGTTGGAGGATCCTCGACGTCCTGGTCGTCTTTCTTGGATTTCTTGTGCTTCTTATGCCCCTTGTTGGGTGTGACCGACACCTCCTCAGTCTGGGAATCCATGTGAGTAACATTGTCTGGAACAGAAAAATAACAGAACCTGGCTGTCATCATGATTTTGACCAGGTTTGTCTGATATTCTGTTAACTGTCACTGTGAACCTTCACACGTTTTAACGCTTCTTACAGGACTAGAGTTTGTGTGTTCATGTGTGTGCCTCAGAGTGCATATGTGCATAAAGATACATATATACAGAACTGCACACAAATGTAAGGCATGTGCTAGTGTGGTGCTAGGGATGTCTGCTAGTGTGTGTATGTGTGTGCCCTGCAAAGTCCACAACAAATTTTTTTCCACAGATCACCTCCGATCAGATCAAAACAATATTTTTCCTTAAAAAAAAAAAAAAAAATTGGGTGGAGAGACCTTCGGCAAACGACAAGCAATCAGTTACAAAGCGGAAGATCATGAATTTGAGTCCCATGTCACATAAGATTTTCATGCCTTAAAAAAAAATGGTCTTGTCCACTTAGCAGTACATGGGTACTTGATCAGCTCTGGAATATTCAGGCAGCAGAAGTAGAGGACGGGGCTCTGTCATGCCTCAGACACTGTAAATCCTTAAAACTTTGCAGCTCTACAGCCACTTGGCAATGGGACTCTAACCTTTCTCTAACCTTTAACCTTACCAAAAATGTGAAACTATGGAAAGCAGATTTGAAAAATAATTGATAAAGCTCCTAAAAAAAACGTAGACAAATGAATCACAAGACAAAACATGACTCGCTTCGAATTCTTAGGTCTTCTTCAGGCAAGATATACAACACTCGGGACAACAAAAATGAACAATTCAACGCCTATCTTGCGCCAAACTGGATGAAGATCAGTGATTGCTTGTTCATTTTCATTGGCCTGAGTGTTGTGCATCTTGCCTGATGATGACCTAAGGGGCTGAAACGCGTCATGCTTTTTCTTGAGATTCGTTTCTCCACATTTTTGGGGCGGAGCTTTATCAACAGTGTTTCAAATTTGTGTAGATCTCCGCCTGCAGTCACCTCACTTTGCAACTAGATCCATGGAAAGCAGGTTCAGACCCTGGCACAGCCAGGTGAGGTGTGGAGCAGGGTAATTTTTTTTCTGTATGCAGACCTTCAAGGAACTGAACCCCTGTAACAGTGTGTGCATTGAACTGAAGAACAGCCAAACAGCACTGAACCACCGATAGCGATGTGGGTACAGAGGGGCAGGTACCCATTAACACTGCTGGTCACAAGGTGGCATAATAACATCGACAGGACAAGTAGATGTAGTACTGTTGTAGCATAATGCTACCCTTTAACAGCATATTATGCAATGCCATAATTCAAACAGTACAACATAATGCACAGTTCAAACACTTTGAAATCTTGTTTAAAAACTTACCCAAAGTCAGAACAATTAAGCTGTGACATGCATATCCATATAAGTACAGAAAGTCACTGCGATATATGGTGCCAAAGTCCAAGATGTCCATCAGATAAAACACTAATTTGGTGCAGCATTGTTGTTGTTGACTTAAAAATTCACTGTTTATTTAAACATTAACTTAATTTTTCTTAACTGAAGTGTACACCAGTTTTCTTCTCTCTCTCTCTCTTCTCAACTATCAACATGAAGTCATCTTGATTTCACATCTTTTTTTCCGTAATGTATGTGTGTCAGTCTGTCAGAGATAGAGAGAGAGTGTGTGTGTGTGTGTGTGTGTGTGTGTGTGGTGTGTGTGTGTGCATGCGCATGCATGCGTGCCCGTGTGTGTGTGCGTGCGAGTGTGTGCATGTTTGTGTACATGTGTATGAGTGTGCGTGTGTGCGTGCCTGCCTGCTTGTGTGCGACTCACTGTGTGTGTGTGTGTGTGTGTGTGCATGCATATGTTTGTGTGTGTGTGTGCGCACGCGTGTGCCTATGTACTCATGCATGCGTGAATGCGGGAGTTTATGTATCCCCGTGATCTTCCTGCTGGTGTCCCAGATACATAAATTACCATTACACAGCATAAATGAGACAGAACACAAATGTATCAGCACCCTCACCAATGACAGTGTGTCCGACCCCAGGGCTGGAATCTTCCACCGTCTGTTGCTTGGTTTTCTGCCCATGATGAAGGGGACTGTTTAATGTCCTGATGATGGGAGGTAAAGAAGGCTTTCACCACCTGAAAAAATAATGCAGTGTGTAGTGTTAGTACAGATTGAAAAAAAAAAAAGTTGACGCACACACATAGCAATCTAAAAATAGAATGCAAAAGCCAAGTAATGTGCCGGACCTACAAAGGCCTAGTAGGTGGCTGAAACATCACTCCAACACTTCACATGCTCCTTGATGACCCTTAAGAATTCTACACTGAGAATCTGGTGACTGCTTAAAAATGATAAAACAGTGGCGTAACTGCCTTGAGCCCCTCATGTTTACGCTGCAGAGGCTAATGCTTTCATTTTTCCTCCTGAATTGTGCCTCATACTTCTGACACACTACCATTCCTTTCCAAGCTGTTTTAAAGATGCACACACACATGTACGCAGGTATGAAAAGTTTGATAGTCTGGTGGGTTTAGGGAGATATTCATGTGCACTTGCACACAGGTTAACACTAGTTTAATGGGACACCCACCAAAGATGAGACCGATGGGAATGACTGTCCCAGAACAGCACAGGTAGAGCACCTTTCGAACACATCTTTTTCTTTCAGCAAAATTGTTAGTCTGTGAATACTATCTCCTTTACCTTGATTGTGAATTAACTTTCATTAAACACAATTGTGTAATTTCATACAACGTCCCCCCCCCCCCCCCCCCCCCCCCCCATCTCATTTCATTATACATTTTAAAGTACACATTTGCTTATTTGGTGTTGCTTGCCTTTGAATTGGTAACTTAGTATACAATAATACAAAGACACTTGTGTGAAATTTCAACAGGCAAAGAACAGATTCTAAATTTCCTTTTATTTTCATGTGTGTTTATTCATTTGTGTTGATCGTTTCAGCTTCCCCTAGACCCAGTATCTCGCTTTACTTACTATAAAGCAGGGATCGCGCTAACGCAGTAATCACGTGTATTTCACGCATTTCACTGACCTGTGTACGCAATTTTTGACTTGCAATGCGTAAGTTGTACCCAAAAAGCCTTGGTCTACAGGCAGTTCACCCAAATAAAGAAATAGGCGTCAGCGTCTGAAGCAGCGACTCTCTCACCTGCCTCACTATGTCCCTGTTTTGTTTTTTTTTGCGTTTTTACGCCCACTGGCAAAGAAGAATCTGGATACTGCGACAGCTAATGATGCGCTGTAGCGGTCATAAAACAGACTATACATAGTGTCGGATGTGCAGGCTGTGACATCACGCATGTCGTCAGTTTAGATGCTGTGAATCTGCCATCATTCTCTCCCGCCATCGCCCCAGTTTATGGAAAACAATAGCAGAGAAAAAGCAGCAATCCCTTTCGTGTTTCTTTTCGCAGAAAAGGCCACTGGAGCAGAGTGTTTCAGAATCATCAACTCCTCCTACCTCAGAAGTCGAACCTTCCACATCTGCAGCAGAAGTGGAACATTCAGGGATTAATCCGATTTCATCTTCGGAGGTGGAAAGATCAGACAGTATTAAAAAGACCTTGTCTGACTTTGACGAGATCGCTTTTTTTTTTTTTTTTCTCAGTTCATGTATCTCTATGACTTTTGTGCAGACGCAAAATCAGGCCAGTCATACACATTTTTTTCAGCTGATCTGTGTATGATGTACGCAACCAACAAAAACCTAGCGCAATCCATGTATTAAGGTTCTACAAATTACTGCAAATTACTACTCTTCTACAAATTATTATGGTAGAACTACTGAAAGTTACTACTCTTCTAAGTTCTTCAATTTATTATGAATGATATTCTACGTTTAAAGAAAAAAACCGGCACTGTAATACATAAGAACCTTTTTTTTTTTTTAAATCTTTGATTCAAAATTTATAAAGTCCTCCCTTGTGTTTACCTTCACACTGTCAGTCAAGAATTTTCACCCCTGCGTTTTCAGATAAAAGTTATTTCAGCATGGGCACTGGTTTAATTGGCAGTTTATTACAGTACACAGACCAACAATCCCCCTAAGTGTAAGAAGTTATAAATGGAGTTTGTGTTCATAACTTGATAACAATACAGGGTCTTGTAATCTCTTCTGGGGATTTCTCCTATACACACACACACACACACACACACACACCGAGTGACACACACACACACCACACCAACACACACCACACACACACACACACACCGAGTGACACACATGCACACACCGAGTGACGCACATACACACACTGAGTGACACACACACACACACACACACACACACACACACACACACACACTCCCCCCCCTCCCAAAACTTTACTTTTGGATGCCCAAAACAATTTTCTTTTGGAGATGGGAAGCACTGTGAAGCGAGAGTTTAAATGTACTTTTCTTCCAAGTTCATAACATCATAGCATTTAGCAAGCACAAAATATGATGTGACCTTTTTTTTCAGATTTCCTTGCAAAACAGTTGAAACTGATTTGTATAATTACTAGACCAGCTGATTTGCATATGAAAAGCATGAAAAACCAAGGTTACTTTTGTTAATGCATGACCAGACTACTGAATCAGAATCCTGATATTTTTGTATCGATAAATGTTGATGTGAAGCTATTCATAATTACACTTAAAAAGATGTCAAATTACTAATACAAAGTAATAGTTTTTGTCTGTGAAGATCAGCCCAATTTCTCTTTATCAAAGTTTTTTATTAATACTAAGCGATTACAAACTTACAATACTCATGCAGATTTGTTACTGTATTGTGGTACAGTATCTGAGTAGCTAGCTAACTTATTCAATAGTAAGTATCCTAAGAGTTTCAACTGAAATTCTATGTAGCGTCTGTAATACAGTGCTCTAGAGATGTCACCAAATCATGATAAGGTAAGGTAATGTTGCCCATAGCCCAGCTGACCGCAAAAGGCCACATCAGGGCTGTCACCACGTTAAAATCAACTCAAGTCATTTAAAAAAAAAAAAAAAAAAAAATCCACACATCTCTCTAAATGACATCTTCTAGGAACGCACCCAGAAACTCCGTTAGAAATCTTTCTTCTGTAAAATCTTAAATCAGATAAAAAAATGTTAATCTCTCTCAAAAACCCAAAGATCACGTCAGGCGGGACATCTCTGAACAGGTGTTTGTGTCTCACATCGTGCAAGTCCCAACACTCTAAAAGAATATGTTTCATTGTGAGTGGCGCATGGCATGGAATGCACCACGGAGCTTCTTCTCTCTTTAAAAGGTATGAATGGGTGAAATACGAATGGCCAGTGTGCAGCCGGCACAAAACTGTTTCTTCTTTATGACCACTAGACTTAGACGAGAGGAACTCCGTAAGTTTGAACGGATCTGAAAGAGTTTGTTATCTGTCTGTCTATTCCAATCCTCCTGCCAGGGGTCTCTGACATAATTGTTAATTTTGGGTTTCAGATCTGAGCAGGGAATATATATGTTGTGCAGTTTCTCTCTTGTGGCATTCTTGGCCAAACAATCAACCATTTCATTCCCACCGTTGCCAACATGACCAGGAACCCAAGCCAGAATAATGTTGTAACCCTCCACTTTCAACTTGTAAAAAGTTCAAAGAAGTGTAAAAGTTCTGGATGCTGAAGGTTGCGGCCAGCTATGGCCTCCAAAGCTGACAGTGAATCTGACAGAACCAGAAAGTTCCTCTTCTTAGATTGTGAGATTATCCTCAGTGCCAGAACCAGAGCTGTAAGTTCAGCAGAGTAAGCAGAAGCATCTGAAGGATGTATTTGAGAAGCAGCACCAGGGCAATAGGCTGCACATGCCATTCCATCTTCAGACTTGGAACCGTAAGTGAAAATTTTCTTATAGGATGGGAATTTTGAACAGAGGTCAGTATACAAAGCCTTGTATGCCCCAAATCATGATAAACTAATGTTCCACGATTACATTCAATCATAAAACTCTTAAAAACTGGCAGCACTGTAACCCCTATTTCATGATAATTGTGAGCAATGAAGCAATCATTGTCCTCATTATTAATTAAGGGAACATATTTCACACAAAACATTTGTATAATTTTCTCACTTCTCTAAGGTCATGTCACCTATGTTCAAATAAACAAATTAAAAACTTCTTCTTAAGTTCATAGCAAAATTAAACAAAAAAAAACATCACAATACTGTGGTATAAAGACAGGGGGGGGGGGAGGGGGGTGGTGGGCATTCTGCCTATTTGATTGTTTTATCACTCAACTAGTTCAGTTACATGAAAGAATTAGCTGCAGTCTACTTCATCATAAAACATCAGTGAATGGGCATGAACTTCATACAAACAAATTACCTATGCTCCCCTGATTTTTTTTTTTGTACAGTACCCTCACTACCTGCCAAACAGTGTCAGTTTTCACCGCAACATGGCTTGTGCCTGAACAGGACAGACAGTGTGTAGAATGCAGTTCAGAATATGCAGAATTTTTTTTAGAATTTTGTTGAAAGATTCTGCATGTTATCACCAACAAATGTCATGTTCATGTTACAAAACAAACAACGACAACACCGTCACCACCACCACCAAGAAGTGCTGCAAACATCTTTAGAGGCTTGTTATTGTTACTATCTCATCACCTTAAACATGGCAAGTAAGCTTCATTCATTTCCTCACTCTATCAGTCTATGCATCCTGTGCAGATATGAACCTCAGACTTCAGCTGTCATCCTTTCATCAGAATCAGGTGCACAATCTACTGGTTTCAGCTGTGGACAATGGTCATTTCGTGCTCTGGGCCAAATGGACATAATATATACTTGGTCTGAGACACGTCAAAGCAGCAGGCAAAAGCCCCTCAACTTCTTAAGCGTTATGCCATGAAATATGACAGTAAACGGATCAAACAACTATTTACGTCCAAATACTTCATGACAAGAACTCGAGCGGGTTTTCATTATTGTCTGTTTGTAATCCATTGCGATGATGCATTACTGACTGAAACTGAAAGTAACACATGCTCTGTAGATGATCATGATCAATCACACTACGATGAAAATCACAATCTATAAACTGTTTCTTGCCAGCTTTGAAAGTAACATCATCACGCAACACAAAGTCCCAGATACATACAAATCAGTCAGTTCAAATGAAAATTTTACCTGATCTTCAGTTCGGCTGTTCCGCTGTCTGTGGGTGTCGTTTCCTCTCCGTGAAGCTGTTTCCACGTGGTCTCCAGATTGTTTGGCCTACAACTTCCGTTTCCGTCATTTCGGATCGCCGAATAACCGGAATCCACTCGAAATACTTCGCTTCAGTTAAGTTTTTGGAGTTGCTAAGCCTCGACGCGCGCGCGCGCGCATGTGTGTAGAGGAGACGGTAGCGGGTTGGTGGTTGTTTGCTTTACATCCCAGTCAAATGAGCAACAATAGTATGTAGTGCGGAGTTTCGTCTATTTGCTCATGAGTTATATCAAAAGAAATGCATTATTTTTTTTATCATACAATTCATGTATTTCCCCCCTGTTCAAGAATTTCATGCTAGTGAAAGACAGACTTTTTGTTTGTTTTTAACGTGCATGGGTCGTGCTTTCCCACTCGGGTGTAATTCTGTTACACTCACACTTTTCTTTTCTGATTATTTGTCTGTAAATCCTAAACTACTACTTTGTCGACGGCATTCCGTGTTTTGCTGAACCGGGGTTTATGAAAAATTGCTTTCGATTAAAATCTATACCAAGACATCGGTCATCTCTAACGTAAGACTTCCCCCCCCCCCCCCCCCCCCCCCCCCCCCCCCCCCTCCATCTTAACTTTTTTCCGCGTTCATCAACAAGTCTTAACGCCCTTCTCCAACAGCGGCAGCTCTCTCTCTCTCTCTCTCTCTCAACGCGCCCTTTTCCAACAGCAGCAGCAGGCAGCTCTCTCTCTCTCTCTCTCTCTCTCTCTCTCTCTCTATATATATATATATAAAGCTGTACGTTGAACGATTCAGTACTGGGGGAAAAACAAGTGCAGACTAAATAATTCTTCCATCATTGCGTTAATAACTTGACAAGGATTTAAAAGAGAAAATAAAGGGTGGGGAAAACCAGAAATTAAGAACAAACAATTAGGGAATTATGTTTTAAATTTACTTTTCACTCGTAGCTTGTGGAATCCATCGTAATCCTTCTTACATAGAGATCCATATACTGCCTACTCCGAGGCCTTTTAGTTCGCTAGATCGCACTCGTTTGGGAGGCACTGTCTCTGTTCCCTTGGCATCAAATGGCGACACACCAGTCTGTAATCTGCGGTGTTCTCACCACCAGGGTTGAAAATAGAATCCAACAGCACCCCAAAGTAGCTAGTCAAGGGTAGAAAAGTTAAAAAAAAAAAAAGAAAATGTGGTATGGAAATAAGCTGCTGAAAATTTTTTTTTTTTTTTTTTTTTAAAGTGTAAATGTAGGGGAAATGTTTTGTCTATGCCTGAGGATCCATTCAAGGACCCAAGGGAGGTCAAAAGATCTCCATGTTCTGAATAATCAAACAAATTAACCGCTGTCCATGTTGAGAATCCCCTTTCCGGAAGTTCAAACACTCTATTTCCCTTTGCAAGCGCATGATTAATGTGCGTGTTTAAATTCCCACTCCTCGTCCAAAATAACCACTTGTCTTTTTCATCAGAAGACTCTCTCTCTCTCTCTCTCTCTCTCTCTCTCTCTCTCTCTCTCTCTCTCTCATAATATGGACTGCACTCGATCCCATGTTATCCATGCTTTACTGTATGATAAGCTGGCGGACGACGCGTATCAAGGGAAATAACTCCTACACTAATCGGAATGAAATGAGGCAGGGAACAGCAAACAATAAACAGTAAATAGTGGGGTAGTCTTTGCTCCCATAAGGAAACCTAACACAGAGTAACTTTTATTCAAGACTGGCACAGCCTTTTAAACTTGAATAAAGTCAGACAAATACAAAGACGAACAATCTAATAGTGGGGGAAAAAACAAGCGCAGGCCAACAACTAAATTGTCTTCATAGTAATGACTTGGCAAAACTTTGAACTTACGGGGGGGGGGGGGGGGGGGGGGGCAGGCAGGAGGTGAAGATGTAAAAAAACTGGGAACATGAAATTAAGAAAATATGAAAACTCTTCACTGGCTGCATAAGGGAACCATCGCAATCCCTTTTAAAGGCAGATATATTTGTATTGCCTGCTCCGAGGCCTTTCGTCCGCTGGGTCGGAAACTCATCAGGGAGACACGGCTGGCTGTATCTGCGCTCCTGGCGTCAAATAGAGACACACCACAGTCCACAATACCGACGTGGTGTTCTCACCACCAAGGGTGCAAAAAAGAATCCAATAGCACCCCCAAAGCAGCCAACGAAGAGTAGTAAAGGAAACCAAATGAAAGGGTGGGGAGGAAAAAAGTTGCTGAAAAACTACAGATATTATGCAGATAGTATAAAATGTAGGGGGTAATCTTTGAGCCTACGCTTGAGGATCCACCCAAGGATGCAAGGGAGATCAGAAGACAAACACAAAGACAGACAGAAACAAACAAATACAAGTAACCTCGATTTAATCAAAACGAAATCGGAAATGAAATGAGGCAGGGAACAGCAAACAATAAACAGTAAATAAGTGGGGTAGTCTTTGCTCCCATAAGGAAACCTAACACAGAGTAACTTTTATTCAAGACTGGCACAGCCTTTTAAACTTGAATAAAGTCAGACTTGTCAGACCTCCGTAAGTTCAAAGTTTTGCCAAGTCATTACTATGAAGACAATTTAGTTGTTGGCCTGCGCTTGTTTTTTCCCCCACTATTAGATTGTTCGTCTTTGTATTTGTCTGACTTTATTCAAGTTTAAAAGGCTGTGCCAGTCTTGAATAAAAGTTACTCTGTGTTAGGTTTCCTTATGGGAGCAAAGACTACCCCACTTATTTACTGTTCCTACACTAAATCGTTGTTAGGAGTAGCGAGATAAAGGATGATGGGAGAAAACGGTTACATGTCTGCCGCATCCGATTGCCTGGTCTCCGCACGGAAGGGACCAACATAACAACAACCAGGCAAATAAGACAGTCTCACGATTAAATTCTCTGTCCTACATCTTAAAGATGAATCCGTTGAACAAGCTACATAACCCCCCCCACACACACACACACACACACACACAACTAGGAACAACGCTTGATAACAATGCTAGTTGGCAAGCTCACGACCTCTCTGTGAAAACAAAAATCACAGAAAGTCGATCAACTCTCTAAAATTCAAACGCTTCCTCGCGTCGACCTTCAGTCACGCAAGCTCTCTGTCCAGTCTCATATTCAGTCAGTCATACATAGACTAAAGGTCTGCTCTATGGGCCTCTGATAGCGCTAACGCCCTCAAACCATTGCTGAGCCTACACACAAGAGCATCCAAATTAGTTCTCCTAAAAAGGTTCAAACATACAAAGGTTCAAATTCTCCCCTCAAGTCTTAGAATAGTAAACAAAAAGGGATTATAATGCACAGGATTGTGTCTGGGAAGGCACCTCAACATTAATTCACAGATTCTCATCTAATTCCCAGGGAGCCTGCCCTTAATCCATATCCCTGTTTCAAGGACAGACCTATTCAAATCCAGTTTAACATATTCCGGCTTCTTTCAATGGAGCTCGCTCCCCGAGTCGATCAAACAACACAAATGCATATCAACTTTCAAACACCATCGCTTCAACCATCTTATGTGCCAATGTTTGTATACTCCGTAATAAACCCACCACCCTCCTTGTCTGTATGAACCCTAACTATTAAGAAAGTGTTTTGTTCCTGAAATGCACATGCTATTCTGTTCAGCAAGTGTATCTCTTTTGTGTGTGTGTGTGTGTGTGTGTGTGTGTGTGTGTGTGTGTGTGTGAGTGAATGAGTGAAAGTGTGCGCATGCGAGTCCGCGCATGCATGCATGCGTGCGTGCGTGCGCGCGCGCGCGCGCGCGCGCGCGCGCGCGCGCGCGTGTGCGCGTGTGTGTGTGTGTGTGTGTGTGTGTGTGTGTGCGTGCGTGCGTGCGCGCGCGCGCGCGTGCGTGCGTGTGTGTGTGTTTCCTATTACCTCCTGCCTTCTGGTCATGATGTTTTTATATGCTTGTATTATGCGACTCTCTCTCTCTCTTTCTCTCTCTCTCTCTGCTATATTCGGCTGGGATGACGATGATTTGTTTATTCATATGACATCCCCCCCCCCCCCCCCCCCCTCTTATGTGACTGGGCCATCATTGTGCATTTTGTTTCCCCACTTTCGCTTCATTTCCGATTTTTCCCTTGTGCTCTATGACTGACTGTCGAATGTTCTCTAAACATGCATAACCATGTGCTCTTCCACGCACCCCCCTCTCGCCTCTCTCTCTGCCCCCTCTCTATCTCTCTCTTCTTTATACTTTCAACCTCTTTTTGTATGCTTCTACATTTATTGCATTGCATGTGACCCTACTCAGGGTGAGGACTGGATGTAAAAAAAAAGTAAAAAAAGAAGCACACCCATGTTTGTCTATTATCCTCGTAAATAAAGAATGTTGTCTTGCAAGTAATCTTCCGTAAGGGGCTAAAGGCCTATATATAAATCTCTCTCTCTCTCTCTCTCTCTGGTTTAAATAAAATTATTTTCCACTTTACAATCACGTAGCTTTACAAAAAATGTGAAAATCTGAACATCAACAAGCTAATGCTTATAGTGTGTTCGAATGTTTATAATTACACATGTGACAAGGAAATGACAGGAGACTATTAAAGTTATTATGCTAAACAAAAGACGCAAAAAAAAAAAAAAACCATACCCACACGTATACAAAATGTAAATATATACATGTACATAAACATACTTTACACATACACATATACATAAACGCTACCATGTACAAAATCAAGGAAAAAAGAAAAGAAAGTCGTAAGCAAAGAGTAAACATTAAGGACTATAAAATGCATGATAATCAACCACTCACACATCATTAACCTTTATATGAAGCGATTTTAGAGAGAGAGAGAGAGAGAGAGAGAGAGAGAGAGAGAGAGAGAGAGAGAGAGAGAGAGAGAGAGAGTTCTGCTCTAAGATTTTTATCATAAACATATGTATCTTTACTTCATGCGAAGTTTTGCAACATGTTCTTCAAAAACGTTTAGACTGTTTAATAAAACGATGAACAGTTTTGAACACAGCTGCGTTATCTTCACTTCGGACGGATTGCTTACCGCGGAGGAGAATACTAACTTCGAGTAGATTGGGTGCAAGGGTGGAAATCGTCTCTCTCTCTCTCTCTCTCTCTCTCTCTCTCTCTCTCTCTCGTTTGTTTAGTATGTCGACGATGTCAGTACAATGAGTCACCTGTTCTCAAGTCAGGTAAAACAGAATTCTGTATGCACGTTCAGACAGAAAAAGCAACAGGTGATGTACAGGCCACATGCCACAATCAGGACTTTGCGCAAAAACACTTCATAATCCATGTAAGC
>JADBJO010000364.1:209022-216522 GCA_016801955.1 Conus betulinus | reverse complement strand
AGTACAATTTTATTTAACCCAGGGTAACGAGATAAGCATGCAACTACTGTTTTCCCCCACCCAGCCCTGGGGCCAAGGAGAAACAAACAACAAACAAAACAAAACAAAAAACAAACCCAGAGCTAACCAGAAACAAGAGCAACCTTCAAATAACAAACACTCGCTATGTTCATCAGGTAGTAGAAGCTGAAATCCCCACAACTGACGAGCGAGTCGCATATACATAGTTGTAATAAAAGATCATGAATATTGGTTGGGTGGGGTGGGGTGGGGGTGGGTGGGGGGGGGGGGGGGGGGAGATAGAGGAAATGGAGAGGGAGGGCTAATCGCAGGAAGGAGAAAAGGGGTGAAAGGTGAGAAGTGCGGATTGGTAGAGGGAGAGATTCGAAACTAACATAGATACACGCATGCGCGCACACACACTCACGTACACACACACACGCACGCACGCATGCACACGACGCACGCATGCACGACACACGCGCACGCACGCGCACACACACGCACATTCGCATGCGCGCTTGCTTACACACACACACACACACACACACACACACACACACACACACACTCACACACACACACACACAGGGGCACACCATTGTGCTGCAGACTGTAGACACAACTTCATGGTATTGTGCAGCAGACTGCAGACAACTTCATGGCATTGTGCAGCAGACTGCAGACAACTTCATGGCATTGTCCAACAGACTGCAGACAACTTCATGGCATTGTGCAACAGACTGCAGACAACTTCATGGCATTGTACAACAGACTGCAGACAACTTCATGGTACTGTGCAGCAGACTGCAGACAACTTTATGGTATTGTGCAGCAGACTGCAGACAACTTCATGGCATTGTGCAGCAGCCTGCAGACAACTTCATGGCATCATACTGCAGACTGCAGACACTTCATGGCATTGTGCAGCAGACTGCAGACAACTTTATGGCATTGTGCAGCAGACTGCAGACAACTTTATGGTATTGTGCAGCAGACTGCAGACAACTTCATGGCATTGTGCAACAGACTGCAGACAACTTTATGGTATTGTGCAGCAGACTGCAGACAACTTCATGGCATTGTGCAACAGACTGCAGACAACTTCATAGCATTGTGCAACAGACCTCAGACAACTTCATAACATTGTGCAACAGACCGCAGACAACTTCATGGCATCGTGCAACAGACTGCAGACTCTACGCGCGCGCGCGCGCACACACACACACACACACACGTACACTGACTTTTTGTATAGCACACCACAGTAATCTCTCTAGCACATAATCATAAACAATGTCTAGCGTGCGTTTGAAAGTTGGTCGCGAGAGGAAGTGAGTCATACGCACCATCCAACGAGGCAGAAAAAGGGATCCTTTTCACGCTAATGTGTGTTTATGTTTTGTGTCCATTCTAGCTTAACATACGCTCTAAAAGCTCTGTTTGGGTGGTGGGTTTCTGAAGTGAATAACGTCTCTCTCTCTCTCTCTCTCCTCTCTCTTTCATCGTTCTCTATTTTTGCCTCCGTCTTTTGTCTTTCTCGTTCCCGACTCTTTCTCTCTCCTCCTCCCCCTCCCCCTCCCTCCCCCCCAGCCCTAATCCCCCACCCACTCCCCCATTCCCAAACCCCTTTTATTTGTTTGTCAATTTCCTTTTTATTCATTTCTTTTTCATTCTTACATTTTCATATACAGCTAGCAGTTGTTTCAAGATTAGCTGCGTCTGAGTTGTTGTTGTTGTTGATTTCTGAGTTGTTCTGTTTTTCCCCTTCACCCCTCGGTGCAAGTTAAGAGAATCTACCCTAGGGTCTGACCTTAACTGGTCACAATCGGCGACTGACCACCGCCTCCTCCCTCCCTCCCCCTCCTCCCACTTCTTTTCCACACACACACACACACACACACACACACACACACATACACTTGTAACTTCTGTGTAAACACCAGTTTCACCCCTTTGCTGACAAAACTATCTACAGTTTGCTGTGCACTGTCTGTGGTGGAAGATTCTCTTTATTTCAGTGCTCACTTGATTCACACTGCTCCTTTGTATGCAGTTTATAGCACACTGTCTGTTGCTGTCTTTCCTACCCCGCTTCTCCACCTTCCACTCTCTTTCCCCTCCCTCTGACCCCCCCTCCCTCCCCCCCTGACCCTCCCGCCAACCCCTTCTCTATCCCTTTCTCAACCCCCCTCTCCTTCCCTTCCCCCCTCCCCTGACACACATGCACACAAATCTCGCATCCCATCACATCCCCCATCGCCCCCCCCCCCCCCCCCCCCCCCCCCCCCCCCCCCCCCCCCCCCACACCACACGCGCCACATACATCTCTGGTTTACGAGATCCAGCACATTTCTTTCCCAATTTCCATTCACACCCCCCCCACCCCAGCCAATTCTCTCTCCCTCTCTCTCTCTCTCTCCCCCCCCCCCCCCCCCCCCCCCCCCCCCTGCTCCCTGCTCCTGTTTTTCCCTAACTGTCCTCACTTTCCCACCACTATTTTTTCCCCTTACTTTTCTTTTCTTTTCTTTCTATTTTTTATGCTGTCATCTTTATGTTCACTCTGATCTGCGGACCATTAGAGTCAAGACATATCGGTCAACTAAAAGTTTCTGGGACGCACAACGAGGTCTTTGGGTCATAGACTCTTCAAAGCGTGGTCTTCTTTACAAACAGGTTTTGCTTCATATTGTGACCCATTACTTTCATAAGTCGCTCATTAAGTCTTATTCCATTTCCACCCCCACCCCCTCCCTGTCCTGCCCTGCCTTCCCGTCTCTGTCTGTCTGTCTGTCTCTCTGATAGTGTGAATACTCACTGTTTTGTTATGATCAGTTCTATACTGTGTTATAGTGATAATGTGCTATTATTCCTAGTCACTGAAGTGACAAGAGCCAGATGAAAAAAAAAAGCATCATCTTGCTTATCTGTTACCATAAGGAATAAAGACCATTAATCTCTCTCTCTCTCTCTCTCTCTCTCTCTCTCTCTCTCTCTCTCTCTCTCGTTGACTCTCACGTAAATATATCAATAAGTAAAAGGATAAATTACAGAATGAATGAATTAATTAGGTAAGTGAATAAGATATATAAAAAAAAGTAACCTAATGCTAAGGGTAGAGCGGAGAACACACACACACACACACACACACACACACACACACACACACACACACACACACACACAGATTTTTCGTGCATTCTCGACATCTGTCGCTTTTAATGTCAGAGGGAGACTATTTGTCTAAATCACACTTGTGTGTTTTGTATGAGTATCAAATAAGCATTACTTTTCACATTGTGTGTGTGTGTGTGTGTGTGTGTGTGTGTGTGTGTGTGTGTGTGTGTGTGTGTGTGTGTGTGTGTATTGTATCCTGGCTTGCCTTTTTCTACTTTAGTTTTCTACAGTTCCTAATACTGTCTGCCTTTGACATCATCATAAAGAAGAAGAAAATTCACCGCACCAGGAGTGCTCCAAGAAGACAGTTGGAAAGCAAAGCTATGCGTCAAAGCAACATGTTGAGACATTTTTTTCTTTTTACCACAGTTTTCAGTTTCAGTTTCATCAACGAGGCGTCACTGCGTGCGGACCAGTCCATATACGCTACACCACATCCGCTAAGTTTTGAGACCACACTGCGCATGATTTTAAGCTGATGGATAAATGAGTTAACATCTAAGATGAGAGAACTGAAGAAGAGGGTCTCGTGGCTACGACTTTTAAAGAGCATCGGTCAAAAAAATGGAGAAAGAAAAGGGCAAAGACTTGATCGAACAATCGTTTGAAGACCGCGAGAAAACTCTCAGACAACAACAACTCAAAGAAAGGTGGTTTAGATTAGACTGCAATGACTTGACCAAACGGAAGCAAATCACGATGTCCCACCTGATGTGATCTTTGAATTTCTGCGGGAGATTAACATTTTTCATCTGATCTAATATTTTGCAGGAGGAGAGATCTTTTAGCACAATTTCCGTTTTCTTGCTTTTTTCTCTTTTTGTTTTAACGAGTTGTGTGAATGTTTTTTGTTTTCCTCTCTCTTTTTCTTTTCTTAAATGACTTGTGAGTTAACTTCAACGCGGTGACAGCCTTAATATGGCCCTTTGCGGTCGGCCGGGCTTTAAGCAACATTACCATTACCAAGTCAACTTTTACTCAGGGCAAATGACGACAGCTGGTTCAACATCAGAAGAAGCAGACATCATGAAAAGACCGATTTTACATATTCCTGAGAACTCTAAGATATAAACAGCGCCAAGGAGAAAGTCCACGATTTGCCAAATGAAGATGACTTTACAACACTCGGTTGAAAAAAAAAGTCGTAGCAGCAGGGAAGTCGCTAAAACAAAAAACAAACAAACAAACAAAAAACCCGGTAAGGCTGCAGACATTGACAACATTCCTGCAGACCTCTTGAAACACGGCACGGAGACAGCTTACCAATCCTCAAGCTGCTGCCACCTGCAACAAACAATCTGACACGGCACTGATCGCTTGCAGCCCAACGCTATGGACCCAATCCACCAATCGTCACCCCTTATCAAGAAAGGAAATCCACCACCACTGCCAGAAACTACGGCACTATCAGTTTGATCAGCCATCAAAGTCATCATGGTCAAAATGATTATTCTGAGTGGCTGACCGACGTGACGCGGGTATACTGATTGCTGAAGAACGGGGGGCTCGATTCCTTCAAAGACAGAAGGAGGGCCGTCAAATAGATGGTTCACTTTCGTACACTCTTTCAAAACACACCACGAACACTACAGGGAGTTCTACCATGTCTTCATGGACTTCAGGAAGGCGTTTGACAATGGTCTGATTGGACGCGCGATGAGCCATGATGAAGAATAGCGCGCCCGCTCACGCACGAACACACACACACACACACACACACACACACACACACGTACGCACGCACACATACATACACTCACACTCACGCACACGCACACGCACACACACACACACACACACACACTCTCTCTCTCTCTCTCTCTCTCTCTCTCTCTCTCACTCTCACACTCTCCCTCTCTCTCTCTCTCTCTCTCTCTCTCTCTCTCTCCTCTCGCATGCAGATACGAACACAGCCATCGGCGCCCAATCCCTTCACGCACACGCATGCATGAACACACCCATACATATCCCGTGGAGAACAAGCTGCGCGTGGTTCAGACCAGATACCGGACGCGCGGCCATCTTGTTTGTAAAGCGACTCAACACTAGTCTTCACATGACGTCGGAAATTTGAAAAAAATTCTATTCGAAAACAGGACATCAAAACATTGAAATTAGGACAGAAACATGAGCACGCTACCCGACTTTGGAAACCGCAGGTAGAGATCCCTCTGTGGCGAATAAAAAAAAATCATGTATTTTTTTCCTACTATTAGACAGCAAAGTTTCGTACGCGTCAACAATGTTGTTTAGTCTTGCGCAATCCCCAAGTCGGCTAACCAACACGCAGCGAGTATAGTGAATCTTGGGGGAACAGAATCAGATTACTGCAGGCTTTGAGAGAGACTGGAAGGAAGGGGGTGGGGTGGGGGGGTGGTGGTGGGGGTTGAGACATGTCTAAAAACAGAAAAAATGCTGTTTCTACTATCCTCTAACCCCTCTCCTTTCTCCCCCTTCTGTGTATAGCCACTATTAATACCATAACAACCATCGTCATATTAACACCGGACGTGATAGTAATCCTCACTTTTAGTATTCATTTTTTTTTATCATTATCACTATCATTACTATTATTACCATTGCCGTCATTATCATTATCTTTTGTCGCCATCATTATTATTTTAATTCCCATGGTCCCCTTCCCAACGGCCTCGTTTTCATTCAAACACCTATCTTGCGCCGAATATGAGATCAGTGATTGCTCGTTGTTCAGGTTTCATTGTCCTGAATGTTGTTCGTTTTATCTGAAGAAGTCCTAAGAGGTCGAAACGCGTCGTGCTTTGTCTTGTTATCTGTTTGTCCATAGTGTCTTACGGAATCTCTAACAATTCTTGTGAAGATATGTCTAAACATTGCTTGCGTCGATGTTAGTGCCTGCAGAACTGACATGCGTCAGACCAGGCGTGGCGAGGTTTTTTAGGTCAGCCAGAGAACCTAAATTGTTACAAGTCAAACCTGAAATAAAGCGATATTTACAAACGGCATGCTTCATTGATCAAGAAGAAGGAGAGGGGGGCGGGGGAGAGGGGAAGGAACGGAGAATATGCACAGGACAGTTATACGTGCCTGTTTGAATCATTGCAGCTTCGTTGCCGAGTATGGCACCAAGCGATCAAAGATGAGGGAACGATTTACTGGCTAATACATCATCACAGTCACGCTTGGCACAGATAGGTATACGCCAATATAAATAAAAAGACACATCCGCTCACACATTCGGCGCCAAGGCGACTTTACAAAGAAGAGAGAGAGAGAGAGAGAGAGAGAGAGAGAGAGAGAGAGAGAGAGAGACAGACAGACAGACAGACAAACAGACAGAGACCGAGAGAGACAGAGTGAGAGAAAAATGAGGGTGCCTTTTAGACACAGACAGACGTGCGAAAATTTGAACTGAAACAGTGTTTTGGACAACAGTCGATGGGGAACACCACACACACACACACACACAAACGCACAACAAACGCACACACGCACGTACGCATACTCGTGCGCGCGCGCACACACACATACACACACCAAGCATGTGCACACTAATGGATGCACATATGCAAGTACACATACAAGCACACTTATTGAGAAATGGGAGTGCGCACACACACACACACACACACATCCATACATCCATACTAGTGCAAGAACAAAGGCAGACACACAAAACACACCAAACTGACACATAGAAATAGGTACAAGAGAGAGAGAGAGAGAGAGAGAGAGAGAGAGAGAGAGAGAGAGAGAGAGAGAGAGAAGGGGGGGGGGGGGGGGGGGTCTGGAGAGAAGAAGAAGAAGAAGAAGAAGAAGAAGAAGACGAGGAAAAAGCTGTCTTCTCCTCATTCCTCCACTCTGTTCTCTGCTGTTCCATTCTAATTATTATTATCATACACATACTAATTATCGTACAAATCATGCCCTACCGTGAGTCGCCCGTCTACACTTCTAAAACGCCAGTCGGTTTTCACGCATGGTGCGAGCGCGTCGTCTCTCTCTCTCTCTCTCTCCCTCCCCCCCCCCGTGTGTGTGTGTGTGTGTGTGTGTGTGTGTGTGTGTGTGTGTGTGTGTGTGTGTGTGTGTGTGTGCGTGCAGGTGTGTATAGGTGTGTGTGTGTGTGTGTGTGTGTGTGTGTGTGTGTGTGTGTGTGTGTGTGTGGTATGTGTGTGTGTGTGTGTGTGTGTGTGTGTGTGTGTGTGTGTGTGTGTGTGTGTGTGTACGTGTGTGTGTGTGCGCGCGCGCGCGCGCGCGCGTTTTGCGGTGTGTTTGCTCCTGATAAACGGATCCCAATCACCATTAGTCCTAAAATGGCGATATTCTGCTATTCAACTCAAGTTG
>JADBJO010000364.1:199022-206522 GCA_016801955.1 Conus betulinus | reverse complement strand
TTTGTCTCGCGATTCGTTTGTCTATACGTTCTTTTTGGCGGTGCTTGATCAATAACTTTTCAAATCTGTTTAGGTTTCCGCCTGCAGTCGCCCCACTCTGCTGCAACTGGATCTGGCTTTTTTTTCCATAAAGGTACATAGATGTGCGAGAACTGGCGCAACAGACCAGGCACAGTACACATACAGCCTGTGATTGTAATACCCTGCTTCAAACCAGTTCTACAGTAATCACCCCCACCCCGCTGTTTTTCTCTGGGGGGTTTTTTTTTCTTGAAAAGAAAATGGCATAATATTGCCAAAAAAGTGTGGTTTTCATTTTGCATTTTGAAAGCAAATGATTAAAAAACTGCAACAAATCAGACAGAATGGGAAAAAAAAGAAAAAGCAAGTGCAAGCTTATCAAAGGCACTGACTCAAGGATTTGCAAATACACACCAGAACTAGTTAATCATTGAAAAAAAAAAGGTGTTCACCTGGAGTATTGTAGTATTGCCCGCCTCCCCCCCCCCCCATGCCCCCCCGCCCCCCCCCCCCCGCCCAAACCCCCCCCCCCCTGCCCCCCCCCCCCCCCCCCGTGCCAACCGAGCCCCGTGCCTGCCCCCCCCCCCCCCCCCCCCCCCCCCCCCAACCCAGGTTTTGTGGTATTACATAGAAGTTCGCGGCTGCAATACAAATGCAATGCTAAGTTGCGATCATCAGACATAAGAGATAATGTTGCTTATAGTCCAGCCGACCGCAAAGGGCCATATCAGGGCTGCTACCACGTAAAATCAGCTAACAAGTCCCCCCCCCCCCCCCCCCCCCCCCCCCCCCCCCCCCCCCAAAAAAAAAACCCCTTCCCAAAGCCCCCCGCACACCAACCCACCCACACAGCTCTTTAAAATACGTCTTCTAAACAAACACACACGCACACAGACACACACACACACGCACGCACGCACACCCCACACACAAACACACACAAATCCACAAAGAGAGAGAGTTAGACAGAAGAGAGACAGACAGACAGACAGACAGACAGACAGACAGAGACACACAGACAGAGAGATATAGGGGAGGGAAGGGGGGTGAGGGGAAGGGTTGGGGTGTCTGGATCAATGGACCAAACTCTAAGTGACACAATGTGGGTTCACTAGGTCACACCAAGGTTCCATGTCTGGAGAAATCAAAACTGGGCTGCGCAGTTCGAAAATAACATACAACAACAAACAACAACACCACACACACACACACACACACGCACGCACGCACGCACACACACACACACACACACCACACACACACACACACACACACACAAACAAAACACACACACACACACACACACACACACACACACACACACACCACACCAGCTAAACGCGACAGGCTGTTGGCATTGCAATTTCCCCTGAAAATGATCGCCCTGTAGGAGAAATGAGAAAAAAAGTGATACCCCCCCCCCCCCCCCCCACCCCGCCCCCCCCCCCAAAAAAAAAAAAAAAGGAAGTGGAGTGTGTGTGTGTGTGTGTGTGTGTGGGGGGGGGGGGGGGGTGGGGTGGTGGCGAAGTCAACTTGCAGAGGAGCGAAGTGTCATTGCCGGGAATGAGTGTAAGCCCCCAGTTTGTCGGGGGAAAAAAAAGAACAAAAACAGTGACTCAATAAGAGCGACGCCACCCAACATCCACATCCCTCCCACACTGCAAAACACTTCAGGTCTGAAGTGGAAATATACACGTGAGACAACCATGGGGACTCCAAGGCCACCACACCCTAGGTCTGCCCTACATGTTTGACTCTACACTTCATCCATCAGGTCTGCCCTACATGTTTGACTCTACACTTCATCCGTCAGGACCGTCCTACATGTTTGACTCTACACTTCATCCGTCAGGACCGTCCTACATGTTTGACTCTACACTTCATCCGTCAGGACCGTCCTACATGTTTGACTCTACACTTCATCCGTCAGGACGTCCTACATGTTTGAACTCTACACTTCATCCGTCAGGACTGTCCTACATGTTTGACTCTACACTTCATCCGTCAGGACCGTCCTACATGTTTGACTCTACACTTCATCTATCAGGTCTGCCCTACATGTTTGACTCTACACTTCATCCGTCAGGTCTGTCCTACATGTTTGACTCTACACTTCATCCGTCAGGTCTGCCCTACATGTTTGACTCTACACTTCATCCGTCAGGACCTGTCCTACATGTTTGACTCTACACACTCATCCGTCAGGACTGCCCTACATGTTTGACTCTACACTTCATCCGTCAGGACTGCCCTACATGTTTGAATCTACACTTCATCCGTCAGGACTGCCCTACATGTTTGACTCTACACTTCATCCGTCAGGACTGTCCTACATGACTGACTCTACACTTCATCCGTCAGGACTGCCCTACATGTTTGACTCTACACTTCATCCGTCCGGACTGTCCTACATGTTTGACTCTACACTTCATCCGTCAGGACCGTCCTACATGTTTGACTCTACACTTCATCCGTCAGGTCTGCCCTACATGTTTGACTCTACACTTCATCCGTCAGGTCTCCCCTACATGTTTGACTCTACACTTCATCCGTCAGGACCGTCCTACATGTTTGACTCTACACTTCATCCGTCAGGACCGTCCTACATGTTTGACTCTACACTTCATCCGTCAGGACCGTCCTACATGTTTGACTCTACACTTCATCCGTCAGGACTGTCCTACATGTTTGACTCTACACTCATCCGTCAGGTCTGTCCTACATGTTTTACTCTACACTTCATCCGTCAGGACTGTCCTACATGTTTGACTCTACACTTCATCCGTCAGGACTGTCCTACATGTTTGACTCTACACTTCATCCGTCAGGTCTCCCCTACATGTTTGACTCTACACTTCATCCGTCAGGACCGTCCTACATGTTTGACTCTAAACTTCATCCGTCAGGTCTGTCCTACATGTTTGACTCTACACTTCATCCGTCAGGACCGCCCTACATGTTTGACTCTACACTTCATCCGTCAGGTCCTACTGTCCTACATGTTTGTTTGACTCTACACTTCATCTATCAGGTCTGCCCTACATGTTTTGACTCTACACTTCATCCGTCAGGACCGTCCTACATGTTTTGACTCTACACTTCATCCGTCAGGACCGTCCTACATGTTTGACTCTACACTTCATCCGTCAGGACCGTCCTACATGTTTGACTCTACACTTCATCCGTCAGGACCGTCCTACATGTTTGACTCTACACTTCATCCGTCAGGTCTGCCCTACATGTTTGACTCTTACTCTACACTTCATCCGTCAGGACTGTCCTACATGTTTGACTCTACACTTCATCCGTCAGGACTGTCCTACTTGTTTGACTCTACACTTCATCCGTCAGGACCGCCCTACATGTTTGACTCTACACTTCATCCGTCAGGACTGTCCTACATGTTTGACTCTACACTTCATCTCTCAGGTCTGCCCTACATGTTTGACTCTACACTTCATCCGTCAGGACCGTCCTACATGTTTTGACTCTACACTTCATCCGTCAGGACCGTCCTACATGTTTGACTCTACACTTCATCCGTCAGGACCGTCCTACATGTTTGACTCTACACTTCATCCGTCAGGACCGTCCTACATGTTTGACTCTACACTTCATCCGTCAGGTCTGCCCTACATGTTTGACTCTACACTTCATCCGTCAGGACTGTCCTACTTGTTTGACTCTACACTTCATCTATCAGGACTGTCCTACATGTTTGACTCTACACTTCATCCGTCCGTCAGGACCGTCCTACATGTTTGACTCTACACTTCATCCCGTCAGGACTGTCCTACATGTTTGACTCTACACTTCATCCGTCAGGACCGTCCTACATGTTTGACTCTACACTTCATCCGTCAGGACTGTCCTACATGTTTGACTCTACACTTCATCCGTCAGGTCTGCCCTACATGTTTGACTCTACACTTCATCCCGTCAGGACTGTCCTACTTGTTTGACTCTACACTTCATCTATCAGGACTGTCCTACATGGTTTCGAATCCCATCAGAAGTCATGTGGGTTTTTCTGCCCCGACCGGCTCCTACCCAGAGTTGAGTTTGCTGCGGACTCAGTTGGGAAGACTGGGACCACACAGTCGAGTTTCATCCACTTAATGGATGCGTTTCTGAGTGTTGCTCAAATTTCCTGACCAACACTGCAGGTGTCCTGTATCTCTCGGGCCTGGTTGACGCCGGGATATATTATGAAAGGAAGCGTAGAGTACAGCCCTGTCATGTAGTCTCAGACCGAAATGGAAAATCCGTAGCATCATCTTAATCATCCTCATTCTCATCGATCAGCATTAAAAAAAAAAGTCTCAAATTCTGTGGCCCTTCATGCCCTGCTCTCATGGTGACCTCAGTTTCGATGTCCTCTCCACGTCTGTGGCCTTGGTTTGGTTCCGTCGGGGTCACCGGTATCGGCGAGTCCATGGGGGGGCTGTCGTTGGACGGACGTGTTGGCGCCCTCCGGAGGGAGAGCTCACTCACGCCGGCTCCGCGACTAAGCAATTATTGTCGTCAGTAGGGGGCTTAGTAGGTGGTGTCCTGCGTATGTTAGATCAGAACAGGCGCCACTGAACACCACTGAAGTGACTCGGCAGCAGTGCAGTGTCTCCTCCGGGGAAAAAAAAAAAAAAAAAAAAGAAAAAAAAAGTTACACGGCCTGAATCAATTTGGGATAAACTCGCTTAGTTAAGTGGCTGGACTTAATTTTCGATGAATTCCATTTAGCTTCAACAATACTTCCTTACTACCAGGAAAACAATTTGCAGAAAGGTATACAGGATACAACAGGAATGACTTAGTCCTCTGAATTCCCTGGGGAACATAGGGCCGCACCACACTCTTCCAGCGGACACGATTTCGGGAAATCCTCTTCAGCTCGGCCCACGTCATTCCGCCGGCCTTCACTTCTGCGTCGGTACTCCTTCGCCATGTCTGCCTTGGTCTTCCCACTTTTCCCTCTTGCCCTGAGGGTTCCCTGGCCCTCCAGGTTGGGGGTTTTGAATTGGGCTAACAACCCGGTCCTAGAAAACAAACTTTGTTACAGAAACCGCAATGACATTCTCAATACAACAGGAAATGGACAAGATATTGAATCTGGATGGTTAGGGCATTCCATGTTAAATGGAATTCAATTCCTGTATCTTGTTTTGTCGCAGTCTCTGCAAAGACGTTCATCGCGGGCAAGCCCAAGTCTTCTTACGAGTTCAATCATCAGTTATGGCTGCTGCATCGACACTGCATGTATAGATCAGATCACTAACAAATATACTTTTCTCGTTTGAAACCAGAATTACGATTTGTATGAAACGGACATTTGGACTCGAGTTCAAAACTTCAAGCCATGAATCGTAAATTATTACCCGGCTGGACCAATGAATGTCTCTGCAATGTTTCAGCATTGGAATATTTTTGTGCATTTTTTGTCACGAAACAAAATACACAGCTTCAAAGCAGACTTGAAAATTGATGCGCCGCCAAACCTCAGCAGGGCATCATTGATCCACATTATCATCACCCTCATTATCATTATTATTACTATCATTGTTATTGTTAATATTATTTTAACACCCCATTACCTCCCTTTGCAGCAGCCTCGTTTCCATTTCCACCCCCATTTTGCGTCCAATTTGAGGAGGTAAGTGACGTTTGTTCGTGCTTCGTTTTCCTGGTCTTGAATGTTATCCGTATCGCCTTAAAAAGACCAAAGAGGTCGAAACATGTCGTGTTTCTTCTGCAGTTTGTTTCTTTCGTTTGATGGCTTAGTTATATATCTTTTAAGTTTTGATTGAATTTCTGCCTGCAGTCGCCTCAGTCGAAGCCACTTAAAGATTAAGTCGGATGAAACGAATTCCGGACATAACGAAGCGAAAAGGCTGGTCCTGGCAAAAATCCTTCACATGACTAAAAATACGTCAGATGTAACAAAGTCGGATGTAATGAAACGAAATGGTTTCGCGGTCCCCAGTGTGCGATCACGCAGGTTATATAACAAAGCAGCCGCCCACAGAGAATCCTAATGTTCGGTCCAATGAAGAGTTCAAGCTGGATATAACGAAACAGTTGCTTTTGTGTTCTGGAACCATTTCTCGGAAATGGTTGGTTAGTTCATTGCGATGTACACTGAACTCTTCATCAGCAACACCCATCTTCCCGCAGGCAGACAAGTTCAAGAACATGTGGATGCACCCCCGCCTCAACAATGGCACATGCTTGACTATGTAATTGTTCAGAGGGCCAGACGTGATGTCCTCATTGCACGCTGCATCCTCAAACAACGGCACATGCTTGACTATGTGATTGTTCAGAGGGCCAGACGTGATGTCCTCATTGCACGCTGCATCCTCAAACAACGGCACATGCTTGACTATGTGATTGTTCAGAGGGCCAGACGTGATGTCCTCATTGCACGCTGCATCCTCAAACAACGGCACATGCTTGACTATGTGATTGTTCAGAGGGCCAGACGTGATGTCCTCATTGCACGCTGCATCCTCAAACAATGGCACATGCTTGACTATGTGATTGTTCAGAGGGCCAGACGCGATGTCCTCATTGCACGCTGCATGAGAGGAGTTGCCCGGAAAAAGCTCATCTCACTGATCGTGTCATTCCATGATGGCATGCATGCCAGGGGGCAAGAAAAACAGCGATACCTGTGACCCATTCCCAGTGAAAAACGGAGTGAAACAGTGATGCGTTTTGGTTCCATCCTCTTTTCCATCCTGTGTACTGCGATGCTGATTGATGCATCCCGGGACTGTGACAAGGGGGTATACCCCCAGTTTCGTTCAGATGGCATCTCTCTTTAACCTTTGATGACTTCAGGCCAGGACTTAAGTTTTTGTTGCCCTTCTGAGAGAGTTCCTCTTTACTGACGACTGTGCACTGGCCGCGCACTCCCATGAAGACATCCAGTGCATCACAGATCGCTTGACATGCGCCAGTCAACGCTTTGGACTTACAATCAGTCTTGATAAGACCGAGGCCATGTTTCAACCTTCACCGTCCGGAGCTGGCAGTGTTCCACCACCACCTGTCATCATCACCGACACAGAGATCAAAACTGTGGACACGTTCTATTTGGGCAGCACTGTAAGCAGCAACGGATTTTTGGAAGCAGAAGTGATGCTGCGCATCTCAAAGGCCAGCTCTGCCTTTGGCAGACTCAAAAGAGTCTGTGGCAAGACCGTGGCATAGAATTGCACACAAAGGTCAACGTGTACAGAGCTGTGGTTCTGAGTGTTCTCTACTGTTGTGAGATTTGGGCCCACGTACCTCCGACACACCGAACAGCTCGAACAGTCCCATCAGCGATGCCTCCGCAAGATCTGTAGCATCAAAGAGTAAGGACAGTGTACAATTTACAGGCCATGAAGAAGTGTGGCCTACCCAGCGCTGAGTGTACACTCAACAAAAGCCAGCTCCAATGGACTGGACACGTAGTCGGTACGGAGAACGGCAGAATTC
>JADBJO010000364.1:191522-194022 GCA_016801955.1 Conus betulinus | reverse complement strand
AGATGTTAATCTGTCTGCTTGGAACCACCTGGCTGGTACCCTGATGGCCATATGAA
The DNA here is from genome assembly GCA_016801955.1 of Conus betulinus. Taxonomy (NCBI): domain Eukaryota; kingdom Metazoa; phylum Mollusca; class Gastropoda; order Neogastropoda; family Conidae; genus Conus; species Conus betulinus. The sequence continues at coordinate 193,966 of JADBJO010000364.1, read as the reverse complement.
AGAAGATGAGGAGAACAACTTTCAGACATAATAAAAAATTCTTAAAACAATCTGATTGCGCCAGTCTATAAATACCAGACTCCTTAAGCAAGGCTTTGGCGCATTAATTTCAGGTGTGCAGCCTGTTCTGGTGTGTAGTGCACGCGGCTTTGCTGTTGAACTATCAACAACAACAACAACAACACAACAAAAGCCTGTATAACCCGGTAATGAAATCACCCAAGACACACTCCCCACTCCCACCCCCCCCCCCACCCCAAAAAAAAAGCAAAACAAAAAAAAAAACAACGGAGTCAGTTCGATGGCATACTGTTGTACGGTCCTAATTGTTGCCACTTTGTCATTAAAAGTGTACAATGCAGGGACAGAGGCCACACGGGCTGAGCGGTCCTGTATTGATCCGGTCTGCTTGTCGAACGTATTGTCCTATTGTCTATGGTCCGGGACTATGATCTTCTCTGACCGGTTCATTTCTTTCCCCTCCAAGGTCCTAAACGCCGAGCACTGTATAAAAACATAAACTGTCTAATTAATGCCGTCACTTCACACCATAACGATTTTGTTATGAGCCCTTATTAACGCTAGACGTGGCCATTTTCAGTTTACTCTCTCAGACCAGTAAGAGAGAGAGAGAGAGAGAGAGAGAGAGAGAGAGAGAGAGAGACAGAGACAGAGAGAGACAGACACAGACAGACAGAGACAGACAGACAGACAGACGGACGGACGGACGGACGGACAGACAGACAGACCAACGAGAGAGGAACAGATAGGCCGAAGGCATACAGACGGGCCGAGAGAGACAGATGTGACAAAAGAGAGAAAGCCTAATGAGCGACAGACAACAGAATAAAATCTGGAGGCAAACATACCAAAGAGAAACAGACAAGCCAACGGCAGACAGGCTAAACAGATACAGTCCAAAGACAGACAGACAAGCCACAAAGAGACAGATAGACCAAACGCAGACAGATCAAGAGACAGACAGACAGACATGCCACACAGAGACAAAACAGACCAAAGACAGACAAACAGGCCTAAGAGACAAGACAACGATGGACCGACAGACCAAAGAGAGACACAAAACAGTTCAAAGACAGAGAGATCAAAGACAGACAGACAGACAGACCAAAGAGAGGCTCACCAAAAATAGAAACAAAGATACACACAAAAAGAAAATTAGAGACAGGACAAGGAGAGAAGACAGAAAGACAGGGCAAAGACGGACCAAAGAGAGACAGACAGATCAAAGACAGCCAGGTGTAGACAGACAGAAAGATAGGCTAAAAGAGACAGACAAGACATGCCAAAAAGACAGGCCACATACAGAGAAAGAGACAGAGAGAGAGAGAGAGAGAGAGAGAGAGAGAGAGAGAGAGAGAGACAGAGACAGAGAGACAGACAAAGACAGAGATGGAGACAGAGACAGTCAGACAGACAGGCCAAATACAGGTAGACAGACCAAAGAGGGAGGGGCATATTACAGATAGACAGGCAGACCAAAGATAGACGAACAGATCGGAGAGGAACAGACAGACGGACACAAAGCCATACAGGCCAAAGGGACAGACAAATAAAATAACAGACAGACTAAACAGAGAAAGACCTAAGAGCGAATGACAGACCAAAGAAAAACAGATATACAGGCCTCTGATAGACAGACAGACCAAAGAGAGAGAGAGACAGACCTACAGACACACAGGGAGGCAGATAGACAGACAGACCAGTGTTACATAAACCAAAGGGAGGAATGTCGAAAAAAAAAAAGAGACTAGTGATACACAGACAGGCCAAAGACAGACAGAAAGACAGACAGGCGGAAAACAGAGAGACAGACCAAAGACTGGCAGACTACAGAGAGAGAGAGAGAGAGAGAGAGAGAGAGAGAGAGAGAGAGAGAGAGGCAAACAGTAACAGGAAAAAAAAACAGACTGACACAAGACCAAAAGAGAGAGAGAGACAAACTAAAGAGACAGACAAAAGCGAGAGAGACAAAGCCAACAGAGACGGACTACCCAAAGGCAAACAGACAGCCTAAAGATAAACAGACCAAAGCGAGACAGACAGAGCAAGACGAGACAAACAGACCATAGACAGATAGACCAAAGAGAGACACCAAGGAGAGACTGACAGACAGATCAAAGACAGACGGGCGGACAGACCAGTGACAGACAGACAGACCAAAGACAGACGGACAGACTGACCAAAGAGAGACAAGTAGACCTAAATCAGACGAACAAACCAGGCAGACAGACAGAGCGAAGACAGGCATACTCCACATGAAAAAAAAACTCCTTAGTGACAAGTTAGTCCAACCCGTTTTTCAACGAACGTAGAAAAGAGAACTCAACCACCTTTTTTTCTTTTCTAGTACCCGTGCGATCATCCATGACCCCCTCCTCACTCTTCCCCTCCCTATTCCTCCTCCTTCTCCACCCCACTCCCCT